>OW121742.1:61880394-62480394 GCA_933228675.1 Stomorhina lunata
CTAGGGTCATACCTATTAAATGTAGTCAAAATTAGTTTATTATTTCTAGCACCTCCCACAGGCCCATCGCAATGGAGATATGGATTTCCAATATCCATAAATACATTTGTGTTTTAGTTATATTGGAGCAATATACTGCTAATATAAACATTAATGATTATATCAAAATTCCATCCATATATCCATATCAAAAGTCACATATATAACCCAATTGACAGAGATGGCAGAAACACAAAATATCTCTTGAAAAGTTTTGTATGACTTATAACTAACTACAGACACTTTTAAAAGCTTTAAAAAAGGCTTTTGAGAATTTGGTCACATTTGACCTTAGTCATATTAGGTATTATAAATCGGCGAATTCTACATTTCCCATAAGCTGGACATTGAAAGAGAAGTAGCATTTAGGCAAATATTGCATATACAATAGCATATAGTGTATATGTATACGAATTGGGTGACCTTCATTCGAAAAGGGATAGTAGAGTGGTGAAAGGTGGTGAAAAAGAGATGTAAAGCTGTTTTATATTAATCAAAATTGTGGTTTAGAACAGAAAAGTTGTGTCATTTGTTGTAATTTAGTCGCATTATTTAAGCTTTTTCTTTTAAAGCCCATTTCAGTTTGTTTACATCGACAGCGTGCAAATGCTGAAGGTTTATCGTCGATAGAGGATGCTGTGGTAAATAAAAACTTTAATAGAATTTATTATAAAAATTTATGTTGCCGTAACCGGGGATATACTAATTCAATCAATCGTGGAATGGATATATTTTTGAGGCCCTATGCTCCACTGGGAGTCAAGGGTAACAGAAGAAGAAGAAGAAGATCAATGTGAAAAATTTCCCTCAACAACAATTAAGAAACAAATGTATTTGGATTGATTTTGTAATTTTGAAAAATTTACTTAATGAATTTTGAAAAGTTATGGGATTTCAAACATTTTGTTAAAAAAAATTTACATAAGTGTATTGCACTAAGATCCCAATTTATTGAAATTATTATTTTTTTTTTTTTTTTGTAATAAATAGATTTTTTGTAGGAGAAACTTTCATTGACGCTTTTCTATGCGTATTGAGGGCACCATCATCGTGAGAAGTAATCCATATGAATACTACGCATTATATCTTATTTACGAGACATAATAAATACGAATAATAGTGTCTTTACATATATCAGCATAAACAGAAAATCACAAAATTTTTCTTTTTTTCCACACTTTTCTTGTGGCATTTTTGGCAATTTAAACTGAAGCTTAAAATTCTATAAAGTCGAATATCTCGATAACTATACGTCATATTATGCAAAGCAATATTTTGTGTATATTTTGCTCTTAAGATTCAATGTATTTGGCGATATTTTAAATCAGATGATAGTAAATAGCAATTTATTTGTATAATAATATAAATTATTATATTATAATAATATAAATTATTATATTATATTATATAATACCCTAATTTGTGTTTATAAATCAGGAAGTCAAAATTTAAAGATGAAAAAAATGGTTTTCGTTGAATATTATTGCCTCCCACTGTGCGTTGCAAATAAATAAGTATTCAACACGAACAAAACCTTTGTCGAACTTACAATATCTTGAAATCCAGCTTTTCAATTATAGGGTTATTTAGAAAAATTATAATTAAATTCTGAAAATACAATAAAGACAAAATAATTTGTATCTTTCTAGGTATCATGCCATATAAATATTAATTTAAGGAAGTTTTAGACAAGTATCAAAAATCTTAATTTGAGCTTCTGTAGATAACCCCTGTCACTTAGTCATCATCGGTCCTCTGAAGTCAAGAAAAATGTTAATATGTAATTTTAAAACAAGAATTCACTAGAATTCTCAAGAAAATTAAATCAAAAGTAGAATTTCAATAAAAATCAACAAAAGCAGTCTTTAAAAAATTTCCTTAATGACAATCAAACTTCATAAGACAAAGGGCTTTAAAATTTATTTTATTCACATTTTTTTGCAAGTTTAGCTTGAAAAAACAGTTGAAAAATCCCTGAATTATGGTGCCAACAAAGTAATTAATTTATGTTATTTAAGCATCAGGCCATAGGCAGGCCTGCCTTCTTTTAAAACCTCAAGTCAGTTAAAAAATGTTTATAGCTGTACATTAAACCTTGAAGGACAAGGGTTTATAGGAGTCAATATATGACTTGTAATTTATTGAATTTATTTATAGATCTCATCTGCAATGCAGAATCAGTTTTATTACAATTTTTCATGGGTATTATTTCTTATTTAATTATTTAGACGGACATTTGTACGAAATCCGGTTAAAATCGCAAAAAAAAAACAAAACAAAATAAAAATTTTAAAAATATTTTATTGTTTTTAAGGGAATACGAAAAGAGTAGTTGACGTTGAAGGTGCTGTTGTAAGCCATGATTCGCTTAAGTTGATACGAATAACATGATAACAGCAGAAGATAACTTCATACTTATTTAAAAAAAAAAACTTTTTTTGGAATTGTTTCGCGATTTTTTTTTTTTTGGGTCGAAAGGTCATTTTGCTCATATATTAAAACAGTAAAACTACCATTAAATAAATCGCCTTAAGGTATTTTTAGTACCGGTTATTGTTTGTAGATTTCATGTATAGGTACATTTTATGAAATTTTTCTATCCGTTATTTTAAAGAAAACAGTAAGGCCTAATTGTCTTGATACCAGCGACAGCTTTTTTATACAGTACATAAACTCAAAGCGACGTTTTTCTTACAAAACCTACCGTCAACTTTTCTATAAACTTAATCACAGTGACAAATTTTCTATAGAAAACTTATTACAGTGACAAATTTTCTATAGAAAACTTATCACAGTGCAAAATTTCTATAGAAAAATTATCACAGTGACAAATTTTCCATAGAAAACTTATCACAGTAGCAATTTTTCTGTAGAAAACTTATCACAGTGATACATTTTATATAGAAAACTTATCACAGTCACAAATTTTCTATAGAAAACTTATCACAGTGACAAATTTTCTATAGAAAATTTGTCACAATGACAAATTTTCTATAGAAAACTTGTCACAGTGACAAATTTTCTGTAGAAAACCAATCACAGTGACAAATTTTATATAGACAACTTATCACAATAAGAAATTTTATACAGAAAACTTATCACAGTGACAAATCTTTTATAGAAAACTTATTGCAGTGATATTTTTTTTTCAATAGAGAACTTAAAACAGTGACAATTTTTCTATAGAAAACTAATCACCGTGACAACCTTTGAATAGATAACTTGTCACAGTGACAAATTTTCTATAGAAAACTTATCACAGTGACAAATTTTCTATAGAAAACTTATCACAGTGAGAAATTTTCTATAGAAAACTTATCACAGTGAGAAATTTTCTATAGAAAACTTATCACAGTGAGAAATTTTCCATAGAAAACTTATCATAGTGAGAAATTTTCTATAGAAAACTTATCACAGTGAGAAATTTTCTATAGAAAACTTATCACAGTGAGAAATTTTCTATAGAAAACTTATCACAGTGAGAAATTTTCTATAGAAAACTTATCACAGTGAGAAATTTTCTATAGAAAACTTATCACAGTGACAAATTTTCTATAGAAAACTTATCACAGTGACAAATTTTCTATAGAAAACTTATCACAGTGACAAATTTTCTATAGAAAACTTATCACAGTGACAAATTTTCTATAGAAAACTTATCACAGTGACAAATTTTCTATAGAAAACTTATCACAGTGACAAATTTTCTATAGAAAACTTATCACAGTGACAAATTTTCTATAGAAAACTTATCACAGTGACAAATTTTCTATAGAAAACTTATCACAGTGACAAATTTTCTATCACAGTGACGAATTTTCTATAGAAAACTTATCACAGTAACAAATTTTCTATAGAAAAATTATCTCAGAGACAAAATTTCTATAGAAAACTTATCTCAGAGACAAATTTTTTATAGAAGACTATAGAAAACTTATCACAGTGACAAGTTTTCTATAGAAAACTTATCAGCTGGAATAAGTTTATTGTACAAGATTTGTCACTGTGATAAGTTTTCTTTAGAAAAGTTGCCTCTATAATAAGTTCTCTTTAGCAAAATTGTCAAAGGGATAAACTTTCTAAAGAAAAGTCACTATGATAAGTTTTCTATCGAAAAATTGTAACTGTAATAAGTTTTCTATAGAAAAATTTTCACTAAGATATGTTTCTAAAGAAAAATTGTCACTGTGATAAGTTTTTTATAGTAAATTGTCACTGTGATAAGTTTTCTATAGAAAAATTGTCACTAAGATAAGTTTTCTATAGAAAAATTGTCACTAAGCTAAGTTTTCTATAGAAACATTGTCACTGTTTTATATAGAAAAATTGTCACTGTGATAAGTTTTCTACAGAAAAGTTTCCACTGTGATAAGTTTTCTATGGAAAAGTTGTCACTGTGATAAGTTTTCTATAGAAAAGTTCTCACTGTAATAGTTTTCTATAGAAAAGTTGTCACTGTGATAAGTTTTCTATAGAAAAATTATCACTGTAATAGTTTTCTATAGAAAAGTTTTCACTGTGATAAGTTTTCTATAGAAAATATGTCACTGTGATAAGCTTTCAATAGAAAAGTTGTCGCCGCGATAAGTTTTCTATAAAAAAGTTGTCACTGTGATAAGTTTTCGATAGAAAAAATGTAGCTTTGATAAGTTTTCTATAGAAAAGTGTTTGCTGTGATAAATTTTCTATAGAAAAGTTGTCTATAGAAAAGTTGCCACTGTGTTTAGTTTTCTATAGAAAAGTTGTCACTGTGTTTAGTTTTCTATAGAAAAGTTGTCACTGTGATAAGTTTTCTTTAGAAAATTTGTCACTGTGATATATTTTCTATAGAAAAGTTGTCACTGTGAAAAGTCTTCAATAGAAAAATTGTCGCTGTGATAAGTTTTGTATAGAAAAGTTGTCGCTGTGATAAGTTTTCATCAGAAAATTCTCGCCGCCTTTAGCTTTTCTATAAAAAACTTTTATCGCCTTTACCTTTTCTATAGAGAACTCTTGTCGCCTTCAACTTTTGTTTAGAAAACTCTTGTCATGTTTAAATTTTCAATTGAAAATTTTTATCGCCTTAATATAACTTTTATAAAATTCTATTATAAAATACTTGTTTCATCCACTTACCATTACTATCAATTTCATTCTCACTGGGATCTCGTGAAAATATATCCCCACTGATGCCATTACTACTATAATAATGATCGTGCTTTTCAGACTCTACACTCTGCAACGATTCTTGACCATCCGGTTCAGGGTCATCGATATCCTCTAAATATCTATAATGATGACGCTGCAACTGTTGATGCTGGCGATGCAAATGCTGTCGGTAATTCTGTTCTTGTGAGTCTGATTCTTCATCATCGTCGCCGCGTGTCTCCTCCTCTACATCTTCGACCAAAGCATCATCATCTGCTAGATCATCATCATCATCATTTGAGTTTTGTTTATTGTTGGAGTTTTTATTTTTATTCTCCACTTCAACCTCATCGTAATCATCATCGAATGAGGGTCTCGGTGTTGTTGTTGTTATCTTTGGTTTGTTGCGCTGAAACAGGGAATTTCTGTTACTCTGGCCATTGCCATAAGTTTTGCGTTCTTTCAGTTTGGCAGCTCCTTTTTTGTAAGACTCTGAGGTTACAGCAAAACCTCGCGGTCTTGGTCTTGCCGTTGAGGTTGAGGGTTTGGGTAGAATCTCGGCAATTGTGGGTATTTTTTGATTAACACTACGATGGGGAAAGAGTCGTCGCTCCAGATAATTGGACAGAATTTGTTGGGTTATTTGATTTTGGCGGGCGATTTCTGTCTGATCGAGGGCGAAGTTTGTGCCTGAAAAAAAGAAATATAGAAATACAGGGTGAGGTGTTATATTATGTTAATTTTCTAGATTCATCATTTTAAATACATGTGTTTAAATTTGCATAAAACATCAATTTTAATTTGTTATAGTTTAGGGTATTTAGTTTTTTTTAATTTAATTTAGTGTTAATATTATTTGTTTTGATGTGTTATTTAAATTCCTGACCCCGACAATTAATCATTTTAAAATTTCAGAAAAGGTGTTTTATGAGATTTCATTCTGTTGAATTAGACAGTGGTTCTTAAATTGTTTTTGCAAGATTTTATAAGACAAAAGCAAAAGTAAAATACCATAGAAAAAAACTGTTCTATAGAAAGTTTATACCAAAGAGATTTTTCTATAGAAAACTTATACCAGCGACAAATTTTTCTGTTGGAAACTTAACCCAGCGACAACTTTTCTATAGAAAACCTATCCCAGCGACAACTTTTCTATAAAAAACTCATCCCAATAACAGCTTTTCTCTAGAAAACTTATGACAGGGACAACTTTTGTATAGAAAAATTTTCGCAAGGACAACTTTCATATAGAAAACTTATTCCAGAGATAACTTTTATATAGAAAACTTATAACAGCGACAACTTTTCTATAGAAAACTTATCACGGCGACAATTTCTCTACAGAAAACATATCCAGGCTATATTTTTTCTATAGAAAACTTATCACGGCAACAACTTTTCTATAGAAAACTTATCACAGCGACAACTTTTCTATAGAAAACTTATCACAGCGACAACTTTTCTATAGAAAACTTATCACAGCAATAACTTTTCTATAGAAAACTTATCACAGCGATAACTTTTCTATAGAAAACTTATCACAGCGATAACTTTTCTATAGAAAACTTATGACAGCGATAACTTTTCTATAGAAAACTTATCACAGCGATAATTTTCTATAGAAAACTTATCACAGCGATAACTTTTCTATAGAAAACTTATCACAGCGATAACTTTTCTATAGAAAACTTATCACAGCGATAACTTTTCTATAGAAAACTTATCACAGCGATAACTTTTCTATAGAAAACTTATCACAGCGATAACTTTTCTATAGAAAACTTATCACAGCGATAACTTTTCTATAGAAAACTTATCACAGCGATAACTTTTCTATAGAAAACTTATCACAGCGATAACTTTTCTGTAGAAAACTTATCACAGCGATAACTTTTCTATAGAAAACTTATCACAGCGATAACTTTTTTATAGAAAACTTATCACAGCGATAACTTTTCTATAGAAAACTTATCACAGCGATAACTTTTCTATAGAAAACTTATCACAGCGATAACTTTTCTATAGAAAACTTATCACAGCGATAACGTCTCTATAGAAAACTTATCACAGCGATTACTTCTCTATAGAAAACTTATCATAGCGATAACTTTTCTATAATAAACTTACCACAGCGATAACTTTTCTATAGAAAACTTAGCACAGCGACAACTTTCCTACAGAAAACTTGTCACAGCAAAAACTTTTGAATAGAAAACTTATCACAGCGACAACATTTTTATAGAAAACTTATCACAGCGACAACTTTTCGATAGAAAACTTATCACAGATTCATTATCGTTTATTAAATTTTCTATATATTGGGTGTCGCTAGGTTACGCTTTCTATAAAGAAGTTTTCGCTGGGTTTTAGAACATTTTTTCATTTTTTATGCTCTTGATTATTTTCAATTAAAAGTTTTTTAATTAGACTTTTGATACCTTAAGGAATAATAGTGATATTTAGAATGTTGTTTTATATTTATATACCCTCTACAATAACAAAAATTTTAAAAATTTCATATAAAAATATTTCAAAAATCTTGTGTTGTATTTCATTAACATAAATTTATTGTTGACATGTTCGAAGTCTGAGTCTAGGTCTGCATCGAATCTTAAGTAAGATTTAACTATGATTTCATTAGCTTTTGCATTCAGGGATTGCAAGACAATACATGTGATAAATATTATAGAAGTTTCTTGTAGAAAAGGTGTGTTCAAACACATTTTTAAAATATTTATTATTTTAAAATCATGAAACGTAGTTTGAATTTAATTTAGAGCTCATAAACTGTGTTTTGATGTTGGAAGTCACGTGTTTGATCTGCACTTAGGGTTATAGTAGATTGTTTCATCGAAATAAGTTAATTAAGAAGAAACATAAATAATTTATAACCATGTATTGTTATGATAAGTTTAATTTAATTGAAAGTGGGATAGTTGGTACTTTTACACTTATTGAAGAGTTTCATATACAGATCAGAATTTCCTACCTATTCATAGCCTCAGTCCCAGCGACAACTTCTCTATAGAAAACGAGTCTAACTGTTTTATAGAAAACTTAAAGCGACAACTTTTCTATAGAAAACTAGTCCCACCGACAACTTTTCTATAGAAAACTAGTCCCACCGACAACTTTTCTATAGAAAACTAGTCCCACCGACAACTTTTCTATAGAAAACTAGTCCCACCGACAACTTTTCTATAGAAAACTAGTCCCACCGACAACTTTTCTATAGAAAATTAGTCCCACCGACAACTTTTCTATAGAAAACTCGTCCCACCGACAACTTTTCTATAGAAAACTAGTCCCACCGACAACTTTTCTATAGAAAACTAGTCCCACCGACAACTTTTCTATAGAAAACTAGTCCCACCGACAACTTTTCTATAGAAAACTAGTCCCACCGACAACTTTTCTATAGAAAACTAGTCCCACCGACAACTTTTCTATAGAAAACTAGTCCCACCGACAACTTTTCTATAGAAAACTAGTCCCACCGACAACTTTTCTATAGAAAACTAGTCCCACCGACAACTTTTCTATAGAAAACTAGTCCCACCGACAACTTTTCTATAGAAAACTAGTCCCACCGACAACTTTTCTATAGAAAACTAGTCCCACCGACAACTTTTCTATAGAAAACTAGTCCCACCGACAACTTTTCTATAGAAAATTAGTCCCACCGACAACTTTTCTATAGAAAACTAGTCCCACCGACAACTTTTCTATAGAAAACTAGTCCCACCGACAACTTTTCTATAGAAAACTAGTCCCACCGACAACTTTTCTATAGAAAACTAGTCCCACCGACAACTTTTCTATAGAAAACTAGTCCCACCGACAACTTTTCTATAGAAAACTAGTCCCACCGACAACTTTTCTATAGAAAACTAGTCCCACCGACAACTTTTCTATAGAAAACTAGTCCCACCGACAACTTTTCTATAGAAAACTAGTCCCACCGACAACTTTTCTATAGAAAACTAGTCCCACCGACAACTTTTCTATAGAAAACTAGTCCCACCGACAACTTTTCTATAGAAAACTAGTCCCACCGACAACTTTTCTATAGAAAACTAGTCCCACCGACAACTTTTCTATAGAAAACTAGTCCCACCGACAACTTTTCTATAGAAAACTAGTCCCACCGACAACTTTTCTATAGAAAACTAGTCCCACCGACAACTTTTCTATAGAAAACTAGTCCCACCGACAACTTTTCTATAGAAAACTAGTCCCACCGACAACTTTTCTATGGAAAACTAGTCCCACCGACAACTTTTCTATAGAAAACTAGTCCCACCGACAACTTTTCTATAGAAAACTAGTCCCACCGACAACTTTTCTATAGAAAACTAGTCCCACCGACAACTTTTCTATAGAAAACTAGTCCCACCGACAACTTTTCTATAGAAAACTAGTCCCACCGATAGCTTTTCTATAGAAAACTAGTCCCACCGACAACTAGAAAACTTTTGACGCCTTTAACTATACGCCTTCAACTTTTCTATATAAAACTCGTGCTACCTTTAACTTTTCTTTATAAAACTATTGTCGCCTTCAACTTTTCTTTAAAAAACTCTTGTCACCTTCAACTTTTCTATAGAAAACTCTTGTCACCTTCAACTTTTCTATAGAAAACTCTTGTCACCTTCAACTTTTCTATAGAAAACTCTTCACGTCTTCAACTTTTCTATAGAAAACTCTTCACGCCTTCAACTTTTCTATAGAAAACTCTTCACGCCTTCAACTTTTCTATAGAAAACTCTTCACGCCTTCAACTTTTCTATAGAAAACTCTTCTCACCTTCAACTTTTCTATAGAAAACTCTTCTCACCTTCAACTTTTCTATAGAAAACTCTTCTCACCTTCAACTTTTTTATAGAAAACCTTCAACTTTTCTATAGAAAACTCTTGTACCTTCAACTTTTCTATAGAAAACTCTTGTGACCTTCAACTTTTCTGTAGAAAACTGTTGTCACCTTCAACTTTTCTATAGAAAACTCTTGTCACTTTCAACTTTTCTATAGAAAACTCTTGTCACCTTCAACTTTTCTATAGAAAACTCTTGTCACCTTCAACTTTTCTATAGAAAACTCTTCTCACCTTCAACTTTTCTATAGCAAACTCTTGTCACCTTCAACTTTTTTATAGAAAACTATTGTCACCTTCAACTTTTCTATAGAAAACTCTTGTCAGCTTCAACTTTTCTATATAAAACTCTTGTCACCTTCAACTTTTCTATAGAAAACTCTTGTCACCTTCAACTTTTCTGTAGAAAACTGTTGTCACCTTTATGTTTTCTATAGAAAACTCTTGTCGCCTTCAACTTTTCTATAGAAAACTCTTGTCGCCTTCAACTTTTCTTTAAAAAACTTTTGTCACCTTCAACTTTTCTATAAAAAACTCTTGTCACCTTCAACTTTTCTATAGAAAACTCTTGTCTTCTTCAACTTTTTTATAGAAAACTCTTCTCACCTTCAACTTTTCTATAGAAAACTCTTGTCGCCTTCAACTTTTTTATAGAAAACTCTTCCAGCCTTGACTTTTCTATAAAAAACTTTTGATGACTTCACATTTTTATTGAAAACTCTGGCCGCCTTCAACTTTTCTATAGAAAACTCTTGCCGCCTTCAACTTTTCTATTGAAAATCTTGGGGCCTCAACTTTTCTGTACACTCATGTCGCCTTCAACTTTTTTTAGAAAACTTTGTCGCCTTCAAGTTTTCTTTAGAAAACTCTTGTCGATTTCAACTTTTCTATAGAAAACTCTTGTCTCCTTCAACTTTTCTATAGAAAACTTGTGGCGCCATTAAATTTACATCAAAATATTTTGAAATTAAATAAATTTTATGGCTATTTGATGTTTGGGCATCACTGACCCACATTACTCTAAGTCTATTCTTTGAATTTAAGCAGCCAAAAATCATTATAATAAAATCTTGAAAAATTATAAAACAAACAAAAGATCAAACAAAGAAAAAATAAAATTTTTTTAATGCAAATTTTATTTCTAGTTTAATAACTTTAAAAGTGTTTGAAAATATTTCTTACGATCGAAAAATTAAAAAATCCATAAATTAATCAATGATCATATAAAACTGAGCATTTTAATAATACAGAAGAAAGATCTGTCTGTGTAGCTAATGGATTTGGTGTGCGATCGTATTCAATATTCATGCGATTTTAAGTGAATAATTTAAAATGATTTCGGTACAGTTCGTATTGAATATTTGTTTGTGATTAAGAAGGTGTTGAAATCAATTCAGTTCAATAATGGTTGAATACAATTGTATGATTTGTAAATTATAGAGATCAATGGGAGAAGATTGAATAAAGAAAAATTATTATAAAATTTGTAAATAATGAATATTTAAGTGAATTTTGTTTGTTTTTTTAAGAAAAAAGCTTATTATTTTGTTATTGATATTTGCAATAATTTTGATTGATTACGATCAATCACGCGGCCAGAAAATAGGATAAAGTGATTAAATTTGTAACAGTTTGGCTGGAAAGATAAAACGATTTTTAAAGCAAAAATATTTAACACAAGAGCCAGGGTCATACATTTTTATTGACATAACAATTTTACAAGGTATTTAGAAGTTTCATTATTTTGGGACAATAATGAAACATTATTTACTTAAACGGATGTTATGGACATTAAAAATTTACCGGAAATTCCCAACATGGGTTTTTTTCTATTAAACATCAACTTTAAATTAATTTTTTAATAACAAACATAAAATTCTTTGAAATTTTTAAAAAAACATGAATCAAATTAAAAATATTTTAAATTTAAGTATAAATTGTATATGAAGCTTAAATTTTAAATCTTTTATATATCAAATCATAATTTATTTTTAATTTATTAAACTCATATCAACATTAATATATTAGCCATACTTTTGCCATTGTACAATTTTCAAATAATCTCAAATCATGACCATAATAAATCTAAAAGATTGACATTACAAAACATTTATAAATCATTCAAATTGTTCCAATGACTGAACTATTAAAAGGCAAAAAGAATAATTCTTCATGCTAAATTTTAGAACCATAATCAATTATTTAATCAAACGTTTTTATTATCTTCTATAACGATTTCATGGAAAATTTTAAACTAAATTCTTTAACGTTAAACGTGACAATTGTATGAGAGAACAACTGCAGATTTGAAACCAATCAATTGTAATTAGTATTCAAATAAAATTAGATTTGAAAACGAATCACAGCGACAACTTTTCTATATGAAGGGTAACCCAGCGACAACTCTTCCACAAACAAGTTATGCTCGTTTTCAAAAAAAAAAACTTTTCCCCGACTAAAACTTTTCTATAGACAACTCTTCCCAGAGATAACTTTTCTATAGAAAACTTATCCCAGAGATGACTTTTCTATAGAAAACTTATCCAAGAGATAAGTTTTCTATAGAAAACTTATTCTAGAGATAACTTTTCTATAGAAAACTTATTCTAGATATAACTTTTCTATAGAAAACTTTTCTCAGAGATAACTTTTCTATAGAAAACTTTTCTCAGAGATAACTTTTCTATAGAAAACTTATCCTTGAGATAATATTTCTATAGAAAACTTAACCCAGAGAAATGTTTTCTATAGAAAACTTAGAATAGAGATAAGTTTTCTATAGAAAACTTATCCCAGAGATAACTTTTCTATAGAAAACTTATCGCTTATATAAACATATCACAGATATAAGTTTTTTATAGAAAACATCACCCAGAAATAAGTTTTCTATAAAAAACTTAACCCAGCGATAAGTTTTCTATAGAAAATTTAACACAGAGATAAGTTTTCTAAAGAAAACTTATCCCAGAGATAAGTTTTCTATAGAAAACTTATCCCAGAGATAAGATTTCTATAGAAAACTTATCCCAGAGATAAGTTTTCTATAGAAAACTTATCCCAGAGATAAGTTTTCTATAGAAAACTTATCACAAAGACATCTTTTCTAAAAAAAACTTATCCCGGAGATAGAAAACATTTTTCAGAGATAACTTTTCTATAGAAAACTAATCCCCGAGATAACTTTTCTATAAAAATCTTAGTAGTTTTGTCGCCTTCAACTTTTCTATAGAAAACTCTTGTCTCCTTCAACTTTTCTATAGAAAACTCTTGTCACCTTCAACTTTTCTATAGAAAACTCTTGTCACCTTCAACTTTTCTATAGAAAACTCTTGTCACCTTAACCCAGCGATAACTTTTCTACAGAAAATTTATCCCAGCGATAACTTTTCTATCGAAAACTTTAATCAGCGATAACTTTTCTGTATAAAACTTTAATCAGCGATAACTTTTCTATAGAAATCTTATCCCAGAGATAACTTTTCTATAGAAAACTTATCCTTGAGATACATTTTCTATAGAAAACATATACTTGAGATACATTTTCTATAGAAAACTTATCCTTGAGATAACTTTTCTATAGAAAACTTATCCCGGAGATAACTCTTCTATAGAAAACTTATAATTGAGATGACTTTCCTATAGAAAATTTATCGTTGAGATAACTTTTGAATAGAAAACATATCATTGAGAATACTTTTCTATAGAATTTTATCCTTGAGTTAACTTTTCTATAGAAAACTTTTCCTTGAGATAACTTTTCTATAGAAAGCTCTTGTCACCTTGAACTTTTCTATAGAAAACTTTTGTCACCTTCGACTTTCTATAGAAAACTCTTGTCACCTTCAACTTTTGAATAGAAAACACTTGTCGCTTTCAACTTTTCTATAGAAAAGTTTTGTCACCTTCAATTTTTCTTTTTGAAACTCTTGTTACCTTCAACTTTTCTAAAGAAAACTCTTGTCACCTTAAATTTTTCTATAGAAAACTCTTGTCACCTTCAACTTTTCTATAAAAAACTCTTGTCACCTTTAACTTTTCTATAGAAAACTCTTGTCACCTTCAACTTTTCTATAGAAAATACTTGTCACCTTAAACTTTTCTACAGAAAACTCTTGTTGCCTTCAACTTTTTTATAGAAAACTCTTGTCACTTTAAACATTTCTATATAAAACTCTTGTCATCTTAAACTTTTCTATAGAAAACTCTTGCCACCTTCAACTTTCTTATAGAAAACTCTTGTCACTTTGAACTTTTCTATAGAAAACTCTTGTCACCTTCAACTTTTCTATAGAAAACTCTTGTCACCTTTAACTTTTCTATAGAAAACTCTTGTCACCTTCAACTTTTCTATAGAAAATACTTGTCACCTTTAACTTTTCTATAGAAAACTCTTGTCACCTTCAACTTTTGAATAGAAAACACTTGTCGCTTTCAACTTTTCTATAGAAAAGTTTTGTCACCTTCAATTTTTCTTTTTGAAACTCTTGTTACCTTCAACTTTTCTAAAGAAAACTCTTGTCACCTTAAATTTTTCTATAGAAAACTCTTGTCACCTTCAACTTTTCTATAAAAAACTCTTGTCACCTTTAACTTTTCTATAGAAAACTCTTGTCACCTTCAACTTTTCTATAGAAAATACTTGTCACCTTAAACTTTTCTACAGAAAACTCTTGTTGCCTTCAACTTTTTTATAGAAAACTCTTGTCACTTTAAACATTTCTATATAAAACTCTTGTCATCTTAAACTTTTCTATAGAAAACTCTTGCCACCTTCAACTTTCTTATAGAAAACTCTTGTCACTTTAAACTTTTCTATAGAAAACTCTTGTCACCTTCAACTTTTCTATAGAAAACTCTTGTCACCTTTAACTTTTCTATAGAAAACTCTTGTCACCTTCAACTTTTCTATAGAAAACTTTTGTCACCTTCAACTTTTCTATAAAAAACTCTTGTCACCTTTAACTTTTCTATAGAAAACTCTTATCATCTTCAACTTTTCTATAGAAAACTCTTGTCGGCTTCAACTTTTCTATACAAAATTTTTGTCGTTTTCAACTTTTCTATAGAAAACTCTTGTCACCTTCAATTTTTCTATAGAAAACTTTTTATAAAATACTCCTGTTGCTTTCAACTTTTCTATAGAAAATGTCGCCTTTAAATTTTCTCTAGAAAATTTCTCTGCGAAAACCTATTGTCGCATGATCTCTCGAATTTAAGAATCTAATGCCCTTCTATGGTTTATTGACTTGAAATTTTTGAAACCAAGTTAATTTCTTACTGTCAAGAAAACTATTTGTTAATTTAATGCTAATTTTGGCAAAAACTAAAATCGTTTAACAAAGACAAAAGATTTGCTGAAGATTAAAAAAACTTAATTTTAGTTTGAATCTTTTGACAATCATGAGCTGGAATGCAAACCCAGCAAACAAACATAAATCATTTTAATTGTTTAGGCGAAAGACAAAATGTAATAATCTCAAAAAGATAATTATTTTATTTGAAAAACTTTTCTCAAAAATAAAAATAATTTGAATTTATAAAACTATTAAAAAATACCTTAAATTAGGCCTCACTCAATCGATTTAAAAAAAATAATAACAAAACCTTATAATTAAGTCTAATTTTTAATTTGTTAACCACAAATAGTTCCTCCTTTTAAATTGAAATGGAAAAAAAAGTTAAAGCAAATATTAAGAACCTTGAATTATTTTATTGTACTCGATTTTTCTCAGTCATGGTTTTAATTAAATTTTACAAAAAAACAGATGTTTTGAAAAAAATTCCTTTATTTAATTTGGAAAACTTAAATGTTTTACAAAAAAATTTTAGAAACATTTTTTTAGTTGTTGTAACATTTATTAGCAGTTTATTTTGTCTATTGTTTTCGACAGGTTTTTTTGTTTTGAAAAGCAGTTGGAGGAAAAGAGCTATAGCTCATTAAAAATTTGATTTTTATAAACTGTTAATCAGAAAACAGCAGCAGCAACAGCAATAGCTAATGATGAGATTGCAACATTAATCTTTGTTGCTCCACTTTTTTTGGTATCATTTTTCCTTAATAGCTAAAAAATTTAAGTAATTTACACCATTTCTTAGAGATACAACAGATTATGAGTACGCTTTGACCAAAGACTCTATAATATTAAGATGTTGCACTTCCATACATTGGTTTACTGTATGGTCCATTTGAAAAGTCCCATTAAAAAATGAACTATACAGCTTTTACTCTTATTCGGGAACAACTAATGGAGACGATTATCCAATGAGAGAAAGCAAAGGCACACACAAGTGCCCATGAAATGTTCACATGTTTGTTTGTGCGTTTGTGTGCTTTTTTATGGTTTTTTATCCACTTCAACTTCACTGTAGTAAAAAAAAAAATGTGTGGAGTTCAATACCTTTATATAATTGAGCCTTTGGTATGACTGCACTCAACTATAACCGGTTAATCAACCAAATTGACCTGTGGACTGATGTACCAAGCAACGGTTCTGATTGGTCTTAACTTGGTAAGTCCAGACTAATATTGGTTATCCTTCATCTCAACTATGGACACTGACCTCCTAGTGGTATCTCCCGGGAAACTTCGTTAACACCCGTTAGTGAAGTTAGCTAAGATGTGCAGCGAGTTCTCCCATAAGAACGATAAAAAATATGGGTTAGGACGTCGGGCTAGTAACTTACTCCTGGAAAAAGCAAAAAGCTAAATTAAGAATAAAAACGGTTCCCCTAATGTTGAAAGAGGACGTCCGAAACTCCGATAGAAAAACCAAGCAGAGCAAAATCTTTCAAAGCTCACGCTGAGCAATTGGAGATTATGCGCATGGATTTCTGAAATATGCTTGCATGTAGTAGTTCTAATGATTTAAAAAGAAAAAGTTTTCTAATCCCTTTTTTTAAAATATTCTTATTAAAAATTTTTCTATAGAAAATTTTTTTATAAAAAATTTTTCTATAAAAAATTTTTTTATCAAAAATTTTACTATAGAAATTTTTTTTATCAAAATTTTTTTTTATCAAAAATTTTTTATAGAAAATTTTTCCATAGAAATTAATTTATCAAATATTTTTCTATTGAACTTTAAATTTTTTTTTTTAATTTTTCTATAGAAAATTTTTTTATCAAAAATTTTTCCATAGAAATTTTTAATCAACAATTTTTCCATAGAAATTAATTTATCAAAAACTTTTCTATAGAACTTTAAATTTTTTTTTTTTAATTTTTCTATAAAAAATTTTTTTTATCAAAAATTTTTCTAAAGAAAATTTTTTTTTATCAAAAATTTTTCTACAGAAAAATTTTTTTTATCAAAAATTTTTCTATAGAAAATTTTTTTTTATCAAAAATTTTTCTATAGAAATATTTTTTTTGTCAAAAATTCTTCTATAGAAAATTTTTTTTTATCAAAAATTTTTCTATAGAAAAATTTTTTTTATCAAAAATTTTTCTATAGAAAAATTTTTTTTATCAAAAATTTTTCTATAGAAAAATTTTTTTTATCAAAAATTTTTCTATAGAAAAATTTTTTTTATCAAAAATTTTTCTATAGAAAAATTTTTTTTATCAAAAATTTTTCTATAGAAAAATTTTTTTTATCAAAAATTTTTCTATAGAAAAATTTTTTTTATCAAAAATTTTTCTATAGAAAAATTTTTTTTATCAAAAATTTTTTTATCAAAAGTTTTTCTATCAAAAATTTGTCTATCAAAAATTTTTCTATTAAAAATTTTTCTATTAAAAATTTTTTTTTTATCAAAAATTTTTCTATAGAAAATTTATTTATCAAAAATTTTTCTATTTAAAAAATTTTTTTATCAAAAATTTTTTATAAAAAATTTTTTTTATCAAAAATTTTTTTATAGAAAAATTTTTTTTTATCAAAGATTTTTCTATAGAAAAAAGTATTTTATTAAATTTTTTTCTATAGAAAAACTTATTTATCAAAAATTTTTTTATAGAAAAACTTTTTTTATCAAAAATTTTTTTTATTAAAAATTTTTTTTATTAAAAATTTTTTTTATTAAAAATTTGTCTATAGAACATTTGTTTTACCAAAAATATTTCAATAAAAATTTTTTGATCAAAAACTTTTATCCAAAATTTTTCTATTGAAAATTTGTTTACCTAAAAATTTTCTATAGAAAATTTTTTTATCACTAATTTTGTTATTAAAAATTTTTTATAAAAATATTCTCTATCAACAAGTTTTCTATAGAAAAAATTTCTATCAAAAATATATCTATGGAAAATTTTTTTATCAAAAATTTTTCTATAGAAAATGTTTCTATCAAAAATTGTTCTATAAAATAATTTCTATTGAAAATCTTTTTATCAAAATTTTTTTTATCAAAATTTTTTATAAAAAATTTTTCTACAGAAAATTTTTTATCAAAAATTTTTCTCTAGAACAAAAAATGTTCTATTTTACAAATTAAAATAGAACATTTAAAATGTTTCTATTGAACATTTCTTATCTAAAATTTTTGTATAGAAAAATTTTTTATACAAAATTTTTGTAAAAAAATTTTTTATACAATTTTTTTTTTAGAAAAAGAAAATTTTTTTATCTATAGAAAATTTTTTTTATCAAATTTTCTATAGAAAATTTTTTTATAGATTATTTTTTTATAGACAATTTTTCTATAGATTATTTTTCTATTAAAACTTTTTCGATAGAAAATTTTCTATTAAAAATTTTTCTATAGAAAATTTTCTATCAAAAATTTTTTTATACAAAATTTTTATAGAAATTTTTTTATATAAAATTTTTATAGAAATTTTTTTATCAAAAATTTTTCTATAGAAAATTTGTTTATCAAGATTTTTCTATAGAACAAAAAATGTTCTATTTTAAAAATTAAAATAGAATATTTAAAATTTTTCTCTTAAAAAATGTTTATCCAAATTTTTTCTATAGAAAATTTTTTTATCTAAAATTTTTCGATAGAAAACTTTTTTATCAAAAATTTTGCTATAGAAAACTTTTTTATCAAAAATTTTGCTATAGAAAATTTTTTTATCGAAAAATTTTCTATAGAAAATTTTTTTATCGAAAAATTTTCAATAGAAAATTTTTTTATCGAAAAATTTTCTATAGAAAATTTTTTTTATCGAAAAATTTTCTATAGAAAATTTTTTTTATCGAAAAATTTTCTATAGAAAATTTTTTTTATCGAAAAATTTTCTATAGAAAATTTTTTTTATCGAAAAATTTTCTATAGAAAATTTTTTTTATCGAAAAATTTTCTATAGAAAATTTTTTTTATCAAAAATTTGTATATAGAAAAATTTTTCGATAAAAAATTTTTCTATAGAAAATTTTTTATCGAAAAATTTTCTATAGAAAATTTTTTTTATCAAAAATTTGTATATAGAAAAATTTTTTTTTTTTCAAAAATTTTTGTATAGAAAACATTTTTTTTCAAAAATTTTTGTATAGAAAAATTTTAATTGGAAAATTTTTCTATAGAACATTTTACTATCAAAAATTTTTTTATCAAAAACCTTTTTATCAAATTTTTTTTCATTAGAAAATTTTTTATCAAGATTTTTCTATAGAACAATGAAAGTTCTATTTTAAAAATTAAAATTAAGCATATAAAATTTTTCTATTAAAATTTTTATAGCCAAAATTTTTCTATAGAAAAAATATTTATCCAAAATTTTTGTAAAGATTTTTTTAATCAAAAAATTTTTTCTTTCAAAAATTTTTCTATAGAAAAATTTTCTATAAAAAATTTTTTTTTTCGAAATTTTTCTATCAAAAATTTTTTTATTTTCAAATTTTTCTATCAAAAATTTTTCTATTTTCAATTTTTTTTATCAAAAATTTTTCTATTTTCAAATTTTTCTATCAAAAATTTTTCTATAGAAAAATTTTCTATCACTTAAATAATAACTGGAGTCGTGACTAGATCTATCATTTGAGCCATGACTAGAGTTAAGCTGAATTCACCCATTTTGTTCAAACAAAATTTTTGTCCGGACAAAATTTTTTTTATATGTAGTTTGACAAAATATTTTCTCTCTCTTTTAAAGAGAGCTGTCAAACTACATATAAAAAAAATTTGTCCGGACAAAAATTTTCTTCGAACAAAATGGGTGAATCCCGCTTTAAGACTAAAGCCTACAGACTTTGAAATGGTGTTATAAGTTTTTAGTTGTTTAAAATCACTTCAAATCCGAGTATCTATAACACAAAGTTGCCGCACACACCAAACTGAGGCATCAACCTCAGTCAGCATCAACCTCAAACAACATCTTTGTACGAGTTACAGTCGTACGTCATAAGACATCTTGAAAGCGGTTACCAAGCAATCAGCCAACCAAAAAAATTTTTGTTGTGTCTTTTTGGTTTCGTTTAGTTTCTTTGGCAGTTGCAACATTTTTTTTTTTTTTTTGTATATTTCCAATTTAAGTGCATCTGACTTAAAAGTAACTGCATTTGTAGAGTAGAAAATTTTGTGTAAAAAAAAAATAAACATTTCGTTGGAATTGCAATTATTCCTTTTTGCATGAAATAAAATCGTTTAAGCGTTTGATTATGTAAATCTTTTAAGCAGTTATTTTTTTTTTTTTGTTAAGATCTTGGTTTTATTTTCCTTAATATAACATTAGTTTCAATTAAAAACTTTTAGTAAAGTAGATCTGATTTTAAAAAGAAAAACTGTAATGGAAAACATTAGCTAATTTTGAATTTTGAGTTTCGAATACATTTTACCCTATACCATAATTTTGAAGAGGGTTTATTAATTTCGTGCTTATATTTGTTAGGGTGATTTCACCCATATGAATACCAACCAACTGAGAATTATATTTTAAGTAAATTTAGCTATGAACATACCCAACTCAACTCGTAGGTTATCTTAAATTCGCTCTAGACCAACTTAACTTTCCTACTTGTTTTGATATGGGAATTAAACTTATTTTTATTGATTATATTTTTTTAGTGTTCACATTTGTATATACAATTTTTTTAAACCAGAGCAAAACAGTTAAACTACGCGACAGAGATTAATGGAACTCTGGTTTAAGTCACAGTCGATAAGATCAAGGTTTCATCTGCAAAAATTTGCAATAAAAAAATATAATGAACTAAGAAGGCACGACTATCATGTCATAAAAAAAAATAAATAAAAACGAGAGCCTTATTTGTGTGATATATTCAAAATGACCACCTCAAGCTGGGTTATACAAAAAAATCCAAGTTGTCCAAGGACGTTTACAAGTCAGTTGCAATGACATGATGGAGATATGTATTTCCAGCTGATTTTTAAAGAATGAAGCAATGAAATGCGGTTGAAGTTAATGGATTTGTGGAAAGGCTTAATAAAAAATTAACATAATGTAAATTTGAATAATGTAAAAGCTTTCACTATATCATATAAAAAAGAGCTACCCTTGTTGGTTAAAGATGTCATTCATATCTATTCAACTGGCATAAGGAAGTTTTTACTTTAAATATCAAAAAAAATATATAATGCATTGCAAATTTGAACAATAGAAACAAGTAAAGTATGAAACACAATTGGGACGAACAACCAATTTTTCGGAACAAATATTCGTCGTTAGAAATAGAAGATATGGGTTTATATGAAAGTGCTCACAATAGATGCGTACGACGAAATTCGTCGTGCGTATCGAATAGTGCGATAGGTTTAAGTATGAAACACAATTGGGACGAACAACCAATTTTTCGGAACGAATATTCGTCGTTAGAAATAGAAGATATGGGTGTCTACGCTGGTCACCCTAATATTTAAGTACTCTGAATTTCAACCCTAGCTTTTAATACAACCCTAGCTTTAAGTTAAAATGAAATGTCAAAAATGAATTGTAAAAAATAAACTCGAAAAGATTCTATTCGATCAACCCCCGAAACCCGAAGGTACGTTTTTGTATAAAAACCCCCAAATAAATAATAATTATTAGAAATTAATAACCCGTGTTTTCTTTCTTCTTCGAATCAAAATATTTTATTGAATTTTCCCCATCACCCCCAACATTTTGTTCCATTCGAACCGGAAATTTACCCCCGTAAATAAAATATTTTAATTCGAGGTTTTATTTGCAGAAACACCCGAAGTTAAAATTGAAGAAATTTCTCCATATTGGATAATTTATTCCCCCGCAAACAACTCTAAAACCCTTATAAAAACCCCTTAAAAATACACAAGGTACGTAGTTTGAATTTTATTCAGTGCTTGTGTTATAAATAAAAGAAAAAAAGTGCAAATCAAAAACAAATAAACAAAAAAAGCAAACAAACCAAAACACACACACACATATTAATATATTGTTGTTGTTGCTATCGTTTTACTTGTTGATATTGTCATTTTCTTTGGTTACTTCTTTTTGTACGTGAAGTAAACAACTCCTTTTTTAATCAACTAGCAACACAGGGTGTGTCTGGTATTTTGGGTATTTTATTCCCAAAAGCTTTAATTTGATTTAATATATTAAGAAATAATATTGTTTGATTATTATTTGCATTTTTTTTGAATTATAAAATTATTTTTGATTTTTTTGATAAAAAATAGTCTTGTGATTAAAATTATAGTTTGTTTAGAAAAACATTTTTATATTTTTTGGCTATTTTTTGGAAATTTAAAATATTTTTTGACTTTTTTGGAATTCGAAACCCGGAATTTAAGACCTATTTGTAATTCTATTGTTGAGTTTTCACTTGTTTTTGAAAATATATAGATTTTATTCGATCATTTAATCAGTTTTATTCCTATTTTTCCCCCTTTAAAGATTTTAATAGTTTTTTCTGAGACTTTCTTTTAATTTTTTGGTTATCTATTTGATAAAAATACCTCATAACATGGACTCAATGAAACCCCTTTTGAAAAATTACAATCGTTTGGTCGATTTTGAAAGCTTTGTTCGAGCTATCCCACAAAATGAACATTCTGTTCATTCTTTGACCACTCATCGTCATGAATTGACTCGTTTGTGGGAAATATTTCGCGATTGTTATGAGGATTTATTAGAAAGACTTGAAGAAACTAAACTCTCAGCTGAACAGGTAAAATCAAAATATATGTCCGGATATACGACATATTTTCAATGTGTATCATTTATCGAGAATTCTATTGATAAGATCGTGGATAAGAATCAGGCTTCAGTCAATACTCTTCCGATACATCTTCCCCCTTGTGATACCGAAACATTTTCTGGCAACTATTCGTCTTGGCCAACTTTTAGAGACATGTTTTCGGCTTTGTATAAGAATAATATTCATGTGAGTAATATTCAAAAGATGTATTATTTATTGCAAAAAACGGAAGGTGAAGCTCGTGACATAATTCGTACTTGTCCAATAACGAACGAAGGTTTTGATATGGCGTGGCAAAATCTTGTAGATCGCTATGAGAACAAGAGAGTTCTAGTTAACTCTCAGCTCAAGACTCTTTTTAACCTCAAATCGGTAGAAAAGGAATCTGGTCCTTCAATTAAGAGTCTGCAACGGACAATTAATGATTGCATCACGAACTTGGCACTACTAGGTATTGAAACTGAAAATTGGGATATAATTTTTGTTTTTATTTGCTCTACCCGTTTACCTGAAGTCACACTCGGACTTTGGGAACAATCCCAAGGACCTAGTTCCGCTTTGCCAAAATGGAGTGATATGAATGATTTTCTAACCGCGAGATATCGTACATTAGAATCTGTTTCAGATATAATTGGCGCACATAACCCGGTGCAACCGAACACCCGAGCTAGCAATCCTAAGAAAACTTTTGGTAATAAAAATTATAAAAGTTTTGGTACTACAGTTACCCCTAATATACCCCCAAGAAAATGTCATTTGTGTACCGAAAATCACCCTCTTCGTTTATGCTCAGTTTTCTTGAGGATGTCAGTTAGTGAGCGATTAGCAGTAGTAAAAAAGTATAAGTGTTGTACTAATTGTTTAGCCACTTCACATGAATTTCGAAGATGTCAAAGCTCAAATGTTTGTTTTACTTGCAAGCAGAAGCACCATTCGTTACTTCATCGATCTGAGTCTTCGTCTCAGAATCGGAATACTTCGGAAGTAACCCCAGGTAATTTTGAAACCTCTCATCGTCTTACTCCTTCAAATACTTCTTCAGGAAGAATCGATGACGGTGAGAGACCATCGATTTCATCTGCCACCCATTCCCTTCAAAATTTCGCAACCCGGTTACAGTCCACTCCTTATTCCACTGTTTTGTTAGGAACAACGGTAGTTGATGTTTTATTTAATGATATTAGATGTTCTGCTAGAGCTCTAATTGATCCTGCTTCGCAAGCCACATTTATTTCGAAAAAACTGCAGAGAAAATTAGCTCTTCCGACATTCTCTGCCCCCGCTGCTAAAATTACAGGTCTAAATGGCGCTGTAGCAGGTAATTCGACCAAAATTTGCATATTAAGTCTTGGGTCGTCAATAGATCCAAATTTCAAATTGAAGACTGAAGCTTATGTGGTCAAAAAGCTTACTGGTCGTTTACCCATTTGTTCTTTGTCAAATTTCGTAGACTTTAAATTACCCGAAATATCCGTAACAGATTTGAAATGCTCCCATATGGACTTACTGTTAGGCGGTGATATATATTCACAAATTATGCTCACTGACGTTCAGAAACATCCGAATAGACAACTTATTGCTCAAAAGACAGTTTTCGGCTGGATTCTTACCGGCAAAATACCCCATTCTAACCCCATAAATTCTGTCGTTTCATTTTTTAATCATTTAGATTTAAATGAGCAAATAAGTCGGTTTTGGGAAATTGAGGAAGTACCAAAATCAAGAAAGTTGGCACCCGAAGATAAATTTTGTGAGAATTTATATCGTAAAACTACTTACAGGAATAGCAAAGGCCGTTATGTCGTTTCTTTACCCTTTAAATCAGAATTTCCTATAGACTTACAACTTGGATACTCTCGTAAATCGGCTTTATCTCAGTTCGCTAGAAATGAGTCGAGAATGTTAAATAACCCCGAACTTAAATTACAGTATGATCAAGTTCTAAGTGAATATTTTTCATTGGGTCATATGGTCAAAGTGAGACCAGATATGTCGCTTTCTCCTAATACTCATTATTATATGCCTCATCATGCTGTTTTGAAGCCTGATAGCGTTACCACTAAACTTCGTGTGGTCTTTAATGCCTCAAGTCCATCTTCTAATGGACTTAGTCTTAACAATATTTTACATACTGGTCCGATTTTGCAATCAGATTTGACCATTTTAGTCTTACGTTGGCGATTATTTCGGTATGTATTTAATGCAGACATAGAAAAAATGTATAGACAAATATTGGTTAGACCCGATCAAGCGTCATTTCAAAGAATTTTGTTTCGTCAAAACCCGAATGATGAAGTTCAAGATTTCGAGTTAAACACAGTTACGTTTGGTGTTAACTGTGCCCCCTTTTTAGCAATCCGAACTTTACATCAATTAGCTGACGATTGTGAATCTTGTTACCCTAATGTTTCCAACATTTTACGTGATCAAATGTATGTGGACGATGTACTTTCTGGATCACATAGTATCGAAGAAGCAATACGCAATCGTAATGAATTGACGCAGGTTTTGAGTTCTGCAGGTTTTTCGCTTAGGAAATGGACAGCAAATAATGAGAGTCTGCTCGATTGTATACCCCCCGAACACCTGTTAGATTCCGATTTTCTAAAATTATCAGATGCCAGTAACGCTAAGACGTTGGGTTTACGTTGGAATGCGAGCATTGATGCATTTTATTTCAAGCCAGCTCCAGCGCCCGATTACTCCACAGTCACCAAACGTTCTGTCTTGTCTCAAATAGCCAAGCTATTTGACCCCGTGGGGTGGTTGGCGCCCAAAATAATTGTTGCAAAAATCATAATGCAACAAATTTGGAAAGACAGAACCGATTGGGACGAATGTTTGAAACCCTTAACGTTAAATAGATGGCGCGCATTCGTCGATGATTACCCATTCATCGAAAGGATTAATATCCCCCGTTGGGTTAACTATAACCCGGAGTATGAAGTTCAACTTCATGCTTTTTGTGATGCTTCGGAGAAAGCATATGCGGCCACTCTATATCTTAGAGTCCGAACCCCGTCAGGTGATATTTTTACCAATTTGCTCGCGGCAAAAACAAAGGTAGCGCCTGTTAAAGTGCAAACTTTACCCCGTTTAGAGCTCTGCGGTGCAACTCTATTGGCAAAAATGGTGCATTCACTTCGTGAGGAGCTGAATGTAACCTTTTCGGAAGTCTTCTTGTGGACAGATTCGACTATCGTTCTGTCCTGGCTTCAAAAACCCCCGTGCCATTGGCCAACCTTTGTTGCTAATCGAGTATCGTTTATTTCGGACAACGTTGGAACTGATAATTGGAATCACGTAGACACTCATGACAATCCAGCTGATGTAGCTAGTCGTGGTATATCAGCTAAGGATCTTGCTAGTTTCGATATTTGGTGGAAAGGCCCATATTGGTTAAATCTCCCCCGTTCACAATGGCCTAAAACCAATTTTAAACCTCTTACTAATTTAGAAACCAAATCTATTCAAGTTAACATTACGCAAACTTCTCTTTCAGAAGAAATTATTAGTCGATTTTCTAATTTACCCCACGCCTTGCGAGTTTTGTCATATGTTTTTCGCTTTTTCCACTCTATTCACCCAAAGCATAGACAATCTCGTAAGATTTTATCAAAAGAAATAAGACAAAGTGAGATAAATTTCGTAAAAAATCGCTTAATCATTCTGTGTCAAAGTATTCATTTTCCCGAATACTTCGCTTTGCAAACAGGTTCATCTTTATCTCGTAAGAGTTCCTTACTCGTTTTTAACCCTTTTTTAGACACTAATGGTTTTATGCGAGTCAACGGCAGACTTTCACAATCACCTACTTTGACTTATGACGAACGATTCCCTAAATTGTTGCCTTATAGTGGCCATTTTACTCGTATTTACTTGGAATTCGTTCATAAATTTTCGATTCATGGTGAGATCTCGTTAATGCTCAGACTAGTTAGGCAGGAATTTTGGATCCCAAAACTTAAAAATTTGGTCCGATCAGTTATTCATAACTGTAAAGTGTGCTCTATTTATAAGAAGAAGCAGAGTCAGCAAATGATGGCAGCTCTTCCTCCTGAGAGAACAACTCTTTCACGCCCCTTTACACACACTGGACTAGATTTTGCAGGTCCCTTTGAAATAAAATCGTATATCGGCCGCGGTTGCCGAATAACCAAGGGATATGTCTTAGTTTTTGTTTGTTTTGCTACTAAGGCCATTCATCTAGAGGCAACGAATGACATATCCACTGAGTGTTTTCTAGCTGCATTCTCTCGTTTTTTCTCCCGTCGTGGTTGTCCCTCTCATATTTATTCGGATAATGGAACCGCTTTTGTGGGAGCAGCTAACGTTTTAAATAAGGACCGAGCACAGTTTTTAAAGGATTTGAAACAACAAATCGTTTTGAAAAATGCTTTTCAATTGGTCGAATGGCATTTTATACCACCCGGAGCTCCACACATGGGCGGCCTATGGGAGGCCGGTGTGAAAAGCTTCAAAACTCACCTGAAAAAAGTAACTAACGCTCAGAGGTTTACTTTCGAAGAGTTTTCAACAATGTTGGCTAGGATCGAAGGCTGCTTGAATTCTCGACCTCTGAGCCCAATGACAGATAACCCGTCGGATATTAATCCATTAACTCCTGGTCATTTTTTGATAGGGAGTGCAGTACTTTCTCCCCCCGAACCCGACTTTTCTAAAGAATCGTTGACTTATGCCAATAGATGGCGAAAGTTAAAAATACTGCATCATGCCTTTGCCTGTCGTTGGAAAAACGAATATTTAGTTGAACTCCACAAGCGAAACAAGTGGAAGTTTCCTCAAAGGGATTTCGAAGTCGGTGATCTTGTGGTTATTCGACATGATAGTCTTCCCCCAAACGAGTGGAAGCTCGGCCGAATCGATCGGGTTTATCTCGGTATCGATTCGAAAGTACGAGTGGCCGATGTTCGAACTGCCAATGGCGTTCTAACTCGGCCGATTGTTAAACTCGTACTGCTTCCTAATCCCGATAAAAACTAATACGTTTTTTTTGTTTTTTTTTGTTGTTTTTTTTTCCTTTCATAGATGGCCGAAGGAAACCGCAAATTTGTTGTTGAACGCCAGGAGAGCCTGAATACAGATAACATCGGGAGTCAGTGCCGCCTTTGTAAGGAAGACCACTCACTACGAAAGTGCCCCAGGTTTCGTGCCATGAACCCCTACCGACGGTTGAGTGTGGTTAAGCGGTTGAAGTACTGCATTAACTGCTTAGCCCACTCACATTTCTTGAAAAATTGCCGCAGTAGGGATAGATGTATGGAGTGTCTGGAAGAGCATCATACCATGCTACACTTCCACAATCATAACAAAAATCACAACAACAACCCAAAAAACAAGAAACAAAACAACAACAAGAGACAAAACAACAACAACCCAAACAACAACAAAAACGCAAACATCAACAATAATAACAAAATCAATAAAAAGGGTAAAAACAAAAGGGGCGCAACCCACAACCAGGCCCAAAGTTCGCAGTCCATCAGGCAGTGTTCGTGCCAAACCAGCACCTCATCCCAAGGCACGTCAGCATCATCCGCCACCATAGTTATTAATGTGATGGCTAAAAATTGATTTGTTATTTATTTTATTATTTGTTTTTTTTTTTTTTCTCTTTTCTTTTAATACATTTTTTATTGATCTCTGATCTCCTAGCTCCCGCTTCTCCTTGTTGCAATCTTGCAAGGGGGGCGGGATGTCTACGCTGGTCACCCTAATATTTAAGTACTCTGAATTTCAACCCTAGCTTTTAATACAACCCTAGCTTTAAGTTAAAATGAAATGTCAAAAATGAATTGTAAAAAATAAACTCGAAAAGATTCTATTCGATCAACCCCCGAAACCCGAAGGTACGTTTTTGTATAAAAACCCCCAAATAAATAATAATTATTAGAAATTAATAACCCGTGTTTTCTTTCTTCTTCGAATCAAAATATTTTATTGAATTTTCCCCATCACCCCCAACAATGGGTTTATATGAAAGTGCTCACAATAGATGCGTACGACGAAATTCGTCGTGCGTATCGAATAGTGCGATAGGTTTATTTCTATTTCATACGCAGACGAACGACGATTAAACTGGTTTAGAGTGGCTGCATTTCTATTTCTGTTGTAAGGTATAAGAAATTATATGTGTTTTTGTTAAATATGGTCACCTTATAAATTGTAAACAAAAAATAATTATTTCAAATAAAATTAATTAAATATTTTCTTTTTGTGAAAAAATGAAAGAATATAATAAAAAAATATTGCAAATGTTGTGAGTGCGCGATATGTACGAAAGTGTGTGTAATTTGTGCTAATGAAAAATAAACAAAAATGGCGTCAGCAACGTTTATTCGTCATAAATGTGTTCAATGGACGAATATACAAGACGAATTTTTAAAGCCGAATTCGTCGTGCTGGACGAAATTAGTCATTCGTCCCAATTGTGTTTCTACCTTAAGAGTGTTATATTCGGCTGTGCCGAATCTTATATACCCACCATCAAGTTGTGTTAAATTTAGAAACATATGTCATATATCTACAAGGGTGCAGCTAATTCAAAATCTGCACCAAAACTAGAAAAATCGCTAAGCTATTTGGTATTGTTGGTAAAACCTTTGGACTAAATTAGGTTTCCGTAGCTTTATAGTTCAACATTCAAAAATATTTTAGTGGTTTCCCCAGTATTTACTTTGATCAAAATTCGGTCTCATAACCAGGTATAGTTTTACATTAATAAGTTGTTAAATACTTTTCGTTGTGATTAATATGTAGTTAGGCTTAACACGTTAATAGTAATACGACAGGTCCATATATTTCGTTATGAGTTCCTAATGCATTCATCATATATAAAGTCTGGGCTGAACATTGATTGATGCCTATATAATTTCATAGGTGCAATCTTAATATAATGAATGTACCTCCAAATCTTTTTGATTGTAGATATAAAAAGGGGATGTTATATATATAAGAATTATAGCCAAATGTTGACCGATTATAACAAAATTTTATACACTGGCTGGAATATATAGAGAGCTTATTCTTGCAAAATTTAGTGACCATAGCTATCATAGTTTATAATTTAATAGCTTTTAACTGGCCTTTGCTAAAATTTTTGGTTTCCGTGAGTGTTTTTCACATGAAAGCTAAAGTCAAATATGGACTGATTCCTATAAAATTTGATAAACTGATCAAAAATTGCATAAAACTTCCCTATTTTAAATTTAATCGTCATAGCTATTACAATTGTATTCAATTTATCAGCATTAATGTGTTTCACGGGGCGGGGTTATATGGGAGCTCTAACTAAATTTGAACCGATTTTGTCCATTTTCAACACACATCTTTTTCAAGATATCCAAAATACTTTTGTAAAATTTTGTCTCTCTAGCTCTTTTCGTTAAGGCGCTATCGTGCTTTTATCTGACGGACAGACGGACATAAACAACCTTTTCTTTATGTATTTTTGTGTTTCCATAAGTTTTTTATATGGGAGCTATGGTCAAATGGTGACCGATTGTGACGAAATTTTGCACACTGGCTGGCATTGACATAAGACTTCCTTGTGCTTAATTTAGTCTTACTAGCTCTTGTAGTTAAGGAGCTATCTGACGGACAGACGGACATAAATCCCCTTTTCTTTTTGAATTTTTGTGTTTTCGTAAGTTTTTTATATGGGAGCTAGGTCAAATAGTGACCGATTGTGACAAAATTTTGCACACTGGCTGGCATTGATATAAGAGTTTCTTGTGCCAAATTTAGTGGTTATATCTGTTATACTTTTAGATTTATTGGGATTTAAGTGTATTTTGGGTGAAATTTAGCCTGTTTTCGTAAGTTTTTTGTATGGGAGCTATGGTTAAATGTGAACCGATTTCGATGAAATTTTATATGCTGCCTAGTGCTTATCTAAAACTTCTAGATACCAAATTTTGTCATCATAACTGTCATAATTTGTCATTTATTAGCAAATAAGCGATTAGCCTAGACGAGGTTATACGGGAGCTATGGCCAAATGCTAACCGATTTTGCCCAATTTCAATACCAAAATTTTCTCATAGATAAAGAATGTTTTTGCTAAGTTTCAGTTAGCTAGCTCTTCGTTTCGTTTAAACGTTATCGTGATTTCAACAGACAGACAGACAGACGGACAGACAGACGGAAATAGCTCAATCGTCTTAGAATTTCATAAGGATTCAGAATATATATCGTTTTTGATTTTTGAACCAATATTAAGGAAATTACAAACGGAATGACAATCTAAATATACCCCCCATTCTTTTTGATGGTGGGTATAAAAAATATCTATATAATCTTTGTTAAATAGATACTCAAATTGAACGACAGAGAAGTAAAAGATCAAACTCTATTAAGCAATGGTGAATACATACATTGCAACCTGTATACGCAACCTGTCAAATATCATTGTATATTCTTGAGATCTTAGTTCCTATTGCATTCGAGGTTTCAACAACATCAAAATAGTTTGATATTTTGAACTTGCATTGATATAGGTTGCATAATCTGTATCGTTGTTTCATGTTTTTATTTGTATAGTTTATAGAAAGCCGTTATCATCTTAATTAAGTATTTTCACAAACTTATTTTTTCGATTTTTTTAATAGCAGGTTATCAGGTTATGATCCATCATACCACAAGCAGCTGCTGAATTTTTTCAATTATTCATTACTATAAGTTGAAAGGCTATTGAGTTTGGACGAACCGGTTCATTATTTCGGGTACTTCCGATAAGTCTCAGTTCCCGAAATTTTTTATGAAATGTAGAAAAAATATTGCCTATATGCGGAAGAAGAAAACTTTTTGGAACTTCTACATACATAATCCAAAGAGAAAAACAGACCTAAGATTAGAGCTTAAACAAGAGCTATGACTATTTAGACTCCTACGCTTCACTGGGAGTCAAGGAAAACAGAAGATGACTAGAGCTATCACTTAACCAATAACTGGAGTCGTGACTAGATCTATCATTTGAGCCATGACTAGAGTCTACTGACGTTGAAATGGTGTTACAAGTTCTTAGTTGTTTAAAATCACTTCAAATCCGAGTATCTATAACTGAATTTTTTCAATTTTCGTAAATACCACGATCACTAATAAAATTCGTAAAAATGAAAATTAAAATCATTCACTTAGAATTTGGATCTAAACAGAGTTGGTTGGTGCCGCTTTGTCAAAGAAAAGACAAAACACAAAATAGGCAAAAAAACATATCAAAATCCCATTTAAAGCAACAAAATACATGGTTCGAGAGAACAAAGAAATATACTCTCGAACATTGTTGCCACGACACTATTATTTTTGTAAACATTGGGAATATTTTTCTAAATATATGGAATATCTTTCAAAACAGAAATAATTAAACAATTTTAGGTTTTTATATTTATTAGATATTTTCGATCTAAAAAATTTTCTATAAAAAAATTTTTGATAAAAAAATTTTCTTAGAAAAATTTTTGATAAAAAAATTTTCTACGAAAAATTTTCGATAAAAAAATTTCTTAGAAAAATTTTCGATAAAAAAATTTTCTATGGAAAAATTTTTGATAAAAATTTTCTGTAGAAAAATTTTTGATATAAAATTTTCTATACAAAAATTTTTGATAAAATTACTACTCAAAAAAATTTTTGATAAAAAATTATAATATAAATATAGAAAAATTATAAATATAGAAAAATTTTTGATAAAAAATTTTCTATAGAAAAATTTTTGATAAAAAAAATTTTCTATAGAAAAATTTTTGTTAACAAAATTTTTTATAGAAAAATTTTTGATAAAAAAATTTTCATAGAAAAATTTTTGATACAAAAATTTTCCATAGAAAAATTTTTGATCAAAAAATTTTCTATAAAAAAATTTTCCATAGAAAGATTTTTGATAAAAAAAAGTTTCTATAGAACAATTTTTGATAAAATATTTTGCATGGAAAAATTTTTGATAAAAACAGAAAAATTTTTAATGAAAAAAGTTTTTCTATAGAAACATTTTTGATAAAAAAAAGTTTTTCTATAGAAAAATTTTTAATAAAAAATAGTTTTTCAATAGAAAAATTTTTGATAAAAAAATTTTTCTATAGAAAAATTTTTGATGAAAAAATTTTCTATAGAAAACTTTTTGATAAAAAATTTTCTATAGAAAACTTTTTGATAAAAAATTTTCTATAGAAAACTTTTTGATAAAAAATTTTCTATAGAAAACTTTTTGATAAAAAATTTTCTATAGAAAACTTTTTGATAAAAAATTTTCTATAGAAAAATTTTTGAGAAAAAAATCTTCTATAGAACCATTTTTCATAAAATATTTAGCATGGAAAATTTTTGATAAAAAATTTTCAATAGAAAAATTTTTGATAAAAAAATTTTCCTTAGAAACTTTTTTGATAACAAAAATTTTCTACAGAAAAATTTTTGATAAAACAATTTTCTTTAAAAAAATTGATAAAAGCATTTTATATACAAAAATTTTTGATACAAAAAATTTTCTATACAAAAATTTTTGATAAAAAAATTTTCCATAGAAAAATTTTTGATAAAAAAAAGTTTTCCATAGAAAAATTTTTGCTAACAAAATTTTCTATAGGACAATTTTTGATAAAAAAATTTTCCACAGCAAAATTTTTGATAAAAAAATTTTGCATAGAAAAATTTTTGATAAAAACAATTTTCCATAGAAAAATTTTTGATACAAAAATTTTCAATATTTAGAACAATTTTTGATACAAAAATTTTTAATAAAACAATTTTTGAAAAAAACTTTTTCCGTAGAAAAATTTTTGATAAAAAATTTTTCCATAGAAAAATTTTTGATAAAAAAATTTTCAAAAGAACAATTTTTGATAAAAAATTTTCTATAAAACAATTTTTGATAAAAAGTATTCTATAGAAACATTTTTGTTAAAAAAATTTCTATAGAAAAAGTTTTGATAAAAAAAGTTTCTATATAAACATTTTTGATAAAAAAAATTTTTCTATAGAAAAATTTTTGATAAAAGAATTTTCTATAAAAAAATTTTTAATAAAAAAATTTTCTATATAAAATCTTTGATAAAAAAATTTTCTATATAAAATTTTTTGATAGAACAATTTTCTATAGAAAAATTTTTGATAAAACAATTTGCTATAGAAAAAATTTTGGTAAAAAATTTTCTATAGAAAAATTGTTGATAAAAAATTTTCTATAGAAAAATTTTTGATAAAAAAAAATTTTATCGAAAAATTTTTGTAAGAAAAATTTTTGATAACAAATTTTTCATAGAAAAATTTTTGATACAAAAATTTTCCATAGAAAAATTTTTGATAAAAAAATTTTCTATAAAAAAATTTTCCATAGAAAGATTTTTGATAAAAAAAAGTTTCTATAGAACAATTTTTGATAAAATATTTTGCATGGAAAAATTTTTGATAAAAACAGAAAAATTTTTAATGAAAAAAGTTTTTCTATAGAAACATTTTTGATAAAAAAAAGTTTTTCTATAGAAAAATTTTTAATAAAAAATAGTTTTTCAATAGAAAAATTTTTGATAAAAAAATTTTTCTATAGAAAAATTTTTGATGAAAAAATTTTCTATAGAAAACTTTTTGATAAAAAATTTTCTATAGAAAACTTTTTGATAAAAAATTTTCTATAGAAAACTTTTTGATAAAAAATTTTCTATAGAAAACTTTTTGATAAAAAATTTTCTATAGAAAAATTTTTGAGAAAAAAATCTTTTATAGAACCATTTTTCATAAAATATTTATCATGGAAAATTTTTGATAAAAAATTTTCAATAGAAAAATTTTTGATAAAAAAATTTTCCCTAGAAACTTTTTTGATAAAAAAAAATTTCTACAGAAAAATTTTTGATAAAACAATTTTCTTTAAAAAAAATTGATAAAAGCATTTTATATACAAAAATTTTTGATACAAAAAATTGTCTATACAAAAATTTTTGATAAAAAAATTTTCCATAGAAAAATTTTTGATAAAAAAAGTGTTCCATAGAAAAATTTTTGCTAACAAAATTTTCTATAGAACAATTTTTGATAAAAAAATTTTCCACAGCAAAATTTTTGATAAAAAAATTTTGCATAGAAAAATTTTTGATAAAAAAATTTTGCATAGAAAAATTTTTGATAAAAACAATTTTCCATCGAAAAATTTTTGATACAAAAATTTTCAATATTTAGAACAATTTTTGATACAAAAATTTTTAATAAAACAATTTTTGAAAAAAACTTTTTCCGTAGAAAAATTTTTGATAAAAAAATTTTCCATAGAAAAATTTTTGATAAAAAAATTTTCAAAAGAACAATTTTTGATAAAAAAATTTTCTATAAAACAATTTTTGATAAAAAATATTCTATACATTTTTGAAACATTTTTGTTAAAAAAAATTTCTATAGAAAAAGTTTCTATATAAACATTTTTGATAAAAAAAATTTTTCTATAGAAAAATTTTTGATAAAAGAATTTTCTATACAAAAATTTTTAATAAAGAAATTTTCTATATAAAATCTTTGATAAAAAAATTTTCTATATAAAAATTTTTGATAGAACAATTTTCTATAGAAAAATTTTTGATAAAACAATTTGCTATAGAAAAAATTTTGGTAAAAAATTTTCTATAGAAAAATTTTTGATAAAAAATTTTCTATAGAAAAATTTTTGATAAAAAAAAATTTTATCGAAAAATTTTTGTAAGAAAAATTTTTGATAACAAATTTTTTATAGAAAAATTTTTGATAAAAAAATTTCTATAGAACAATTTTTGATATAAAATATAAACAAAAATGGAGTAGAAAACTTTTTCTTCTTAAAACGTTAGAACTGAACATTGAAAAAAATACCTATTTTAGTTTAAAGTTTAAAAAAACGGCAACTCTGCCGACTATTTTTTTGTTCAGTGCTCCTGGCGCCTACCCGTGATTATGATGAAAATTATGTAAAGAGTTTCAAAAACGTACATACATCTATATATGTATGTGACCCGGTCTACGAAAATGTGGCTTCGAAAAATTAGCTAATTTTTCGAAATTTTGTTTTTGACTATTTCATAGACCGGGTCACTTATATTAAAATTAATGTTTGTATGTCCCTTATAGAATAGTAAACTACTCATTTTATCAGGTTATGATCTTAAGAAAGGCAGTTGCGCATGAGCCGACGAACATTACTAAAATGGTATGATCAAGTTCCGAAAGGTTGCGCCACTGAAAATTACTTAAAATGAATTAAATAGTAAACTGTGCATTTGATCATGCTATTATTTTTAGCAAAGTTGTTGCGCATGAGCCGACGATGGTTTCTAAATTAGTATGACCGATTTCCGACAGGTGGCGCAACTTAAAATTACTCGAAATTAATTAAATTGTAAACTGTGTATTTGATCATGCTTTGATCTTTTGCAAAGTTGTTGCGCATGATTCGACAAGGTTTCTAAGTTGGTAAGACCAATTTCGGACAGGTGGCACCATTAAAAATTACTCAAAATGATTTAAATCGTAAACTGCTCACTTGGCCATAATTCGCATGAGTCGACGGAGGTTTCTAAGTTTGTGCGATTAATTTCCGATAGATGGCGAAACTCAAAAATGATTCCAAATGATGTTGTTTTATGTCTTTTCTTAAATTTTTTATTTGGAGGTGCAGCAATGCACACAGGGTACAGCTAGTACCCTATATTAACAAGTTATTTTTAAACTGTTTAAGTAAATTTTCAAGGGTGGGGTTGACATTGACCAATAGTCGAATCTTTTTGACCTTGACATATATTAGCTGAGTTATCCCAAACTTTGAAATTGTCTTTAAACCTCTGAGTCATCTCAAACTGCTAAGTCATCTCAACCTGTAGTCATCTTAACCAGCTGAGTCATCCAGAACTTTTGAATCATCTAATATTGCTGAGTCATCTTAATCTGCTGAGTAATTTCGAACTGCTTAGTTATCACGAACAGTTGACTCATCTTAAACTACTGAATCATTTTACACTATTTATGAAGCTTAGGGTATTTAGGTATCATCAATAAAACTACTGAGTCATCTTGATCTATTGAGCCATCTCAAGCTGATGAGTCATTTTAAGCTGATGAGTCGTCTAAAACTTTTTAGTTGTATATAAGACACTATAGTCTTGTACAGCTAAGTCATCTCAACCAGCTGAGTCATCCTGAACATTTAAATCATCTGATACTGAAGAGTCATCTGAATCACTGACTCATCCAAAACCACTGAAACAATTCGAACTATTGGTGAAGCTTGGGTTACTTAGGCATTATCAATAAAACTACTGAGTCATCTCGAACTATTGAGTCATCTCAAACTGCTGAGTAATTTTAAGCTGATGAGTCATCTAAAACTTTTTAGTTATATATAAGACCTATACTCTACTTTCCACTGTAATACAATGTCACCTAGAATGACTGCATATATAGGAGACAAAGACAATAACTAAAAAGATCTTGACTTCAACCGACAAGAACGCAATGAAAATTTTTCTGATTAGGTATCGCATATTCGTGGATAAATTTTATGTTGTAGCACAATTTGGCCGAAATCCCGAAGTTTTGAAGTCAATGTATATAAGAATTTACTTAACAATGATTTCTAATTTCATTCAAATGAATCAAATTACAAAAGTAGGTAATATTTTAAAAACATCTCCAATGCTTGGGTGTTCCAAACATTACGCCTTGCCGTTAATTATGTATTGTGGGCCAGTGATAAGGCATTTTAAGTTGAAAAGGAAAATCTATAAATGAATTTGTGTTGATTAATGTATTTTTTCTAAATTGTTATAAAAACACTTAAATGTTCAGTAAAACTCAGATAAAATCACTAATTTCAAATAAAAAGCAAACTATTTTATATAAATCATGGGGTGCATGATTTCATTTATAAAAAAAACGATTTCTTAATAGCCAACAGATTTATCAGCTCATTAATAAGAGTTTTTGTTTAAATATTATTTATTGTTTATAAACTTTTATATAATTTCAAGTTGGTCTTTTCATTTCTTCTTTAAATATCACCAAACTTACGAGTATAACCATTTACAAGTGCCTACATTCAGTAACATCTGTTTAAATAAATAATTGTACATTAATAAAAAACAAGTAAGAAAGCGCTATAGTCGGTCGAGCCGACCATACGATACCCTTCACCACTAAGGTCAAAGGTGTTATTTTTCCTGTATAAAGACAAATATTTGCTAAATTTTGCCATCATACAAAAATTTTCTCAAAACGTATATATTCAACCTGTTTCCGTCATTTGGACTTATATGAGAGCTAGGGTCAAATGTGGACCGATTATCTCGAAATTTGGCAAATTGATTACAGTTGTTACAAAAATTATGTATGCAAAAAATAAACTCAAAATTTTCATTATCTTTAGATTTACGAGCGTTTTAGTGATTTTTTGTCTCATTTAGTGCGTTTTTGAAGAAGAGTTTGTATGGGAGCTATGGTCAAATGTGGACCGATTTCAACGAAATTTGGTACAGTGATTTAAGTTTACAGTACCTGGTAGACCGAGCCTTGCTAGGAGCTTTATGATAAGCATTTTGAGGAAAATTTTAAAGTTTTTATATATTTTATATTATAAAGTGCTAAAATAAATTTAGAGGAAAGACATTGTAGAAATATTCAGTTAATTTTGAATTATTTGATTTATTTTGTCCGACCAACACATAGTTTGCATAGTTTACAGTTTAACTCATTTTGAATAATTTTGGAAATTATTCATATCAACAGAAACCTCTGTCGACTCATGCGCAACAACTTTGCTAAAGATTATAGTCTGATCAAATGCACAGTTTACGATTTAATTCATTTTGATTAGTTTTCTGTGGCGCCACCTGTCGGACTTTGCTTATTCCAATTCATAAACCTTCATCGGCTTATCCGTAACAACTTTGCTGAAGATTATAGCATGATTAAATGTACAGCATACGATTAAATTGACTTTGAGTAAATTTCAGTAGCGCCACCTGTCGGAAATTATTCATACCAACTAAAAAGCCTTCGTCGGCTCATGCGCTACAACTTTGCTAAAGATCATAGCATGATCAAATGTACAGTTTACGATTTAATTAATTTTTAGTAATTTTCAGTGGCGCCATCTGTCGGAAATTAGTCTTATCAACTTTAAAACCTTCGCCGGCTTATCCGCAACATCTTCGCTAAAGAGCATAATACAATCAAATTCACAGTTTACTATTCTATAAAGAACATACATACAGACAAACATTCATTTGTTTAAAATAATACTAATTTTTCCCCCTTTTTATTCCCTAATTTCTAAAAGTTCCATATGTATATTTGGTACTTTTTTGGTGCCAATTGAATTCGGTACATTTTTTTAAAACGCATTTAACATAATGTATAATGTTCCTATTCATATTACTTTGGAGATGTTAAGTTATCATTTTATCCCTTTTTTACCCATTTTGGCTCCAAAATCAAAAAAGTACCAAATACGTGTTTCATGCTTTTTTTACATCTATTGATTGCAGTACCAAGTTTCTTTCTATATTCTTTAGTTTAAAATATAAGAGTGGGTTAAAAAGGTGCCAAAAAAACTATTTTCACCCTTTTTACCCCCTATCGGACATAGTTTCAAATAAGTACCAAACACCTGTCCGCTTGTTTTCAAAGCTGTTTAAAACGTAATTTTAATTTTGTTTCTATACCTATTACTTTAGGAGACATAGCGTTTTCGATTTTTTCCCCTTTTTACCCTCTTAGAGGTAAAAGTTCCAAAAGTCCCTTCTTCTTCGACCTATACATCAAAAAAGATACCCACTGTCCAAATTTTATCAAAATCGTTAGAGCCGTTTTCGAGATAGCCATTCTATATATATATATATATATATATATATATATATATATATACATATATATATACAATTATTGCTCGTTTAAGAATATAAGATAAGATAAGATAAGATAAGCAGTATCTGTTTTAAATTTCATGAAAAAATATTGTTATTTGTGGCCAATATAGCAATTCCGGGAAGTGGGACCTATGGGAGGTAGATTTTGACCAATTTCAATAGCCATGGTCCCATTATCAAAAAAATTATCTGTGCCAAATTTCATCAAATTATCTTTATAATTGCGACCTGTAGTTTGATTACAAGGTTTACATGGGGGTCCAGTCAGCCAGACGGACGGACGGTCGGACGGACGGACATCGCTAAATCGACTCAGAAAGTGATTCTAAGTCTATTGGGTCTAAGACAAATATTTCTATGCGTTACAAACATCAACACAAACTTATAATACCCTTTCCACCTATGGTGGTGAAGGGTATAATAATTAAATATTGACTTTTTTCTTGATCATCTTCACAAATAACATTATTTAAACCAGATTTACCAGCATTTATCAATGGCATCTTTAATATGCAAAATTAAAACCCACTACTTAAATTATTTTTATTTTTCAAGCAGAAAAATGTTCAGTTTAAATTTTTTTTCTTATTAAAAATTTACAATTAATGATAAATTATCCGCCATTATCTTGTACAAGTACAACATCATCATCACCAACATCATCAAATCTTTAGTTAATATATCCATCATTATCGTAAGTATCTGCCAAATCTTAGCCGGTTGGTATTGGCCGCTATCTGAGATGTTAAGCTGAAAAGCTCATGCGTGAATTGCTTGGATTTGAAAAAGTTTTTTTTTTTGTGCAGGGAAAAAGCTCAACATTCATTGAGCACAAAGGGGTAGATTTGAATTTAAAAGATGATATAATTTCTAAAAAACTTGTTTGTCAACAAAATTCTGATATTGAAAATTGGACAATAGATATGAAAGCAAAGAAAATAGTTGAAAGTGACAATAAAACTTTGACTTATTTAGCGGTTATAATTAAAAATTCGACTAATTAAAGGTCGCATTCAATCAAATTTTACTAAATTGTATTTATAAATAGCTGATTGTACCCGGCGTTGCCCGGGTTGGTAGTAAAAGATTTTTTTTTAGCAATTATGAAATATTTTTTTTTTATTAATTTTTTGACTGAATCCTTTATTAATGTATTTGCATAAGTATTTAATTGACTTTAGTGATTGGCAGTACTCCACTTTAAAATATTTTCGAAAGCAATGGGCCCATAAATGTTAAACAACATACAACAACAGACGCGAATTTTTTTTATATTTATAGATTATCAAACAATCGTCAAATAGTAATCAATAATAATAAATCGTGAAACAATTATCGACCAATCATAAAAAATCATTAAACAGTCGTCAGTCAATCATCAATCAACCATCAAACAATCGATAAGAAATCATTAAACTACCGTCATAAAATCGCCAGTTAATCGTGAAACAATTATCAAACAATTATTACAAATCTTCAAACAGTCATCAGTCAATCAATCATCAAACAACTGTAAAACAATCGTCACACAACTGTCAAACAATCGTCACACAAATCATGAAAAATCTTCAAACAATCGTCAGTCAAGCTATAATCAAACACCAATCATATTTACAATATCCGTGCATCCGTTTTCTGAGTTTAGATAAACTAAAAACATGTAGAAATGTAGAATCCTAACTTGGACTGAAAAAAACATGTAGGAAAGAATATCCTGCTCGGTTCAGCCGTTCTGAAGTGATGCAATTTTAAAGAAAAAGGGAATTTTTTCGCCATTTTTTGATCCCAGGTCCTCTTTGATCCATTTTCAAAAAATTCAAAACGCAAAAAAACTACCTATAGTATGAAAATATCCACATTTAAAACTTTGATTAATTCGGTTAAATTGCTTTTATCTTATCATACATATTTGACTTATAAGGGAGGGGTCACGCCTACTGGAGATTAAAAAAACAACCTGGCCTATTTTACCCACTGGTCACACCTTAACATACTGTCAAAATTTTAGAAAAATGGGTATGGTCGGTCATCTATATTTGTCATTTTTAATACATTGACGATTTTAACCTCCGGTCACATCTTACCATACTGGCGAAATTTTGGAACAATTTGTCTTTATTAATATTTGACTTATATGGGAGGTTTCACGCCCACTTGACATTTAAAAAAAGAACCTAGCCTTTTTGAACTACCAGTCACACCTTACTTTAGAAAAATCGGGCAGCTCGGTCATTCATATTTGCAATTATCAATATTTGACTTACATATATGGGAGGGATCGCTCCCACTTGAGATTTCAAAAAAAATCTGGAGTATTTTTTTCATCGGTCACACCTTAACAAACTGTTAAAATTTCAGAAAAATCGGGCCTCTCGGTGACCTATATTTGTCATTTTTAATATATAATTTATATGGGAGATTTCAAAAAAAAAACCTAGCCTATTTTAACCACCGGTCACACCTTACCTCACTGCCAAAATTTCAGGAATGTAACTATAACTTTATCGACATTTCGAAAATCATCAAAATCAATTTACCCAGTTATAGGTATTGTATTTGCAATGGAGAAGGGGCCATCCCCTCCTCCGATCCTTTTAATATTTTTCTGAAGTAGGGCCATTGGTTATGAATTTACTTTTGTTAAGTTTGAAGTTTCTAACTTTTATGGTTTATCAAGTTCAATGATAAATCTTAAATTGTGCACCATTTGGTCCACTATTTACCATATTTGGGCTATAACATAACATATATTATAACCACCTTAAGGGAATGTTCTATCTAATTTAAAAATTTCATCAAAATCGGTTGAACCGTTTAGGAGTCAACCTCTTTCAAACAAACAAATAAACCAAATTACAAACACATTTTAAATATATATATAGATATATATCGACTTTAAACAAGATATAAACCTGGATTAGATTTGATATTAAAAATTCAAAATACAATTAAAAATTAGACAAAAAATTTTATTTTAAAATTGGACCGATCTATGATTGAAAATTTGACTATTTAGGAACACATTTGGAATTTAAGCTATATATAAATCTAAAAAAAGTTGAAAATTGTATATATTAAATTTGAAGAAGATATAAACCCGGACTAGAACTGATATAAAAAATTCAAAATGCCATTGAAAATTAGACTATAAAGACACTTATTGGGATACATTTGGAACATGGATAAGATTAAAACCAGAATTAGAACTAATATTAAAACTTCGAGCTACAATTGAAAGCTAGACTATAAAAGAACAAGTTAGAAAGCGCTATAGTCGGTCAAGCCCGACCATACGATACCCTTCACCACAAAGGTCAAAGGTGTTATTTTTCCTGTATAAAGACAAATATTTGCTAAATTTTGCCATCATACAAAAATTTTCTCAAAACTTATATATTCAACCTGTTTCCGTCATTTGGACTTATATGAGAGCTAGGGTCAAATATGGACCGATTATCTCGAAATTTGGCAAATTGATTAGATTTGTTACAAAAATTATGTATGCAAAAAATAAAAAATAAAAAAATAAAAAATTTTCAATATCTTTAGATTTACGAGCGTTTTAGTGATTTTTTTTTGTATCATTTAGTGCGTTTTTAAAGAAGAGTTTGTATGGGAGCTATGGTCAAATGTGGACCGATTTCAACGAAATTTGGTACAGTGATTTTAGTTTACATAAGCAGTACTTGTTTTAAATTTCATGATATATTGATATTTGTGGCCAATATGTCAATTCCGGGAAGTGGGACATATGGGAGGTACCATAAATAATGGACCGATTTTGACGAATTTCAATAGCCATGGTCCCATTATCAAAAAAAATATCTGTGGCAAATTTTATCAAATTATCTTTAGAATTGCGACCTGTAGTTTGATTACAAGTTTTACATGGGGGTCCAGCCAGCCAGACGGACGGACATCGCTAAATCGAATCAGAAAGTGATTCTAAGCCTATTGGTATACTAAAAGGTGGGTCTAAGACAAATATTTCTATGCGTTACATACATCAGCACAAACTTATAATACCCTTTCCACCTATGGTGGTGAAGGGTATAAATATTAGATTCAAAACAGAAAATTTGGATCTAGATTCTAAATTGGAATATGTACAAAGTATATATGTAGAATATGTAAAAAGTACTCATTGAATTTGGAACCACATAAAACCTATAAAAGAAATTTTACTTGTAAATAATGTTATAATTATGAATTTCTTATTTCTCGTTAGACCCCATTGTGATCTGTATAGAGGCTTAGGGCTAATTGCAATATACATAAGTTTTTCTTAATTTATCTAAGCACTTTTGGCGATTTTAATATTATATTATATACATACATACATAAATATGTATACAAAGTTTCTTTTAAATGACAATTGACAATTGAGGAGTCAAGTGACAGTTGGTAAGTAAAACAATCAAATATTTCAATTCATATACATACATATATGTATGTATCTACAAATGTAGTACTTTAATATTGAAATAAATATTTTTAATGTCATTTTCCGAATACAAATATTTATATAATTTTAAGTCTTAGCCCCTAAGTATGTCAAGGGTATTGAGATCACATAAGACCAACTTAAACTTTACTAAGAAAATTGTAAATTTAAAAACAATCAGAGTTTCTTTTTTAGTTTTATTATGTTCAAATAATTATTTATTGTTATTGAAAATGAAATTAAATTCAGACAAAAAGAAATTAAAATGTAATAAAATTTTATTTAAAAACTTTTTATAATAAAAACGTCACCCCCCATAAACCAATTATAAAATTATCAAAGGCTTATTGTAGGAATTTTGTATACACAATTTTTATATTAGCTTATCATATTTTTATTTTTCGTTTATGAGTTAGGGATTATTATTAAAGCAAAATTATATACCTACTATGGAATATATTTGCTATAGTATAAGTTAATAATTTATTAACTCTTTTATAACTCTGATTTAAATATTTTTTTTTTTTTTGTTCTTCAAAAATCAATTCGAGCATATGCACATTTAAAGTTGGTTTCATTTTACATTTTAATTACACTCAAATGCCTCCAGTTGGACTTTTTGTTATTGCGATAGGGATCAGTTTTTAATTATGGAAAATTCACCGAATTATTACACCATGAATGATTAACTGTCTGGCTTCATTTAAATATTTTACATTTTAAAATGGAATTTTTTTAATTACATTAATCAATTTCTCAATATAATTGATTGAAATTTTGGTGATCAAGGAGCCACGATTGGACATTAAAAGGAGCCACGACTAAAACTTGGATAAAATGAAGAAAAACTATTAAAAATTGGGCATTACAAAGAGTCACTACTAAGAATTGGGTAATATAAACACCCACGACTAAAAATTAGTCAATACGAAGAAAAACGATTAACAATTGGGTAATATTAAGTGTTACTATAAAACAATATAAAGAGTCACGAAAGAAAATTTTTTATTAAAAATTTTTCCATAGAAAATTTTTTATCAAAAATTTTTCTATAGAAATTTTTTTAACAAAAATTTTTCTACAGAAAATCTAATAATTAATTCCCAAATAATTAAGAAAATCTTTTTATCAAAAATTATTCTATAGACAACTTTTTATCAAAAATGTTTCTATACAAATTTTTTTAATCAAAAATTCTCTATGGAAAATGTTTTTGTCAAAGATTTTTCTATAGAAAATTTCTTTATCAAAAATTTTTCTATAGAAAATTTATTTATCAAAAATTTTTCTATCGAAAATTTTTTTATCAAAAATTTTTCTATAGAAAATTTTATATCAAAAATTTTTCTATAGAAAATTTTTTATCAAAAATTTTTCTATAGAAAATTTTTTATCAAAAATTTTTCTATAGAAAATTTTTTATCAAAAATTTTTCTATAGAAAATTTGTTATCAAAAATTTTTCTATAGAAAATTTTTTATCAAAAATTTTTCTATAGAAAATTTTTTATCAAAAATTTTTCTATAGAAAATTTTGTATCAAAAATTTTTCTATAGAAAATTTTGTATCAAAAATTTTTCTATAGAAAATTTTGTATCAAAAATTTTTCTATAGAAAATTTTTTTATCAAAAATTTTTCTATAGAAAATTTTTTATCAAAAATTTTTCTATAGAAAATTTTTTTATCAAAAATTTTTCTAAGAATTTTTTTATCAAAAATTTTTCTACAGAAAATCTAATAATTAATTCCCAAATAATTAAGAAAATCTTTTTATCAAAAATTTTTCTATATAAAATTTTTTTTCAAAAATTTTCTATAGAAAATTTTGTATCAAAAATTTTTCTATAGAAAATTTTTTTATCAAAAATTTTTCTATAGAAAATTTTTTTATCAAAAATTTTTCTATAGAAAATTTTTTATCAAAAATTTTTCTATAGAAAATTTTTTTATCAAAAATTTTTCTATAGAAAATTTTTTATCAAAAATTTTTCTATAGAAAATTTTTCTAAAGAAAATTTTTTATCAAAAATTTTTCTTTAGAAAATATTTTATTAAATTTTTTCTATAGAAAATTTTTTATCAAAAATTTAGAAAATTTTTTATCAAAAATTTAGAAAATTTTTTATCAAAATTTTTTCTATAAAAAATTTTTTTATCAAAAATTTTTCTATAGAAAATCTTTTTATCAAAAATTTTCTATAAAAAAATCTTTTTATCTAAAATTTTTTTTATAGAAAATCGAAAAATTTTCCAATGAACTGAATTTTTTAAAACTCATTTTCATTTTCGTGGTATTTACGAAAATTACAAAAATTCTTCGGCTTCTGGTGGTATGGGCTGTCTAATTGGAAATTGAAAAATCTAAGCCGACGATTAATTGGTAATTAGGCAATTCAATGGACCCTTGATTGATTTGAGTTTGGACAGCAAAAGTCAACACGATTGATTAATAATTGGACAATATAATGACAAGTAATTGATTGGAAATTGGACAATATAAAATTGATAATAAAGATTGATTAGAATATCATGGACAATATAAACCCTCGCGATTGATTAGACATCAGACAATATATACCCACACGATTGATTGAATATTGGACAATATAAACCAATGATTGAGTAGAAATTGGATAAAATAAAAACCTATGATTAATTGGAAATTATACAAACCACGATTGAGTAGAAATTGAATTAAATAAAAACCTACGATAAATTGGAAATTTTGCAATATAAATTATACCCACGATAAAGTAGAAATTGGTCAAACCAAAAACCTATGATCAATTAAAAATAGTACAATATAAAGACTCACAATTCATTGAAAATTAGACAATATAACGATTGAGTAGAAATTAAACAAAATTAAAACCTACGATTAATTGGAAACTGGACAATATAAAGACCCAAAATTGATTGAAAATTATATAACGATTGAGAAATTGTATAACGATTGAGAAATTGGAAATTGAACAAAATAAAAACCTACTATTAATTGGAAATTGGACGATATAAAGAACCACAATTGATTGAAATTGGATCAAGTAAAAACCTACGATTAATTGAAAATTTTTAAATATAAAAACCCACAATTTATTGAAAATTATACCCACGATAAAGTAGAAATTGGTCAAACCAAAAACCTATGATTAATTAAAAATTGTACAATATAAAGACCCACAATTCATTGAAAATTAGACAAGATAAAGATCCGCGATTGAGTAAAAATTGGGCAAAAGGAAAACCTACGATTAATTGGAAATTGGACCAAATGAAGACTCACAATTGATTGAAAGTTATACCCACTATCGAGTAGAAATTGATTAAACCAAAAACCTGTGATTAATTAAAAATTATAGAATATAAAGATCCACAATTGATTGAAAATTAAACAATATAAAGACAAACGATTAAGTAGAAATTGGACAAAATAAAAACCTATGATTAATTGGAAATTTTACAATATAAACCCCCACAATTAATGGAAAATTATACCCACGATTGAGTAGAAATTGGATGAAATAAAAGCCTTCGATTAATTGGAAATTTTACAATATAAAGACCCATAATTGATTGAAAATTATACTCACGATTGAGTAGAAATTGATTAAACCAAAAACCTACGATTAATTGGAAATTATACAATATAAATTTCCACAATTGATTGAAAATTATACAATATAAAGATCCACGATTGAGTAGAAATTAGATCAAATAAAAACCTACGATTAATTGGAAATTTTATAATATAAAGACCCACAATTGATTGAAAATTAAACCCACGATTGAGTAGAAATTGATTAAACCAAAAAACTATGATTAATTAAAAATTACAGAATATAAAGATCCACAATTGGTTGAAAATTAAACAATATAAAGACAAACGATTAGGTAGAAATTGGACAAAATGAAAGCCTACGACTAATTGGAAACTGGACAATATAAAAACCCAAAATTAATTGAAAATTCTTCAATATAAAGACCCACGATTAAGTACAAATTTGATAAAATAAAAACTTACGATTAATTGGACGATATAAAGAACCACAATTTATTGAAAATTATACAATGTAAAGACCCACAATTGAGTAGAAATTGTACAAAATAAAAACCTACGATTAATTGAAAATTTAACCATATAAATCCTTTGATTGGTTGGAAATTTGGCAACACTGGAATGAAATTAAAATATAAGCTACGAACGATTATTTTTATTATCTACACTATAACCAAGTCCAAATACCAAAATTCAATTTCAGTTTTGCAAATTTTATATGATTATAAAATTATCACATAAAACACCTCTAATGCATTAACCAAATTTAAAGCCAAACTCCCCACCAACAAAAAAAAACACCTCTAACAAGTCTAAAATTATTCTCAAACACTTGTCGAAATTAAAGCAAACAATTTTCAAATAAATATTTGTTTATCTACTTTAGCAAATTAATTAACATAAATTTTGTTGTGTATTGCAAAAGACTTGTTAAATTTGGTTAAATATTTGTAATTATAATCATATTCATAATAATGCTTATTAAATCCTTTCAAGGGGAACACTTTTGTTGGCTTTCAAATTATATAAATCAAAATTTTTGTTTTGGCATTGAACTGCAAATTTTTCGGAACTTAAAAAATAAATCAATGAAAACTTGTTTCTGCAATTTTCCATATTATTAGGCTTTATAGTGCGTAGACCTTTTGGGAATTTGTTTTAAATTAAAGAATTAACCGGCTACTAATTTCGTCACCAAAAATGTTAATTATTGAACTTTTGAAATGACGCAAATGAGTTCAAGAATTTTTTAAGGGTAAGTTAGTTATGAGCAAGAATATATTCACTAAATAAAGCTTTGATTCAAAATTGTTCAATATTTAGGTATACATTTAAAAAAAGTGTCTCAATTGAAAATTGGACAATGTTCACAATAGATCCACGATTTATTAGTAATTATACAATATAAAGACCCACGATTGATTAGAAATTGGACAATAATTGGATTGATAAGTAATTGGACAATAATTATTAATCGTTATAGGTTTTTATATTGTCAAATTACTTACTAGTCCAATTATTGTCCAATTACTAATCAATCGTCGGTCTTTTTATTGTAAAATTACTAATTAATCGTTGGTTATAGTGTCCAATTAATTATCAATCCAATTATTCTCTAATTACTAATCAATCGTGACTTTATATTGTAAAGTTACTAATCAATCGTGGGTTTTTATATTGTCCAATTACTTATCAATCCAATTACTGTCTAATTACTAATCAATCGTAGGTTTTTATAATGTCCAATTACTTATTAATCCAATTATAGTCTAATTACTAATCAATCGTGGGTTTTTAAATAGTCAAATTACTTACCAATCCAATTATTGTCCAATTACTTATCAATCCAATTATTGTCCAATCACTAATCAATCGTGGGTTTTTATATTGTCCAATTACTTATCAATCCAATTATTGTAAAATTACTAAGCAATCGTAGGGGTTTATATAAAAAAAGAAAATTGTCCAATTACTTATCAATCCAATTATTGTCCAATTACTAATCAATCGTTGGTTTATATTGTAAAATTACTAATCAATCGTGGGTTTTTATATTGTCCAATTACTTATCAATCCAATTACTGTCTAATTACTAATTAATCGTGGGTATTTATAATGTCCAATTACTTATTAATCCAATTATTGTCCAATTACTTATCAATCCAAATATTGTCTAATTACTAATCAATCGTGGGTTTTTATAATGTCCAATTACTTATCAATCCAATTATTGTCTAATTGCTAATCAATCGTGGATTTTTATATTGTGCAATTACTTATCAATCCAATTTTTGTCTAATTACTAATCAATCGTGGAGTTTTATATTGTCCAATTACTTATCAATCTAATTATTGTCCAATTACTAATCAATCGATGGTTTTTATATTGTCCAATTACTTATCAATCCAATTATTGTGCAATTACTAATCAATCGTGGGTCTTTATATTGCAAAATTACTAATTAATCGTGGGTTTTAATATTGTCCAATTACTTATCAATCCAATTATTGTCCAATTACTTATCAATCCAATTATTGTCCAATTACTAATCAGTCGTGGGTTTTTATATTGTCCAATTACTTATCAACCCAATTATTGTTCAATTACTAATCAATCCTAGGTTCATATTGTAAAATTACTAATCAATCGTGTGTTGTTATATTGTCCAATTACTTATCAATCCAATTATTGTCCAATTACTAATCAATCGTGGGTCTTTATTTTGTAAAATTACTAATTAATCGTGGGTATTTATATTGTATAATTACTTATCAATCCAATTATTGTTCAATTACTAATCAATCGTGGGTCTTTATTTTGTAAAATTACTAATTAATCGTTGGTATTTATATTGTATAATTACTTATCAATCCAATTATTGTCCAATTACTAATCAATCGGTTCTTTATATTGTAAAATTACTAATCAATCCTGAGTTTTTATATTGTCCAATTACTTATCAATCTAATTATTGTCCAATTATTAATAAATCGTGGGCTTATATTGTAAAATTACTAATCAATCGTGGGTTTTTATACTGTCCAAATACTTATCAATCCAATTATTGTCCAATTACTAATCAATCGTGGGTCTTTATATTGTAAAATTTCTAATCAATCGAGGGTTTTTATATTTTCCAATTACTTATCAATCCAATTATTGTCAAATTACTAAATAATCGTTGGTTTATATCGTCCAATTACTAATCAATCGTTGGTTTATATTGTCTAATTACTTATCAATCCAATTATTGTCCAATTACTAATCAATTGTGGGTTTATATTGTAAAATTGCTAATCAGTCTTTGGTTTTTATACTGTCCAATTATTAATTAAATTATTCTCAAATTACTAATCAATCGTGGGCTTATATTGTAATATTACTAATCAATCGTGGGTTTTTATATTGTCCAATTACTTATAAATCCAATTATTGTTCAATTACTAATCAATCGTGGGTCTTTATATTGTAAAATTACTAATCAATCGTGGGTCTTTATATTGTAAAATTACTAATCAATCGTGGGTTTTTATATTGTCCAATTATATAAAGAACCACGATTGATTAGCAAGTGAACAATATAAAAAACCACAATTTATAAGTGGGAATATCCCTAATTCTAGACAGAACGAAAACCACGCATTATATGTAAATTGTGAGACAAAATAAACACGAATTATAGTGTCTTAACAAATATCAACAAAAACTGTTTCTATAGAAGCCAAATACGGAATTCATTCAACTTCCGAACGGAATTGAGTTCTGCGACATGACTATTATTTAAATTTCCTTTATAAATCTTCATGCGAATTTTTTAAAAAAAATTCAAAATATTGCATGTCAATTTAAACAAGAATTAAAAAAAAATTAACAAAACAAAATAAATGACATTGAAAATTTCTCACAAGTTGAGGCACGTTTTAATAACGATCTTAAATATATTAGAATTTAAATTATCAAAATTAACGATTATTTCATAATTTTGAAATATTTTGAATAATTAAGGTAATATTCAAAAGAATTGATATTAATTTTTAGTAGGAAGGCAAAATATTGATAGTATTTACACATTTTTTATAACCTATACCTTTAGAAATCTACACTAAAAAGTGTATTTTTATCAACATCATTTTAGAAATTTATTTTTTGACCTGAGGCGTGCGATTTTAAGGCAATATTTGTACCCGTTATCAATACCTTTTATACATGTTTAATAAAAGGAAAATATGTTTAGATTATTACACTGTTAATTTTTTCCAATAACAATTATTATGTTGAATTAATCAAGTTTTTTCTTTTTTTATCCTAGCCCATTCCAAAAAGTAACAAATCAACCAAATTGGGCAATAATTAAAAGAGCTAAATGGTCCTAAAGCAATTTTACTTCTGAGGTGGTATACTTTGACGTCTAATAATTCACCCTGTGAAAACAAAAGGTAATCATAAGTCCAAAATTCGGAAAGATTGGGTTTGATTTAGATACAGAATCTTGGTTTAAGTCTGCAAAAGAAAATAACTTAATCTCGTATATAGTTTAGGAGATATCGGCAAATCAAAAAAGCTCTACAAAATTTAGTGTTTTCGTTTTTCTTTGGACAAAAACTAAGTTGGCTCGGTTTTGCTCGATACTTCCACTAAACCACGTGAAAGGCGAAAGTCTCTTGTTTTGATTGAGCGAAAAAAAAGTCACCGAAATTTACCGATCGTGGAACAAAGTTCAAAATTTTCTGAAAAAAGTCATGTAAATTGTTACGCATAATTTTAGCGAAAAAATGTTGCAGTCGTTTAGGCGTAACTTTTTAATAAATTTGTAATTAATTAAGGCCCATAGGAGTCGACGGATTTCAAAATAAGTAGTGCTCTTTTGTGCCGAATTTCATCAAATTCTCTTGAGGATTGCGGCATATATTAAAAGGAAAAATTTGTGAAAAATGGGGGTCCAAATAAGGTACCCCAGAGAGTGGACGGATTTCAACCAAAATTGGTTAATATCTTTGTTGGATAAACTTATAGACCAGTACCAAATTTTTTTTTAATTCTGTTGAGACTTCTGGCTTATACATTGAGAACATTACTAAGTGAAAAATGGGGGTCCAAGGCAGGTACCTCAAAGAGTCAAGGGATCTCAACCAAAATTATTAAAATTCTTTCTTGGATCAATTAACAGATGTTTGCAAATTTTTTTCTAAATTCTGTTGAGAATTGCGGATTGTACATTAAAAAGAAAAATATGTGAAATATGGAGGTACCTGTCTCCCAAGAAGTCGACTAATTTCAAAATAAGTAGAACTCTTTTTAAACCCTTCACTCCCATAGGTGGAATGGGTATTATAAGTTTGTGCTCATGTACGTAACGCATAGAAATATTTGTCTAAGACCCACCTTTTAGAATACCAATAGACTTAGAATCACTTTCTGTCGATTTTCGATGTCAGTCCCTCCGTCCGGCTGGCCGAACTGCTGGCTGGACCCCTCTATGTAAGCTATTTAATAAAAGTACAGGTCGCAATTCTAAAGATAATTTGATGAAATGATGGCCCAGACCATTTTTTTTGATAGTGAGACCATGGCTATTGAAAATCGGTCCATTATTTATGGTACCTTCCATAGGTGCCACTTCCCGGAATAGATATTTTGGCCATAAATATCAATATTTTTTCATGAAATTTAAAACAAATACTGCTTATGTAAACCAAAATCACTGTACCAAATTTCGGTAAACATTTGACCATAGCTCCCATACAAACTCTTTTGTCAAAACGCACTAATTTGGACAAAAATCACTAAAACACTCGTAAAGTTTGAAGATAATGAGAATTTTAAGTTTATTTTTTGCATACATAAGTTTTGTCAAAACTGTAATCAATTTGCTAAATTTCGAGATAATCGGTCCACATTTGACCCTAGCTCTCATATAAGTCCAAATGACGGAAACAGCTTATATATATAAGTTTTGAGAAAATTTTTGTATGATGGCAAAATTTAACAAATATTTGCCTTTATACAGGAAAAAGAACACCATTGATCTTAGAGGTGAAGGGTATCATAAGTTCGGGCTTGACCGACTATATTTCTTACTTGTTTTTTGTATAAAAACAGTTCGCCTGTTGCCCAGTGTAATCACATTTACAGTTATTCAAATATAAGCTTAACCTATTTCTGGTTATGTTATTTAAATTTCCTTTAAAAATCTACATACGAATTGTTTCAAAAAATTCAAAATATTTCATTTAAAATTAAAAAAAAAGTTTAAAATATTGTTAAATATTGAAAAAAAAAAAATTAATGACATTGAATTTTTCTCACAAGATGCGACACGTTTTTATAACGATCTTAAATTAGAATTTAAATTATCAAAATTAACAGGTTTTTTCTTTGTATTGTATTGTATAATTAAGAGCTATGACGTTTATTTCATAAATTTTAAATAATCTAAAAAATTAAGAATTTATACTAACTTTAAGTAGGAAGCCAAAAAAAACAAGTAAGAGTGTTATATTCGGCTGTGCCGAATATTATATACCCACCATCAAGTTGTGTAAAATTCAGAAACAGGGTGCAGCTAATTCAAAATCTGAACCAAAACTGAAAAAATCGCTAAGCTAATGCCGTAGCTTTATAGTTCAACATTTAAAAATATTTAAGTGGTTTCCCCCGTATTTACTTTGATCAAAATTCGGTCTCATAACCGGGTATAGTTTTACATTAATAAGTTGTTAAATACTTTTCGTTGTGCTTAATATGTAGTTAGGCTTAACACGTTAATAGTAATACGGCAGGTCCATATATTTCGTTAGGAGTTCCTAATGCATTCATCATATATAAAGTCTGGGCTCAACATTGATTGATGCCTATCTAATTTCATAGGTGCAATCTTAATATAATGAATGTACTACCAAATCTTTTTGATTGTAGATATAAAAAGGGAATGTTATATATATGAGAATTATAGCCGAATGTTGACCGATTGTAACATAGAGCTTATTCTTGCAAAATTTAGTGGCCATAGCTATCATAGTTTCTAATTTAATAGCTTTTAACTGGCCTTTGCTAAAATTTTTGGTTTCCGTGAGTGTTTTTTATATGAAAGCTAAAGTCAAATATGGACTGATTCCTATAAAATTTGATAAACTGATCAAAAATTGCATAAAACTTTCCTATTTTAAATTTAATCGTCATAGCTATTACAATTGTATTCAATTTATCAGCATTAATGTATTTCCCGGAGCGGGGTTATATGGGAGCTCTAACTAAATTTGAACCGATTTTGTCCATTTTCAACACACATCCTTTTCAAGATATCCAAAATACTTTTGTAAAATTTTGTCCCTCTAGCTCTTTTCGTTAAGGCGCTATCGTGCTTTTATCTGACGGACAGACGGACATAAACAACCTTTTCTTTATGTATTTTTGTGTTTCCATAAGTTTTTTATATGGGAGCTATGGTGAAATGGTGACCGATTATGACAAAATTTTGCACACTGGATGACATTGACATAAAACTTCCTTGTGCTTAATTTAGTCTTACTAGCTTTTGTAGTTAAGGAGCTATCATGGTTTTATCTGACGGACAGACGGACATAAATCCCCTTTTCTTTTTGAATTTTTATGTTTTTGTAAGTTTTTTATATGGGAGCTAGGTCAAATCGTGACCGATTGCGACAAAATTTTGCACACTGGCTGGCATAAGACTTATACTTTTAGATTTATTGGCATTTAAGTGTATTTAAGGTGAAATTTAGGCTGTTTTCTTAAGTTTTTTTGTATGGGAGCTATGGCTAAATGTGAACCGATTTTGATGAAATTTTACACGGTGCCTAGGGCTAATGTAAAACATCTATATACCAAATTCTATCATCATAGCTGCTATAGTTTGTCATTTATTAACAAATAAGCGATTAGCCTAGACGAGGTTATACGGGAGCTATGGTCAAATGCTAACCGATTTTGCCCAATTTCAATACCAAAATTTTTTCATAGATGAAGAATATTTTTACTAAGTTTCAGTGAGCTAGCTCCTTTGGTTTAGGCGTTATCGTGATTTCAACAGACAGACAGACAGACATACGGACATCGCTCAATCGTCTTAGAATTTCATAAGGATTCAGAATATATATCGTTTTTGGTTTTTGAGCCAATATTAAGGAAATTACAAACGGAATGACAATCTCAATATACCCCCCATTCTTTGGGTGGGTATAAAAATTGGTAGAATTTACACATAAATTTATAGCCTACTAGCTGATTTTACCCGGAATTGCCCGGGTTGGTAGTTCAAGTTTTTAGCTTATTACTGTGTTAACCATTTCTTTGAAAATTAACAATTATGAAATATTTTGATTATTTTTTTTTTAATTGAATCCTTTATTAAAGTATTTGCATATATATTTAATTGACTTATCAAATACCAATCGTATAACCGATATTCGTGCATCCATTTTTTCTAGTTTAGATATATTAAAAAAAGAGGTAGTAAAAGTGGGCATGGTTAACTTTTCTTAATGTGTAATCCTAACTTGGACTAAAAAAACATTTAGAATGAAAAAATTCATTGGTCCAGCCGTTCTCAAGATATACAATTTTAAAGAAAAGGGGAATTTTATCCCCATTTTTCAATTTCCAGGTCCCCGTTGATCTATTTTCAAAAAATTCAAACAGCGAAAAACTATCCTATAGTATGAAAATATTAAAACTTAGAATTTAAAAATAATTTAAAAACTTAAATTAATTGGGTTAAATCGTTTTCATGTTATCATCCATATTTGTCATTTTAAATATTTGACTTATATGGGAGGGGTCACGCCCACTTGACATTAAAAAAAACCAAGCCTATTTTACCCACCAGTCACACACATACAATAAAAATTTCTGAAAAATCGGTCATCCATATTTGTCATTTTTAATACATGGCTTATATGGGAGGGATAGCCTATTTTACCCACCGGTAACTCAATATATACTGTAAAAATTGAAAAATTACCATACTGTCAACCATATTTGTAATTTTTAATATTTTACTTATATGGGAGGGGTCACTCCCACCTTAGATTAAAAAAAAAAAACCTGGACTATTTTACCCGCCAGTCACACCTTAAGATACTGTCAAAATTTCAGAAAAATCGGTTTTCAGGGTCTTTCATGTTTGTCATTTTTAATATTTGACTTATATGGGGGGGGGTGGCTCACGCCCACTTTAGATTTAAAAAAAATTAGCCTATTTTGAATCCTTAATATACTGTCAAAATTTTAGAAAAATCGGTCAGCTCAGTCATCTATATTTGTCATATTTTATTATATGAGTTATATGGGAGGGGCACCGCCCACTTGAGATTTAAGAAAAAACCTTACCTATTTTAACTACCGGCCACACCTTACCATACTGTCTTAATTTCAGAAAAAGCGGTCATCCATATTTGTCATTTTAAATATTTGACTTATATGGGAGGGGTCACGCCCACTTGAGATTTCAAAAAAAACCTGACCTAGTTTACCCACCGGTTACATCTTAACATACTGTCAAAATTTCAGAAAAATCGGTCAGTTCGGTCATCTTTATTTGTCATTTTTAATATATGAGTTATATGGGAGGGGTCATGCCCACTGGAGATTTCTGAAAAAACCCTTAACTATTTTAACCACCTGCCACACCTTGCCATACTGTAAAAATTTCGGAAAAATCAGGCCTCTCTGTCGCCTATATTTGTAATTTTTAATATATGAGTTATATGGGAGGTGTCACGCCCACTTGAGATTTCAGAAAAAAACTTGCTTATTTGAACCACTGGTCACACCTTACTTCACTGTCTAAATTATAGAAAAATCGGTCGGTTTGATCATCCATATTTGTAATATTTGTAACCATACTACACTGTCAAAATCAAAGAAAAATCGGTCCGCTAGTTTCGGAGATCCTTCCCAACAAACAACATACAGACAGACAAACAGACGCGAAAATTTTTTTATAGATATAGAAGATAGAAAAAGAAGATAGAAGATAGATGGAGGATAGAATAAGAAGATAGAAGATAGATGACCAATTAAGGTGAGACTAAAGTAATTCTGCTTTATTTTATCATTTAATATCGGTAGTTTGTCTTTCTAAAGTATTAGTTTGTCTAACTAAAGTAAGTAAAGATTGGTACATTTGAAGTATCCCCTATAAAAAAGTCTTCTACTAGAAATTAAGAAGCAACATTTTTAAACGATAACTAATTTTACAAATTATTCCGTAATACCAGAATAACAGAAGTCTCCATAGAAAAGTTTAGCCATATGATTGGCTAAAATTTGCTATTAATAAAAATTTCGCTATCATCTTCAAATCATCTTTAAAAGCCAAAATGACCAGTTTTATAGTCATTCGAAAAAAATTTTCTTTTCTTTAATTATTCTTTAAAATTTGCCTGTGAAAAAAATCCATCAACTTATGTCAACAAGCCTTTATTAACCATTTTATTAGCAAAATTAAAATTTTCATTTGATTGATTGCCAATTTATTTTAATATGACATTTTAATAAAAAATTAATAATGACACACGACTTCCTATTGTTGGGCTGCTAAGACAACCTTTTAGGCCGATACTTATTATAATACGAGTAACTAAGAATGTTTATATTTGAAAAATGAAGTAATTAATGTTTCTTTTTATTAAAAAAATATTTATATTTTTTTATTTATATTTATTTAGTTATATTAATTTCTAAAAGTTGAATGAACTTTTGACCTTAGTATTTACCTTTTCAGAAGGTTCTTATTGCGTAATTTTCGAATGTTTGAGTGGTGATTCGAAAAGGGCTATGTAGGCAAGAATTTTTAGTCACATTTGTTATCCATTTCGTGGTTTCAAAAGTATAGGACTGGAATTCGACATCTGTCAAACTAAGTTGTTAAACCAATTTTTTTCTTTACAGTTGAAAGTCTGACATTGACGAAAATGGATCGCTTAAGTATTACAAAACGCATAAAAACACACAAAATTATGAAGAAATTACAAATATTGTAAGGCTGTTCATCACCGTTTCGTTCGTTCCGCTGAAAATATCGCTGCTTAAGTGAAGTGTTGCCGAAGACCCGAATGTGTCGATTCCGTGAGTTAGGTCAAATGATAAAAGACTTTTTTTTTGCCTGCTATTGAAGAATATGACTTGAAGAATATGTGGTTTCAACAAGACAGTGCCACATGCCACACAACTCGAGCGAATATGGCTTTATTGCAAGAGTCATATCCCGGCCGCGTAATTTCTCGTAGTGGCGATATCAACTGGCCACCATGATCATGCGATTTGACACCATTCGACCTTTTTTGTGAGGCTACACGAAAGTCCGTAACTTAACACTTGAGCACTAAAAAGCCAACATTCGTCAAGTACAATACTACAATACCGCCCAATATGTATCAAAAAGTGGTCGAAAATTGTGTTTTTTTTTTATCACCAAACTGATTAAAATAGCATTAAAAACAGTCGTATTAGGATAGTTTGCACGATAAGATTTTCACAGCACACATTCTGCAAGAATTGTTTGCGCTTTTGTAAACTAGTCGTTTTCTAAGCATTTTAAGGTGTCTTTTTGGAATCTTTTAAAGATCACCAAGCTGATTAATCAGTTTTTGATCGTCTATACGAATACCAAACGACACATTTTGGTGATATTATCGTCAACAATCACCAAATTGCTAGCTGGGTGCGTAATGTTTTAGTAATTTTGAAAACTTAATAAATGATTTTATGGCATTACATCGACTGAGAAAAGGATCAATACACTTTATTGAGGGTATCAGACCTTCAAACATCAACTAAATCTAGCCGGCTTCGCTAACGTCTTCAAATTCCATTGCATGCTATTGAATAAACATGTCAAAGCTGACTACCGATGGATCTGATACTCTTGAGGCCCACATGGAAACACCCAAGCTACAGAACTTTTAATATTAACTCATATAAAAAGTAAAAGGGTTTCGAAAGCTTCAAGCTTTATTAAGCAGGCACTAGCATTATTCTATCAGACAATAGAATGTCGAATTTATAAGTCAGATCTGCAAGAAGTAACTAAATCCCAAACCAGCTCTGATTTTAATTTCATTCCTAAAGGTACTCACCCGACATCGAAACTTCTTAAAACCTTGGAAAACATTATTAATGCCTAAATTCATTCATTCATAAACTCAACTACTGGCACTGCTTATAGCTATATGATTTTATGTCGAAAAAAGTATTAATGTATCTATATTTAAAAAAGCGGCATAAGATGGAGTAGAGTATGTCTTGCCTCACTTTATTTTATCGCATTTGTATCAATACTCTTAATAACCATACTTATATATATATATATATATATATAATATATATAGTACCTGGTTGACCGAGCCTTGCTCGGAGCTTTACATTAAGCATTTTAAGGCAAATTTTAAAATTTTTTATATATTTTATTTTATAAAGTAGTTAAATAAATTTAGAGGAAATACATTGTACAAATATTTAGTTAATTTTGAATTATTTTATTTATTTTGTCCGATCAACACATAGTTTGCATAGTTTACAGTTTAACTCATTTTAAAAATTTTGGAAATTGGTCATATCAACAGAAACCTCCGTCGACTCATGCGCAACAACTTTGCTAAAGATTATAGCTTGATCAAATGCACAGTTTACGATTTAATTCATTTTGAGTAGTTTTCTGTGACGCCACCTAAAGTTGTTCATACCAACTAAGAAACCCTCGTCTGTTTATGAGTAACAACTTTGCTTATGATTATAACATGATCAAATGCACAGTTTACGATTTAATTAATTTTGAGTAATTTTCAGTGGCGCCACCTATCGGACTTTGGTCATTCGCATTAATAAGCCTTCGTCGGCTTATCCGCAACAACTATGTTAATGATTATAGCATGATTAAATGTACAGCTTACGATTAAATTGATTTTGAGTAATTTTCAGTAGCGCCACCTGTCGGAAATTATTTACAATAAATAAAAAGCCTTCGCCGGCTAATGCGCTACAACTTTGCTAAAGTTCATAGCATGATCAAGTGTACAGTTTACGATTTAATTAATTTTTAGTAATTTTCAGTGGCGCCACCTAACGGAAATTAGTATTACCAACTTAAAAGCCTTCGCCGGCTTATCCGCAACATCTTCGCTAAAGAGCATAACATGATCAAATTCACAGTTTACTACTCTATAAAGAACATACATACAAACATTCATTTGCTTAAAAGTTATAACATTACTCATTTTTTCCCCTTTTTATCCCCTACTTTCAAAAAGCTCCGTATGCATATTTGGTACTTCTTTGGTACCAATTGAATTCGGTAGATTTTATTAAAACTTAACTGCGTTTTAATAAAATCTACCGAATTCAATTGGTACCAAAGAAGTACCAAATAATAATTCTTATTCATATTACTTTTTGAGATGTTAAGTTATCATGTTATCATTACCCATTTTGGCCCCAAAATCAAAAAAGTACCAAATACGTGTTCAATATTTCTTTCACATCTATTGACTGCAGTACAAAGTTCCTTTCTATATTTTTTGGTTTAAAAAATAAGAGTTAAAAAAGTACCAAAAAAACAATTTTCACCCTTTTTTACCCCCTATCGGACATAGTTTCAAAAAAGTACCAAACACCTGTCCGCTTATTTTCATAGCTGTTTAAAACGTAATTTTAATTTTGTTTCTATACCTATTACCTTAGGAGATATAACGTTTTAGATTTTTTCCCCTTTTTACCCTCTTAGAGGCAAAGGTTCCAAAAGTCCCTTCTTCTTCGACCTATACATCAAAAACGGTATCCACTGTCAAAATTTTATCAAAATCGTTAGAGCCGCTTTCGAGATAGCAATTCTATATATATATAGATATATTTATACATATATATATATGTATATATATATATATATATATATATATATATATATATATATATATATATATATATATATATATATATATATGTATATATACATATATATATATATATATATATATATATATATATATAATTTTAAATAATTTATAATATATATATAATATATAATATATAATATATATATATATATATATATATATCTATATATATATATATAGATATATATACATGTATATAATTTTAAATAATTTATAATATGAAACTTCGGCTTGAATTTTAGTACAAACTTGTCTTAATAACAATAGCTCCGGCTCACAAAAGTGCTTAATCGGATAAATACATTCCAATGAGATAAATGAATCGGCTCTTGGCAATCTGGAGAGATAAATACTTAGATCGTCAAACCACAGGTTGAGTAAGTTTAATGCGACGAGATAAAATCTTCGGTACTTGATCAACTAACTACGACCGTACAATAGAGCGGTTCGCCTTCCATACAGAAAAAAAGTTGTATCAGTCACCCCCTAGGAATAAAGATATGGGCTACGTTTGTCTCTTTTATTGTTTTTTACTACCACGTCAGTTTCTAGTCATAACTTTTTAAGATGGTATAAAATAATAATAATAAATAACATTTCGGCTCTCTGTGATCTAACTACATAATTTTATTATTCTATATAATATTTACATCGTCAGTTGGTGGGCTAACTGCAATCAGACGATTTAAGTATTTAAATTATTTCTTCTTTCCTTGGATTTGTGCCCTTCATATTACCCTTTGGGTCAATATGACCCAACAATGAAATATTAACAAAATTTCATATTTAACATCGGATTTTTTTTTTAATTTAGGAACAGCATTTAGGGGATTGTGTTGGAAGTATGAAAATAGGTTATGGGAGGGAGGATAGATGGAGCAAATGTTTATGGCTTTGAATTTACCTATATTGCAACTGGCAGGGAAAACTTCTTCGGAGAGTGAATTCCACTTACGAATTCCACGTATGAACTATAGAAGATATAGAACTAATTTAATGTAGCGCGTTGTTCGGTCTACCGGCCGGCCAATCGACCAAAAAATAATGAGCTCTAACAGAATGACGTGTATTGCGTAAAAAAGTCCGAGTTTCTGGAACGAGTTCTCTGATTTCGTTAGAGTACATTCCAAAGTATTAACAATAAAACAGTAAGACACAACTTAAATTGCTACGGTGTTCCTGTAAATCAATAGTGTTGTATAGCCCACTGTCCCGATGAGCACTTTCGCCATTTCCTGCACTCGGTCGAGAAGCTGCAAAATAGACATTGAAGTTCCGGCCCATACATGAGGTGGTGCAAATAGTAAGGAGTTTAGATGGAGTGAAGTATCTCTTGAACCATTTTAGAAAACCGAGCCACTTGAAAGCTTCTTTCGACACTTAAAAGATGTATTTTGTCGAACGGACATCACATTAAATTCACATGCCCAGAATATCTAGAAAATCTGATTCCTCAATTCCACCCATTAATACAGATGAAGAAACATGGTTTGTCGCGCGTTTATACGTAAGCATGCAACATCTATTCGTACGACCCCATTCTGAAATTGTTTTTAAATCTCGGTTTGATGATTAATTTATGTTTTGACTCATATCGCCAAACTCAAGCAGGCTTGGCCTACGATAGAATGAGTAAGAATGGCAAATATTACTATCATCAGCAATAGAGTACATAGGATTGGAAGTTTGACGTAGAAGGTCATTTATAAAGATAAGAAATAGAGTTGGAGAAAGAACAGAGTTTGCAGTACCCCTGAATTAATCTTGAACTCGTTTGAAGAGAACCCATCTATAACAACTCGTATAGAGCGATCTCTAAGTAAGCTCGATATAAACCGAGAGAAGTTATTACCGACACCAAAGACAATAAGTTTTGATAGAAGTGCTCCGTGCCACACTATATCAAACGCCTTAGAAATATTCTTATATCATTACAGTTATATCATTTAAAAACAAACAAAAAATGCGAAAATATCGTTACATAATATATGAACAGCCCATGAATGGAAAAATATTCAATGAAAGCGTATATATTGATTATTTGAACAAATTATTGATAGATGATTCTAAATGAAGCTGAACTCGACTCAATTATGTTCTATACGAAAAAAAATTATAAAGTGGAATTAAGCTCAAATATCGCTTGTTGGGTCATATTAACCCAAAGGGTATTAAATGTGTGTAAATCGTGTTTTAAAATGTGGAGGGGGGAGGAGAATTTTAATTTTATTATTTTCTTTTAAAAACACAATTTTCGTCCCTGTAATGGATAAATTAAAGTTTCACGTTCATATCAAAATATTTAAGGGGAAAATTTTGCGTTTAACCTTCATCTGCTCTTTGCGTAGAAAACTACGCAAACGCTACACAATTTCTCTGTTTTTTTTTTTTTTTTTTTTTTGAAGTGCTAGCTTTAATTTAACAAAGTTTATTGACTTTGTTAGCAACATGATCTTACATAATTTAAGCCATTTTTTACTCCGAAATTTTCTTTTTTATGGATTGGATGAAAAAAGTTACCCTTGCGTAGTTTTCTACGCATATGGGAAAAACATACGTTTTTGATGGGAATTTCTGATTTCATGGTTCATTTTTGTCAATCATTGTGATTTTAACACATGGAAATGTTCTTTTTGATTATTCTTTTTACACCATTTACAAGAAAAACTAAAAAGAAGATAAAGAAGAAGTTTTATAAAAGGTGCTTGCTACCTTTTTACCCTTCAAACCTTCAAAATATTAGGTTTACAACTTTACTTCTGTCGGTTTTTTTTTCCGAAATTCGATGCTTTATTATAAGTTGCCAATGTGATGTTTTGAACTAATTTCATGACAATGGGTAATTGTTTTTCCTCATATAGTCTTTCTCGGGAAAAGCTAATTTAAGACTTCGAAATGCAAAAAAGCTTTTTCGTCTACCAAATATATATAAATTACATTTTCTAACTGTTTCCTCCCAGAGTTTTTAAAATTTTGTACCAAAAACTATAAATAATATTGCATGCGTAGAAAACTACGCAAAGGTAGACAACGTTATTTTTTTTAGAAGCAGATGAAGGTTAAAAAACAAAATTGGGTCAAATTGACATAAGGAGTGTATAAGGGTTAAACTCTTAGCTGGCTAATTAGGTGATATTTTGAGATAATAATCCGATAGGTTTACTAAAGGTCAATTTGACAAGATAAATGCTTCGACTCTATAGGTAGGCTCTAGGTCACCTAACTTTCTAGCTATTCACCAATCTTAAGAGATACAATCTGATAAATTCTTTGATTCTTAGAGTCTAATAATAATATATAATAATTTTATTACAATCCAAACATTTCGGTTCTCGGTCATCTATAGGATTTTTTAGAATAATGTCTCAAGAAATAAAATCTTCGGCTCTCAATCGGTCAACTACTGATCTACAGTCCTAAAAGATAAAAACTTCTGTTCTCGGTAGAATAAGCGGGTAATTTAATGACGATGTTAACTACTATATAGAATCCCTATTGGATTCTATATAGTACACTAAAATATATAAGTTTACAGAGGAGTTGACTAAATGAGAATTATGTGTATAAAGGAAATAATAAGTCGGTCCTGATCTGTCTCTCTCAGTCTACACTAGAATGCTTTCGCTTACACAGACATGGATTTAATAAGAATTATGTGTGTAAAAGAAAACTTAGAGAGGCAACAAATCTTAAAAATAGGACGCTCACAAAAAGAAAGTTGTAGATAGATAAAATAAACCAGAATTTTAATAGCATTGTAGGTCAAAAGTTTCGTTGGACAATTTATAGGTAAGTTTTTATAACAAATATTATTAAGGTCACCTTTTATTACATAAGTTCCTTAATTTTTTGATTGTTTGATTCTTGGAATTAAAATGTTAAAGATTTTGAATCAAATTTTAAGTTTCACTTAAAAATATGATTAAAATTTTAAAAATTCTAGCCAGTAGCAGTTCATTAATGTTATTAAATTAATAGTTAACTTAATAACATTTGAAAATATAATATTTTAGCTTTTTCGTTTTCATTTTACAAAACCATCAACATTTTTCGAGTTATACAAATATTATTATAATGGATTTCGAGTCAGCCGGCAAATGCATTAACAAAGAAGATCTAAGAGTAAATCTGACACCATAAGGTCAACTGCGGAGATTTAATAACTTAATTGTTGTTGGTATTTAAAAGTGTTTTTTATACCCTTCACCACCAAAGGTGGAAAGGGTATTATAAGTTTGTGCTGATGTATGTAACGCATGAAAATATTTGTATTAGACCCATCTTTTAGTATACCAATAAGCTTAGAATCACTTTCTGAGTCGATTTAGCGATGTCCGTCCGTCTGGACCCCCATGTAAATTGTAATCAAACTACAGGTCGCAATTCTAAAGATAATTTGATGAAATTTGGCACAGATTACTTTTTTGCTAATGAGACCATGGCTATTGAAATCGGTCCATTATTTATGGTACCTCCCATAGATCCCACTTCCGGAATTGATATATTGGCCACAAATATCAATATTTTTTCATGAAATTTAAACCAAAGACTGCTTATGTAAACTTTAATCACTCTACCAAATTTCGTTAAAATCGGTCCACATTCGACCATAGCTCCCATACTAACTTTTCTTTAAAAACGCACTTAATGAGACAAAATTCACTAAAACGCTCGTAAATCTTAAGATAATAACAATTTTAAGTTTATTTTATGCATACATAATTTTTGTAACAATTGTAATCAAATTTCGAGATAATCGGTCCACATTTGACTCTAGCTCTCATATAAGTCCAAATGACGGAAACAGTTTAAATATATAAGTTTTAAGAAAATGTTTGTATGATGGCAAAATTTAGCAAATATTTGTCTTTGTACAGGAAAAATAACACCTTTGACCTTAGTGCTGAAGGGTATCGTATGGTCGGACTTGACCGACTATAGCACTTTCTTACTTGTTATACCCTTCACCACCATAGGTGGAAAGGCTATATTGGATTTGTGCTGATGTTTGTAACGCATAGAAATATTGGTCTGAGCCTCAATTTTTAGTATACCAATCGACTTAGAATCACTCCCTGAGTTGTTTTAACGATGTCCGTCCTGCTGGCCGGTTATCCATGTAAGCTTGTTATCATTGTACAGGTCGTAACTTTAAAGATAATTTGATGCAATTTGGCACAGGCTCATAATTTGGACGATGCCTATACTTTTTGGGCGAAATCGGATTACTATTTCGGGTAACTCCCTTAGGGATGCCTTCCCGGAATAGAGTTGTTGGTCCTTTACAGCCACAAATTTACTTGTATTTTGATAATATTCAGCACAAATATTGCTCATGTGTACCTTAATCAGTGTACCTTATTTTGTAGGAATTGTCCCATAAGCACAAAAACGACTATAACTCTAAAGATAAATGCATATGACTACTAAAACTTTGCACAGATTAATATTTTGTATATATAAACCAATAACCTAAATTTGGTAACAATCGGTTCACAATTGACCCTAGCTACCATAGCCGGAAATGACATAAATCTCGAAATTTTGAAAAAATAACACATAGTACGTATATACATATATATATATATATATATATATATATATATATATATATATATATATATATATATATATATGTATCTAAGACATGAGAAAAACTTGTTAAATTGTTGGTACATATTTGACCTTAGCAGTGAAGGGTATAATATAGTCGGGGTTGACCGACTATAGCTTTTCTTACTTGTTTTTTTTTTCTTTTTGTATTGTTTACAAAGAAAATTTTTAAAGATTTAACTGAAATTTAGAGTAATTAATCTTGAAGGGTGTTGAGTCAGGGAGGTATATTTATAAAGATAAAGACTTACCTCTTTTATCACGTACGGCTGTGGAGTTTAAGGCTGATGAAGATGAATCGCCGCCAATAATGGATGTGTTAGGATTATTAATGTTTGTACTAGAGGTTGGATTTTTGGTAAATGGTTTGTTAGAGCTTCTGCTGATGATGCTGGGGTGAAGGGTTCTGTTGCTGCTAATGTTGATGTTGTTGTTAATGGAGGGGGAGGTGTTGGTAGTGGTGGTGTTGGTGGTAGAGTTGCCATTATGGCTAATGCTGCTGTCATTTGCATCAGTTTTAACACTGACCAAGGTTAAGAAGATTAACAATATTATGGTAAATGATTTCATTTTCAAATTTTTTATTTTTTTTTCTTGGTTAAATTGGGAAGGAAAACTTCTTTATTTACTTATTTAATTTATAAAATTAATTTTTTTTAATATTCTTAAGTTGACTTTTTAAGCGGATTTTGTAATTTTTTTGTGATTTGAAGCACTTTGTTCAGAAAAACGATCGTTCGGCCGACCTTGCATTTGACAAGGTTGTAATGACAATAAAAACGAACACTCACAAAACTTTTTTCTAAAACTCACACTTGAAAATATATCAAATCGTATAAAACTTTAACAATATCTCATGGTTTTGAACGCTTTTTTCTTAGTTTTGTCTCCAATTTAAGAAATATAATATGTATGTCTTTCTTTTCTTTCTTTTTTGTGCATAAATTAAGATATTTTCTTTATAATTTAAGAGTTTTGGATTCAAACTTTTGGTTTTTATTCATTATTAATTTAAACTTTCTTAAACGTTAAATTTGAAATTATGTTAATACAATATTTTTGTTTTTATTTTGAATATTTAGCTCAAACGCTTTCTAAATATTTTTAGTTTTTTCACAAATTTTGTTAATAATTTTTTTTTTAATTTTTTTTTTTTTTAACAAATGCGTTTTTTGTTTTTTTTTATAAAGTTTACCGGCTTTAAGACTCCTATAATTTCACTATTGTCACCAAATCTGCTCTTTTTAAATTTTTCAATTCCCTTTTTCAAACCTCCCTTTAACAACTTTTTTTTGACTTATCTTTTTCAAAATATGGCCTTGTCCTTTAAGTTTTTATAATGAAAGTTCCCCCTTTAACAATCATGTGTTATCAAGTTTAAACATGCCAAAGAACCTCAGGGAAAACTTTTCATTTACTGGTTGAATTTTCTTAAAATGTAACGGTATCAAAAACCATAAACCACGAGCACTTGGCTTAAAAGTCACCACCAGTTTAAAAATATTCATATCCCTTTAAGCCAAAACAAAACTCGGCTTTGTAGTTCCAAAACTCAAGCTATTACAACATAAACACTTTCTTTCTCACTCTCTTACACTAAAACTTTAAAACTCTCACGATCTATCTCTCTTTTTCCAAACAATATCACTCTTCTCTCTCAAACTCTTGTTTTCTTAAAATTTACACTTTTCTGATCCTCTTTGTGATCAGTTTTTGAAAACAAGCTTTCATTCGTTGATCAACGGTCGTTAGTTTCATATCGTTAATGCTTGAGCGCTTGTGCCAGCTTGTTTAAGCCGCAATTTCTTAACCAAACTAATGCCAATACTACAACTATATTTGTCTTGTTGCCATTATCTCTCCACACCAAAGACTGAAATTTGAAAAAATCTTTTTAGATTCAGGTTTTTCAAAGATACTGACAGCTTCTACGATCTCGCTCTGAAGCTGGTTTTCATTTTGAAATTCTCTTTATTTTCAGACTCTTTAAAAACTCATACTCTTTAAATACTCTTACTCTTAAGTACATCTTTTTCACTCTTAATTATCTCTTTTGTTTAAATATCTTACAACTTTCCTTATCATTTTTTTGTTTTTTTTTTTTCTTTAAAATTTATTAAATAATAGTCATACCTCACATATTTGTTTAATTCATAAACAGTCTTGACGACTGGTTTATTATGCTAATTAAAATAAAAAAACAGAGTTAAATTTGTTTTAATTTGGAAACAACTAAAATATTTATTTAAATTAAATAAAGCCACGAATTTCGAAAAATTAAACATTCCAAAATAATTAAATTTAAAATATTTTAAAAGTTTACATAACTCTTTTACTTTACATCATTCAAAGATACCGATCGACAGAGACAAAAAGAAATAGTTTCCCAGACTCCCATTAGGCAATATAATCAATCAGACACAATAACTAGTAAAATCCAGGCTTTTAACCTTTCGCGGGCTTTACAGAATACCTTGGGATATTACCGGACAAGCAACATAATTTCATGCTCAACATCATAGATCGGGTTAAAAAGGCTGCAATTGCGCTATACATTTGTAAAAGTGCAATTGGGAAAAAAGGGAATAAAAAACAAGTAAGAAAGTGCTATAGTCGGTCAAGCCCGACCATACGATACCCTTCACCACTAAGGTCAAAGATATTTTTATTTATACTGTTTCCGTCATTTGAACTTATATGAGAGCTGTAATCAATTTGCCAAATTTCGAGATAATCGGTCCACATTTGACCCTTGCTCTCATATAAGTCCAAATGACGAAAACAGCTCAAATATATAAGTTTTGAGAAAATGTTTGTATGAAGGAAAAATTTATACAGGAAAAAGAACACCTTTGACCTTAGTGGCGAAGGGTATCGTATGGTCGGGCTTGAACGTCTATAGCACTTTTTTACTTGTTTTAAATACGCTTATGTAACAAAAAAAATCAAAAATCTTTAAAATCTTCGAAAAAATGGATTTTTGAAGATCTTTTTGGACAACTACTTTTTTTGTAATTTTGCTCAACTTTGGCGCCACCTGGCAGCCGCAAAAAAGAACAAAATTAAAAAAATTGTTTCAGATTTGTTTCAGTTGTTTGTTATCTATCGAAGTCAGTTACATTTAATATCGGGTGTTTTTTATCGAGGTATAGAACTTTAAGTTGGCATCACTTTTTTAACTGGCGGCCATTTTGTCAGCTGTCAAGTGATTAATATTTAGTTTGGTTTGCCATTTCATCATGAATAGGTTGACAAAAGAACAACGCTTGCAAATTGTGGAAATTTATTTCGAAAATAATGGTTCAGTTCGCGAAGTTTACCGCAAGCTCCGTCCATTTTATGGTCGACATAATCGTCCATCAGAGCAATTAATTCGGTTAACCATGGATCGTTTTCGCACTACGTTTACTCTATGTGATAATACGCATCCGCAGCGACGTCGAACAGTGCGCACCGAAGAAACAATTGCCGCTGTAGAGCAAAGTGTTGAAGAGGACCCGAATGAATCGATTCGCCACCGTGCACAGCAATTGGAGCTTTGTCCATCAACTTTATGGAAGATTTTGCGCAAAGATCTTGGCTTGCGACCTTACAAGATCCAGCTTGTGCAAGAATTAAAGCCGTCGTGATTTTGGTGTATGGGCCGAAAATGAGATTGATCTCGATGCTGATTTTCATCGCAAAATTTTGTTCAGTGATAAGGCTCATTTTTGGTTGAATGGCTACGTCAACAAGCAAAATTGCCGCATTTTGGAGTGAAGAGAATCCACATGAGACCCTTGAGACGCCATTACATTCACAAAAACTGACTGTTTGGTGTGCTCTATGGGCTGGTGGAGTCATTGGGCCATACTTCTTCCGAAATAATGCTGGAGAGTCAGTTACCATAAATGGAGACCGGTATAGAGCCATGATTACCGACTATTTTGTTCCCGAATTGGATGGCATGAATGTGGATGAGTTGTGGTTCCAACAAGACGGCGCTACATGCCACACAGCGCACGTCACAATTGATTTATTGAAGGAAACATTCGGCCACCAAGATCGTGCGATTTGACACCACTGGATTATTTTCTTTGGGGATATGTGAAGTCGCTCGTCTACGCCAACAAACCAGAAACGTTAGGGGACTTGGAAGCCAACATTCGTGGCGTTATTGCCAACATACGGCCCCATATGCTCGAAAAAGTAGTTGAAAATTGGACCTGTAGAATTGGCTTTATTCGAGCCAGCCGAGGCGGCCACATGCCCGAAATCATATTTAAACATTAATGGCATAAAATTATCCTTCCAATAAAGCCAAATTGATGGACATTAAAACGATTTTCTTGTGTTTTATTTCAATTCGAAGTTCTATACCTCTACAAAAAAACACCCTTTACAATTTGCGACAATGATTTTTTTGAATTTTGCCCACTGATGGTAGCAGTGTGCGAGGTTCACCACGTGTGAACCTATGCTTTATATGATGCTTTTGCAAAATTAATCTTTGTTATTTTAAAGGAGTACAATTTGTAAGTTAGATCATGACAAATAGTACAAGTTTGCAAAGTCTAAAAACTAACAAAATTTCTACATTACAAATATCTCAAGTTAAAAAGGCCCTAACTCAAATAGTTGAAACTTTTCTGAGAAGGTAAACATATAATACTCAAAATATAACTTATTTTTAAAACTACTTTATTTTTTATACTATGTATTTCAATAAATTTTAATGAAGAGTATTGGAATCACTAAAAAACTCAATTTCGTAAAAATACGAGTTATCGCCTTTCTGCTTAAGACCATCTACATATAATAATATTTAGTTGTTAAAATCAGGTGTGTTTTGTATATTTTTTGCTGCATGTTTGTAGTTTTATTTTTACCTCCAGGGGCCACATTTAACAAGTTTAGGAAGATAAATTAGTTTAAATTTTTTCTGCAGAAAATGCAGAAAGTTAAAGGAATGAAATGTTTAATGCAGAGTACAAATGACATAAGTTTTAAAATAATGGGAAAAATTCGAAATAAGTCATGATTGTTTGAAGTTTATTTTATTGATATGAACTTTGATGGATACTAAAACCAGGAATTAGAAAAAAGGCGATAAATCTTGGGGTTAGGAATTACCGGGATTTCGCCAAACTAACAGCATGCGTAAGTATCTCATACAATTCTGGATTATAAGAATCTAGAAAGGGAAATATTTTTAGTTTTTCTTTAATTTTTGAAGAGAATATTGGGATTGGATCTAATAATTTGATATATGCTGGTAATATGGTATAGTAACTATTTTCTTAAACTGACAAATTAGTGAAAGCTAAAAATATTTGTCAAATCCTAAGTAAGGAAAGAATATATGGGCAAATCCTGCTTGACGGACCAAACATTTGTACGGTTTTTGTTGTACTTAACCCTTATACACTCCTTGGGTCAATTCGACACAATTTTGTTTTTCAAACGCAAAATTTTCCCCTTAAATAATTAGATATGAACGTGAAACTTTAATTTATCCATTACAGGGACGAAAATTATGTTTCTAAAAGAAAATAATAAAATTAAAATATGTCCTCCCCCCTCTACATTTCAAAACATGATTTACTCACATTTAATACCCTTTGGGTCAATATGACCCAACAAGCTATATTTCAAGCTTAACTCCATTTTATGATTTTTTTTCCTATTGAACATAATTGAATAGAGTTCACCTTCATTTAGAATCATCTATCAATAATTTGTTCAGTCAAATAATCATTAAACAGAGATTTAGAAACAATTTCAGAATGGGGTCGTGCGAATAGATGTTATATGCTTACGCATAAACGCGCGGCAAACCATGTTTCTTCATCTGTATTAATGGGTGGTGTACATTAGAGTGGGTCGATTTGTATGGGAGCCAAAAAACGCAACAATCGTATAGCAAAATCGAAATCTGCACCTGATTCTAAGAAAGTTTCCCTAAGAAATCAGGTGTCTAAAATGAAATCCTAGCTAGCGCCGCGAGGCCTGAAAATATTCACTTCCTACACATTGAATAGAATTTTGGAAAAAAAATAGTTTTGGATATAATTCGATATCTTGAGAACTAATAAAGATATCTTAATGAAACTTCAGGTGGATAAAGCTGGTGAGTTTCCACAAAATATGGGTTACAGTAAGACATAGTAATATGCCACTGGGCTCTCAAGCGTGAAACCAATGTTTAATATCTCGAAGTAAATTTGTTCTTAAAATTCACCAAAGTCCTATTTATGCTCTGAACGTATATTAGATTATACATTTGGAAAGAGCACTCAAATATATATTAAAATTAGTTTTAATTTTGTGATTATCTCTTTTATCTTTCAAGATATTTAGTGTTGAACATTTGTTGCACATAACAATTCGTCAAATATATATTAAAATTTTATGATAATTGAACGAAGCAAAGTTTTAACACTAAAGATTTTGAAACATAAATGAGATATTCACACAGTCAAACACAGCTTTAATAGATATTTGAATGCTCTTTCCAAATGTATAATCAGATATACGTTCAGAGCTTAAATGGAACTTTGGTGAATTTTAAGAACGAAATTTCTTCGATATGTTAAACTTTGGTTTCACATTTGGAAACCTAATGGCATTCTACTATGCTCTACTGTAGGTCATATTTTGTGGAAACTCAAAAGCTTTGTCCACCTGAAGTTTCACTGAGATATCTTCATCAGTTCTCAAGATATCGAATTTTTTTTTTCCAAAATTCTATTCAATATGTAGGAACTGAATATTTTCAGGCCTCGCGGCGCTAGCTAGGATTTCATTTTAGACACCTGGTTTCTTAGGGAAACTTTCTTAGAATCAGGTGAAGATTTCGATTTTGCTATACGATTGTTCACTAAAAAAATCGACCCACCCTAGTGTACATATTGATGTTCTGGGCATGAGAATTCAATGTGATGTCCGTACGACAAAATACATCTTTCAAGGGACAAAAGAAGCATTTAAGTGCCTAGGTTTTCTGAAACGGTGATCTCCTTACCTCTGTGTTCGACACGCTACATTAAATTCGTTCTGCAGCCACATATTTAGTTCGTATGTGGAATTCACTCCCCGCAGAAGTTTTCCCTGCCAGTTACAATGTAGGTAAATTCGAAGCTATAAACACTAGCCCATCTATCCTCCCTCCCATAACCTATTTTCCTACTTCCAACACAATGCATTGCATAAGTAGGGGTCATCCCCTGAGTGCTGGTCCTAAATTAAAAAAAAATCCTATGCTAAATATGAAATTTTGTTAATATTTTATTGTTGGGTCATATTGACCCAAAGGGTAATATGAAGGGCACAAATCCAAGGAAAGTAGAAGGGTTAAATGTATTCCATTGTAGTCCTACACTAGATAACTTTGCACAGATTTCACAGAATATTAGCCCATCGATTGGGCTATTGAATGGAATTAGTTAATTTAAATATTTGTTTTGGGGGAAAAAGATATTCGCTTTTAAAGACCTGTAACGGACGTTACCAAAATGGAAGTGACTTTTTTTAAACACGTGTTTCTGTAATTTCCATCAAATCGGTCATAGTAATAAAAAAATTATAAATAAAATTATAGATAGAGGAAAATCAGAATAATATTTTAAAGGTTCCAGTCTCACCGAAAATCTATAAATGAACTGTTGTAAACCTTGTAATCAAACTACAGATCGCAATTCTAAAGATAATTTGATCATTTTTTTATAGTGGGACCATGGCTATTGAAATTCGTCAAAATCGGTCCATTCTTTATGGTACCTCCCATAGGTCCCACTTCCCGGTATTGATATACTGGCCACAAATATCAATAGTTTTTCATTAAATTTAAAAGAAATATTGCTTATAAAGGGTGGTTAAATTGTAAGGGCCGATGTTGAATGTGAACCACACCTAAACGCCAAGTTTTTTTTAGAATATTATTTGACATTTCTCTATCTCAGACTTACTCAATTTTAACCATGGAGAGATACACAATCCAACAACGGGTTAAAGTTATCCAGACTTATTATGAAAATGGGCCTTCAAATCAAAATGCATATCGGTACATTTTCACCTCAGTGGATTCGTCAATAAACAGAATTGCCGCATTTGGGCGAATGAGAATCGAAGAGTGATTGTCGAAAAGCCAATGCACCCACTAAGAGTGACTGTTTGGTGCTGTTTATGGGCTGACGACATCATCGAGCCGTATTTTTTCCAAAATGAGGCCAGTCAGGCAGTTACTTTGAATGGTGTTCGCTATCGTGAGATGATAACGAACTTTTTATGGCCCGAATTGGAAGATATGGATGTGGACGATATGTGGTTTCAGCAGGACGGTGCTACTTGCCACACAGCTAACGAAACAATGGCTCTTTTGCGCAACAAATTCGATGGCCGTGTTATCTCACGTAATGGCGATGTCAATTGGCCGCCAAGATCATGTGATTTGACACCGTTGGACTTTTTTCTTTGGGGTTATTTGAAAGAAAAGGTGTACGTCGATAAGCCAGCAACAATTCAAGAGCTAAAGGATGAGATAATTCGGCACATTAACGACATAGAACCTCCATTATGCCTCAGGGTAATCGAAAATTTGGTCCATCGGATGGAGGTGTGCCGCCGTGGTCGCGGCACCTATTTGGCCAATATTTTGTTCCATACATAATTGAGTAATACCAATATATCATAATAAAATAAAATTACAATAAGTTCCTAAATAGTTTGTGTGTTATTCGAAATCAACATCGGCCCTTGAAATTTAACCACCCGATATAAACTAAAATCACTGTACCAAATTTCGGTCCACATTTGACCATAGCTCCCATACAAACTCTTCTTTAAAAACGCACAAAAATCACTAAAACGCTCGTAAATCAAAAGATGATGAGAATTTCAAGTTTATTTTTTGCACACATAATTTTTGTAACAACTGTAATCAATTTGCCAAATTTCGAGATAATCGGTCCACATTTGACCCTAGCTCTCATATAAGTCCAAATGACGGAAACAGCTTAAATATATAAGTTTTGAGAAAATGTTTGTATGATTTCAAAATTTAGCAAATATTTGTCTTTATACTGGAAAATTAACACCTTTGACCTTAGTGGTGAAGGGTATCGTATGGTCGGGCTTGACCGACTATAGCACTTTCTTACTTGTTAATTAATATCATTTTGTATGAAATATATATATACTGTGGCGGACGCTACACACTTCCCGATACATATTATTCTGTAAAATGTTATATTAACGTCTATATATTTTTAGCCTAATGTAAAGCATACTATAAGTTCTTTTTACGAATCAGTTTCAATTGGACAAAAAAGTCAAATTAAAAAAAAAAAAAACTTTATTTCTGTGACGGACGCTACACACTGTGAGCCCTTTTTTACTTGACGTTATTTATATCACTCCAATTACTTTTGATGGGGTCTTTTTAATCTAATTATATAAAATTTAGCAGACTTTGAGCCCCAACTGAAATTTGATACCTAAATGGATGTTTTTGCGGTTTTTATGAACACTTGAAAAACCTATTATTTTAAAAAAATTTATAAAAATTCGAGATGGGTGCAAATAAAGACCTGCCATTCACGAAGAGAGCAATCAAAAATTGTATCTATTATATATTCTAAAGCATGAATATATGGCTAGTTTTTCCATAAAAACAAACACACGAATTTGACTATTTTAAAATTTTTTCCTTGGTTTAATGTTTTTCGGATTTGCCCATATGCTATTGTTTCATATCCAGTTTTTTTAATACATTAATATCTACAGTAAACAGTGCATCTTTTGTGGTATACTTCGAAACTATAGAGGAAGTGTTGATTTTTCTTTCATTTACATTTAGAATTTTACTTCTACGCATTTCTGGAACATAGATGAAACCGGTATATAAGAGGTTTCGTCACAGCAATCCAAAAAAAAAACAAAAAGGTATACCACATTACCCGCATTTTATCTAGTTACTGTTGCCTGGTAATATACTCTAGGAAAAAGCTTTATATGTAATGTTATATGTATGTAATGTAAATATATATATATATATATATATATATATATATATATATATATATATATATATATATATATATATATATATATATATATATGTAATGTTAATGTATATATAGGAAAAAGCTTTATATGTAATGTAAATATTTAAAGAATCCAACATAATTTAGACCATTTGTCAACCTTGACCAATAAACTTTGAATAAAATTCACTTTTGAATATGTTCCAGTCACGAATGATGTTATTATTTAAATATTTTTTGCTATTTTTGTATTAATTTTTTTGCCTACGTGAAGGTCAAACAGATTCACTCTCTATGGCCTGTCAGTTTTATTGGCAACATCACCAGACTCTTGGAAATGTGCAACATAAATACTTTTGAATTGCACTTGTACTTATACGAGACATACGAAATATATACACTAGTCGGCAGAATTATTTTGACAAACCAGTTGTTTTTTTATTCTTTTTTTATTTCCGGTCCTATGCAATTAAAAAAATAAATTAAAAATATTGAAAATAGTAAAAAATATTGTAATTTATTAGAAAACAAACGACCTTTCATATTTTAAAAGTTTTGTATAATTTTTTTTTTTTTTTAATTAAAACTAAAGAAGGAAATTTTTGCATGCATTGGCATGTTTTTGTAGAGCGTATTTAAAAAAAAATTGAGAGCTTCAAGGTCAACAAAAATTAACAGTAATTATTTAAATTAATCAAAAATGTATCCTCCTTTAGCATTTAAAACTTTTTGGAAGTGGTTCGGAACAGAATTGAAATAACTTTTAAAGCATTTGCGACCTCAATGACCGTTTTATCTTTTGTTCTTGTTAAATCCGCAGATCTGTTTTGCTTTCTGTATGACTACACATTTTCTATTATATAAAAAACTGGACTTTGGGGAAGCCAATCCAGAGTTTTGAACACCAGCCTCTGTTACAAATTTTGTGATCATCTTGCTCTTATGACATGGAGCGTTATCCTGTTGGAAAATTAATGCTTCTCCGATCAATTTATCGCCGGAGGAAAATGCATATTCATTCAATGCTCTTAAATATTGATTATGACTTTTGGAACCGTCAACAGGAACCATGTTCCCTAAGCCATGGAGGTGGAAGTGTTACATTCTGGGGATATACTAATGTAGTGGAGTAGGGAATTTGATTAATTTAAATAATTATTATTAATTTTTGTTGACCTTGAAGCTCCCAATTTTTTTAAATACGCTCTGTAAAAATATGTCAAATTACTTATGCTACATCCTAAAATTTCCTTTTTTAGTTTCAACTAAAATTTCAAAATTATACAAAATTTTAAAATACAGGGTGGCCCAAAAGTCGCGAACGGATTTGAAAAATTAATAACTTCTCTAATTTAATTATTATTATTATTTTTCTTTTAAGGACTTGTACAATCAATCTGGGAGATTAATTATGAAAGGTTACCACGTTATCCAGCGAACCAAAATCATAGAACTTTATATTGAACATCATCAACGATCAATAATTCAAACTCAACGAGCCTATCGTCGTCATTTTAATGTGCGGAATTCACCATCCGAAACAATGATTCGACGCTTAGTGACACGTTTTCAGGAACAAGGCTCAGTGAGGAATCTTCCACGAAGCGGAAGACCACATTCTGTTATCAGTAAAGCAAATATTCAACGCGTTCTGGAGAGTGTTGAGGAGAATCCTGAAACATCAACTCGAAGGCGCTCTGCTGAGCTCGGCGGTTTTTACGCAAAATATTAAAGGGAATTTTACATCTTTTCACATACAAGGTGCAGTTAGTGCAAGAACTAAAGCCATGAGATTCCCAAGAACGATTAATTTATGCAGTTTGCTTTCCCCCCTTCGGCCTTTTTGGGCTACCCTGTATAAAAGGTTTTTTTGTTTTTTAATAAATTACAATATTTTTTACTATTTTCAATATTTTTAATTTATTTTTTTAGAAAAAGAAGAAAAACAACTGGTATGTCAAAATAATTCTGCCGACTAGTGTATACGAGTAGTTATTACAGAATTTATACACATGTTAATTATTTAAACCCTTTTACACAATTTTTTAACTTTTCGAATGTTTGAGAAAATGCTTAAAAGAGATGAGTGAAGAACAGGCAACCCTCGGTAAATGTGGTGAGAAATATCAAAATTTTTCCGAAAGCTTTCAAATGTTTTTATTTAGTTAGATATTACGATACCGTTATATCTGATATACCAATTCGAGGGATTGTTCCCAAATCTTAAAATAGTAAAGGATATTCTTTTATATTTTTCTGATAAGGGTCATAACTGTTGCACATTAGAGTAGTTCGAAAAAAAAGTTGAGTCAGTCTCCCTGTAGGATTAAAGATAATGTAAAAATAATTCTAAATTTTTTTTTTATTTTTTTACCACGCCTACAAATACCGCCCTTTTAGTATTTTGTTAACTGAGTCGCCATCTTTAGTCCGATCATAACACTTTATATATCGGTGTTCAAGGCTCTGTAATGGCTACATTTCTTACCATGATACTTTTTTGCTACCACGTCAATTTTTCTTCAATTGTTTGCCACGTTTTTCTAGAAATCCAAGGCTTATTGGACTTGTTTTTATAACCTACTTCACTAGCAGCAGTTTCAATAAAAGCCATTTTTATATCATTCCAGTAGGTTTCTATATTCTGGTGGACGGAGATATCGAGAGGGTCTGTTCTATTCCTCAATGCAGTAGAGAACCTCATAGCAACTTCAGGTGATTTCAGTTTTTCGACATCAAACCTTTTCCTGCTAAGACTTGGTTTAAGTGCCACTGCTTTCAATTTTAGCCGAACCTCGGCTACAATCAAATGGTGATCGCTGCCAACATATGCAGCCCTCTTGTTCCTCAAGAAATTTCCTCTCAAAAATTTTCTGGCCCGTCACAATCACTAATGAAGACCTATGGTTGCGCACTGCTCCAGGACCCGCTACAAATAATTATACGCACTAGAAAATATGGCTGGCTAGGACACACATTGAGAAAAGCGGCCACTGATATAAATCGTCAATTGAATACAATCCTCAAAGTTCCAGGAGGTCTGGTAGACCCGCAAACACGTGGAGACGCCAAACTGAGAACGAGCTGAGGGATTTCGGTGTATCATGGAACGAGATGAAAATGATGACTACCGATAAACTTACATGGAAAACATTTGTTGAGGCCCTATGTTTCACCAGGAATTAAAGGACTAAATATATACGTCAATTATTAGTCATAAGTTTTAAAAATTCGATTCGTACCCAGCCTAATCGAATCGAGTACAAATCTAGTTTTTTTTAAATTATGACTATAAATTGACGTCGTAGTAAAAAACTATCAAAGAGAGAAATGTAGGTCATACAGAGCCGCGAACACCGATATATAAAAAAATTATTATCGGAATTAAAATGGCGACACAGTGAAAAAAATACTAAAAGGGCGGTATTTGTAGGCGTGGTAAAAAAAAATAAAAAAAATGTTTTAGAATTGTTTTAACATTATCTTTAATCCTAGGGAGTGACTGACACAACTTTTTTTGTATGGAAGGCGAACCGCTCTGCTGCACATCTTGGCCAACCATAAGAGCTGAGATTATCCAAAATCTTGAACAACTTAACTAGGCTAGTGAGGTTGCCTTATAAACAGATTTATTTAATACATGAAGACCTCCTGCTGAATCATCACAAATCGCTTTTATAAGCTCTTAATTCATCGCAAAGGTCTTCAAAGGGTTTAATGTGAATAAATAATTCGTGTGTGTAACTGACCAATAGCTCAACAGCTCTACAGCACAATGTGCGAATTTTTAAAGGATGGTCAAACATTCACAGACCCGGTTGATAAAGCTAACCTTTTAGCTGAATTATTTGCAAGCAATTCTCGCTTGCCGGAAAGCACCCAACCTCTGCCCGAGCTCGAAAGAGTATCTGTAACTATGCCAAAGATATTCTTTCGCGCTCGTGCTGTAAAACGGGTTTTAGCGGATCTCAATATAAATAAGTCTCCAGGGCCAGATGGCATTCCAGCACTGGTCTTGAAGCAGTGCTCTTCGACGCTTTCGCGTCCATTAGCTAACCTTTTCAGCACCTTGTATCATGCGGGTACATTTCCTCGGTGCTGGAAGGTTGCTAATGTTACGCCAATCCCTAAAAAGGGTGAGGCTAACAACCCTGAAAATTACCGCCCAATTGCAATTTGTTCTGCACTCTCCAAAGTTTTGGAGAGTATGGTAAATCACCATCTTGTTAAATATCTAGAGTTTAACAACCTACTAAGCGACCGCCAGTATGGGTTCCGTAGGGGCCGCTCTACGGGAGATCTGCTAGCCTTCCTATCGGAAAAATGGTGTCAATCAATACACCGTTTTGGCGAAAGTAAAGTTGTGGCTCTAGATATTTCCAAGGCGTTTGATAGAGTGTGGCACGGAGCACTTCTATCAAAACTTATTGCCTTTGGTGTCGGTAATAACTTCTCTCGGTTTATATCGAGCTTCCTCAGAGATCGCACTATACGAGTTGTTATAGATGGGTTCTCCTCAAACGAGTTCAAGATTAACTCAGGGGTACCGCAAGGCTCTGTTCTTTCTCCTACTCTATTTCTCATCTTTATAAATGACCTTCTTCGTCAAACTTCCAATCCTATCTACTCTTTTGCAGATGATAGTAACATTTGCCATTCATATTCATTCAATCGTAGGCCAAGCCTCCTTGAGGTTGACACTATGAGACAAAACATGAATGAATCATTAAACCGCGATTTAGAAACAATTTCAGAATGGGGTCGTGTGAATAGAGTTAATTTTAATGCGCGGAAAACTCAATGTTGTATGCTTACGCATAAACGCACGGCAAATCATGTTACTTCATCTGTATTAATGGGTGGTGTACATATTGAGGAATCAGATGCTCTTGATGTTCTAGGCATGAGAATACAATGTGATGTCCGTTGGACAAAGCATATCTTTCAAGTGTCGAAAGAAGCATTCAAGTGCCTCGGTTTTCTGAAACGGTGTAAGAGATACTTCACTTCTTCTGATCTCCTTACTATTTACACCACCTACATCCGACCGAAAATGGAATACAACTCTCATGTATGGGCCGGTGCTTCAAAGTCTATTTTGGAGCTTCTCGACAGAGTGCAAGAGAGGGCTAAAGTGCTCATCGGTGACAGTAGGGTATCCAACTCTATTGATTCACTGGAGCACCGTCGCAATGTGGGTTGTGTCTCACTGTTCTATCGTTACTACTTTGGAATGTGCTCTAACGAAATCAGGGAACTTGTTCCCGAAACTCGAACTTTTTTACGCAACACACGTCATTCTGCAAGAGCACATTCCTTTGTGGTCGATTGGCCGGTAGACCGAACAACACACTACAGAGAAAATTCGTTCTTTAGTCGTACAGTTCGTATGTGGAATTCGCTTCCCGCAGAAATTTTTCCAGCCAGTTGCAATATAGCTAAATTCAAATCAAATGTCCACAAACACTACTCCATCTATCCTCCTTCCCATAACCTATTTTCCTAGTTCCAACACAATGCATCGCATAAGTAGGGGTCATCCCCTGAGTGCTGGTCCTAAATTAAAAAAAAAAAAAAAAAAAAAAAAACACTGACTGTAAGAGCTTTTAAAGCTATTTACCACAGATACAAATATCGGGTGTTTTTTATTGAGGTATTGAGGTACTGGCGGCCATTTTGTCAGCTGTCAAGTGATTAATATTTAGTTTGGTTTGCCATTTCATCATGAACAGTTTGACAAAAGAACAACGCTTGCAAATCGTGCAAATGTATTTCGAAAATAATGGTTCAGTTCGCGAAGTTTACCGCAAGCTCCGTCCATTTTATGGTCGACATAATCGTCCATCAGAGCAATTAATTCGGTTAACTATGGATCGTTTTCGCACTACGTTTACTCTATGTGATAATACGCATCCGCAGCGACGTCGAACAGTGCGCACCGAAGAAACAATTGCCGCTGTAGAGCAAAGTGTTGAAGAGGACCCGAATGAATCGATTCGCCACCGTGCACAGCAATTGGAGTTTTGTCCATCTTGGCTTGCGACCTTACAAGATCCAGCTTGTGCAAGAATTAAAGCCGCGAGACCATGCAATGCGTCGTGATTTTGGTGTATGGGCCGAAAATGAGATTGATCTCGATGCTGATTTTCATCGCAAAATTTTGTTCAGTGATGAGGCTCATTTTTGGTTGAATGGCTACGTCAACAAGCAAAATTGCCGCATTTGGAGTGAAGAGAATCCACATGAGACCCTTGAGACGCCATTACATCCACAAAAACTGACTGTTTGGTGTGCTCTATGGGCTGGTGGAGTCATTGGGCCATACTTCTTCCGAAATAATGCTGGAGAGTCAGTTACCATAAATGGAGACCGGTATAGAGCCATGATAACCGACTATTTTGTTCCCCAATTGGATGGCATGAATGTGGATGAGTTGTGGTTCCAACAAGACGGCGCTACATGCCACACAGCGCACGTCACAATTGATTTATTGAAGGAAACATTCGATGAGCGCATAATTTCGCGGAATGGACCTGTCAATTGGCCACCAAGATCGTGCGATTTGACACCACTGGATTATTTTCTTTGGGGATATGTGAAGTCGCTCGTCTACGCCAACAAACCAGAAACGTTAGGGGACTTGGAAGCCAACATTCGTGGCGTTATTGCCAACATACGGCCCCATATGCTCGAAAAAGTAGTTGAAAATTGGACCTGTAGAACTGGCTTTATTCGAGCCAGCCGCGGCGGCCACATGCCCGAAATCATATTTAAACATTAATGGCATAAAATTATCCTTCCAATAAAGCCAAATTGATGGACATTAAAACGATTTTCTTGTGTTTTATTTCAATTCGAAGTTCTATACCTCTAAAAAAAACACCCATTATTAATAAATGTGTTTTTGAACAGGACTGGTTTAAGGTCATTTTGCAGAAAATATACATATGTTAAGGTTCAGGAAAGCTTTACGTATTAAGAACTCAATAGATGAAGTTCTTCAAAAAATAGGACCATCTGTTTTTATTAAATTTAAGCAGGGCCAAAACAAACTTTAGCGGTTTTTCTTCTTCTTCTGTTACTCTTGACTCCCAGTGAGGCTTAGGGCCTCAACCATTCTTTTATATCGAACTCTATTCTGAGATGTTAAGCATACGTCATTCCATAAACAGTTACGCTTCAATTGACCTTCTCCACATTCTAGCAGGTGCACCAACACGACGGCCGTTTCCCTTTGATGTGGAAGAGCTTGTTGAGTAATGTTGGTATTTGGCCTACAAAGTGTGGCCTATCCACCGCCATTTCCATTCACATTCCACTATAGAAGCAGGGATTTGTTTAGCGTTTAGTAAAACTTCATTTATTTTGAGATATTCTTCCTCTTCTTCTATTATACTTGACTCCCAGTGGAGCATAGGGCCTCACATAATTCTATCGGACTCCATTGCGAGATGTTAGGCATACGTCATTCCTGCTTGCTGCACCGCATCAATTAAACTCCTCCACGTACTAGCAGGTGTACTAACACGACGGCCGCTTCCTTGTGGATTCCAACGAAGCGCTTGTCGAGCAATGTTGGTATTTGGCCTTCGAAGTGTGTGGCCTATTCACGGCATTTGTTTGCAAAAGTTTGTAGGCGTTTATTCATGGCATTTGTGCGTTTCCAAGTTTCGCAACCGTAATACAAGATGGACTTGACATAGACATACGTCATTAGCATGTTCAAATTCCTCGAGTTTAAATGGTATTCATAGGATACCGTGTCTACCATTCAGAGCAATGGGCATTATGTTCTCGGTGACGAGGATAAAATGTATAGGTGACAAGATACATCCTTGCCATACTTCAGTAGTAACTTCGAACGGTTTAGACAATTTACCTTTGTATAGGACTCGACATTTAAAATCCACATACATTGCCCGAATTAAGTTAGAATTTTCGTTGGCATTTTACAATTTTCTAAAATTCTAAATAGATAGCTCCTATAGACGCTGTCGAAGACCTTCATAAAGTCGATAAACACTAAGTAAATAAAGTTGCGAAATTCATTACATTGCCCAAGTACTATTCTTACTGCTTTTCGCGGAGTGTAGAGGAAACTGCATCGGATATTCTGTTCAGAATTACTCGACTTAATATTTTGCTCGTTATTGGAGGGAGTGTTATCCCTAGGTATATACTAGTCAGGTTGGATACCAGCTTTTTTAGTGCTTGTACAGTGTCAAGCTTAAATTAAATTTGTCCAGCTGAAAGGTAAAGAATTGAAATTTTTTGAATATTTTTAAAGAAAAACTATTTTTATGAAAAAAAAAACGCAATAAAAACTTTTGCAAAAGTGTATTTTCATTTTGTTAATTTTGTAATAAAATTTCCCTCTTTAAAATTTCCCCAATGTACTTACTTAACTTAAATAGCCTATATCAAAAACCTGTTAAGGTCAAAGGACGAGCATATTTTAGAATTAAACGCGCTTCAATCATGTGCGCATATTCTTCACTTCATAGTTCAAGCTTAGAAAGATTTTGCCCTACTTGGCCTTTCCATCGAATTTTCGGACGAGTTCATTTGGGATCGTTTCCGAATACGTTTTTGCTGGAGTATTTTGATACATTTGCACAACATGTCCCTACCAACGCAGCCGTTACTGTTTGATGCGTTTTACTATGTCGATGTCAGCGTATAATTCAGACGGCGCTTGGTTCATTTAATGATGATATTCATTGTTGATGCAAACTGGTTCAAAGATTCGTAGAATCTTCCTCTCAAAAACTCCAAGAATAGTTTCCTCTGCCTGTGCAAGTGCCCATGATTCAACACCATATAATAACACGGGTAGTATAAGCATTTTGTAGAGCGTAGTTTAAGTTCTTACAGAGAGAGCTTATGCCAAAATAGCATCTATTGATAATGCTACTACTGTTAATTTCGAAACTGATATCGTTATTTATGTTGACGGCGGTACCAAGGAAAACAAATTCTTTTACAACCTTGTCAGTCAAATCGCGCAATGTGCGTCCCATGATATCAATGTTATCGGCAAGCGCGAGTAGCATGTGTTTTCTGTTGAAAATTGTTTCGGATCTCGGACGATTTCATTTTCTCTCGATATCGCTGCGGTTAATTACGGTATTCGCAATTCGGTTTATCAAAAACTTAGATTAAGACTTAAGATTCATCAAAGCAAATTATTAAAGCAATTTTTTTATTATTAATGTCCAACTAATTTTTGGTTTGTCAAGCTTTTTTTTTTTTTCTTATGTCCAGCTTTTTCAGGATTTGTGTCTGGCAACCCTAGTTATACCCCTGTAGTTATGCAGTCTTTGGAGTCACTCTTTTTAAGTATTTTGGACTAATATACCTTTATCCCAGAGCTGTTTCTTTCCACAATATACGTACAAATAAGTGCCACAGTCTCGCCGCTCCTTCAACATCACATAAAAGCATTTTTATTGTCCGGGGACTTCTTGGTTTCAAGGCTTTTAATGGCGTTCTTCACTTCTTGTATTGTTGCTGGATTGTCTGAAATTGCATGAATATGCTATCATGGTTGGTTTCATTATGCACTTCCGTCAGTGGTTCCAATTAAATAGGATTGTTTAATGTTGACTTGAAGTGTTCCATCCAGAGTATTAATTGTTCAGCCGGGGTTGAGAAAAGAGAGTAGTTACAGCCCAAGATGGCACTGTTGGTGTAGGTAGGTTTGCCACACAACGCCCTTGATATATTGTACAAGGTCTTCATATCGCCTTTACTTCAGCTTGGCACGATTGTTCATCTATCCATATTATCATGTCCCTCCTTGCAGACCTTTTTATTCTGTTGGATAGGTCAAGATAAACTCATTTTTTTTTTAAGTTTTACGTTGTTGTTAAACCAGGTCCCATGTTGCTTACGTGAGCCAAATTTTCCTTTTGTGATCTTTGAATACTAACGTTTGTTAGCCAACCTCATTGAACGTTTGAGTGACACGCCTTGAAATTTCGTTAATACTAGCGTCGTCGTTGTGTTAATAACAAGACGATTTCTTATGGAAGTAATAAAGGCAATTCGATGTCTTTCTGATTCCAATTCAATTTACATCAACATCAACATCAATTTACCGATAGGCTTTTGCCGTTTCAGACCTCAGAACCGCTACTTTTAACCGAACTTTAGATATAACTTACTGTTTATATCTGCTCCGCGCCTCAAGCGTACATCAGGTAAAGATGCTCGCCACTTAGAATTGATCAAAATATGATTAATTTGGTTCTTTGTAACGCCGTTCGGCGATATCCAAGACATTTTATGGTGGAATTTGTGAGGAAAAATAGCGCCACCTACAACAAGTTTCCTTTCACAGCCTAATTTGATTAATCTTCCCCCGTTTTCGTTTCTTACTCTAACACCGTGCTTACTAATGTTATGTTCGAAAACGGTGTTTTTTGGACCTTCCTTGGCATTAAAGTCGCCCAGTATCATAGTAATATCTCAATTATGTACATTACTGTTCATATAGCTGCTTTGTACATCGTAAAATTAGTCTTTGTCGTTTTCAGATTGGATTTTAGTAGGAGCGTATACTTTGAAAATTATCAAATTACGAGCTTTAGACTTAAAGGTTAAAGGCTAATACACGCGGCATGCAGTTGCGGGCGTTCGCAGTATTGCCAGTACATAAAATGTACGTTTGTTTACAAAAGTATTAAATCTGGCAGCACTAAAAAATCTGCTGCGCGGAAATGTAAAACTGTGTTCTACTTTTTTCCAAAAACAGCAGCCGCTTGCCGCGTGCATTGGCCTCCTAACATAAGTTTTATTGCCACTAGTCTCTCATTGATAGGATACTATGTTATCATGGCTTTAGCTATTCTTTTAGATATCAGAAAGCTCACACCCCTACTATGCTCATCGCCCCCTGGGCGACCGGAGCAAAGAAGCACAGTATTTTCACTCCGAATTTCCACTTGCCCCGTCCATCTTGTTTCTTGCACCGTCAGCAAATCAATTTTATAACGCAACTTGTCACGCCTTAGCTGTTCTAATTTGTCAGTTTCGTATAACGTACGCACGTTCCATGTAGCAAGCTTCAAACTTTCCTTCATGTCTATTCTTCTTCTGTTATCCATGACGGGCAGTGAAATTGGAGCATAGGGCCTCAACATAATTCTATATAGGACTCCATTGTTAGATGTTACGCACACATCATTTTTGCTTGCAGCTCCTCATCAATTGACCTTCTCCACGTTCTAGCAGGTGCACCAACATGACGGCCTGTTCCTTAAGGATTTCAACGAATCGCTTGTCGAGCAATGTTGGTATTTATCCATCTAAGTGTGTAGCCTATTCATCGCCGTTTCCGTTGACATACTTCTATAGAAGCAGGGATTTGATTTGTCGCGTTAAGTAGATCTCCATATCTTATGCGGCTTGGCCACGATGCCTATAGTAGGTTTTAAAGTCCGATATCTTCGGTTAGAATTGGTTTCATTTATCATAGTGTTATTGCATGGATAATTTAAAATCATTGTGCCAGCTGCAGTAGCAGGGGATTTCTTGCCTGATTAACCCTTGGAGTAGTGTATTCTGTAATATTGTTTATTTCCATGCTTAAAACATCGAGCTAAGTGCGGTGGGTGATGAGTCCAAAGACACAAGCCACGTTTGTATAGCGAGCCGCTCGATCCGAGACAGAAGCCCGCTTGCAGCCGCAACTAACATGTTAAACATACGCTAAATTTTTATACTTTACCAAATACAATTATCGTAGGCCCTTATACCAAATACATTACAATGGTTCCAAGATAACTCCCTGTTATATTAGCCCTCACCTACAATCCCACACGGGTTGTATACCGCATCTTCAACTAGGTTTCTCAGGTTACACGAATGTACCACGATGAGGTACATCCTGGTCTAGGTTCTCAGGTTACCTGAATGCACCACGAGGAGGTTAGAGTAGGAATTGAAAGCAGTTCTTACCTGGTAGCTGGAGACGCCAGGTGTTCACACGGTGAACAAAAGTGAACTGTCACCCACCCAACAACCATCGTCGGCACCAATTCCTTCAACCTCAAGAGCTGCGGATCGGTCTATTAACCCACCGTCCACAATGAACAAGATCTTCATCCCCACAGCTGAGGTCCACACCATGACCGAGGATGGTTCTGTTACAGTGAGGGCAATTGTCAACCCAAGCACCTCAACCTCTCGCATTTCAAAAACGTTTGTGGATGACTATAAATTAAAAACATTTGCAGTCGATAATGTCCCATATATTAAATTGACTATCACTCCAAATATGTCATCGTTGAGAAGATATGAAATATATATGATGATTACCAATGAGTTGCCCAAATATCCTTACCCGAAATCATTCAACGCATCCATTAAGGACAAATTCGATAATTTGGCCCTGGCGGATCCACACTTTTATTCAAATGAACATTTTGAGATGGAACTTGGCGGCGATATCTATAGCTCCATCCTTAAATCCAATATTATACGTATTGATGGTGGAAGCTCGATCGACCAGGATTCGACCCTAGGATGGCTCATAATGGGCTCCTATTCCGGTTAACCCTTAAAGAAAACCCTAAGTATTTACTTAAAAAATCATTCATTTACCCTTATTATACCCTTTACATCAGGATTTATACTAAAGTCCATTCCTTTTCTTATAGGTTTGTCACCGGCGGGGAGCATGTTCACACGGTGAACAAAAGTGAACTGTCACCCACCCAACACTGTTGTATAACAGTTTCTACAAGAACTGCAAACTGCAACCAACTTCAGTGCGAATGCAGTGATAAATAGAAGAAAAATTCTAATCGTTGTTCGTAAATCAACACGTACGGTGAAAAAACTCTACCCGAAAGCTCGCTCTCTCGTTTATAATTTTATTAAAATTCCTAAGAAAATACTTATATTTTTAAATTGATTTAAAAACTTAAAGACTAAAAATAAATAGTCAAAGGATATTTAAAAATTAAATTAAAACTTAAACTAAAAATTGTAATTAAAACTTAAATTTAAAGTTAAGTGAAAACATCTTTAAAAATTAAAAGTTACCTTAAATTGAATTAAAACTTAAAATCTAAAAGATATAAATTAAAACTTAAACCCTATAAAAACTAAGTGATAAATTAATTATCCAAAATTTGTTTATTCAAGTTATACCTATGTAAAATAGTAAAATTTGCTAATTAAAACTTAACCTAATTAAAATCTAAAATTTATAATATACCCTAAATATCTATTGCACCAAATTGTTTAACCTAACCTAAAACTAATCTATATAAAGTTCCCTATATACTTCCCAAATTCCCTATATACTAAACTAAAAGGGTCAATAAACATATAAAATAATTATAACGTTTTAAAAGAAATATATTGACTTTTATTTACTAATATCCAACCATAGTGCTATTTCCCTCTAACCCGTTTTTACACCAGGTAACAGCTGCATCCTATTACATCCCTTAATACTCCTCTAATATTTATTTAAAATTTATATAAAGAAATCTGATAAAAAGGGACAACTGTAATTCAATTTGCCAGAACAACTCATTTCGTAAATTTCATTTCATAAAAATGCTCGTACAACTTTTCCACTTCTATGTTATGTCTTGGCAAATAGTTGCAGGTTTAATGGCAACAAATATCCGCTTGTCTCGATGACCATCCTCCTCCGTTCAGCTTCGATGGACTTTACAAGAAACAACATAAGACACACATTTTTTTTCGGAGAATGCAATTTATTTAAAATTGTTTACAAACAAAAGAAGAAGATGGAGTAAAAATAAATCGAAAAACCTGATGCTGCATATATTAACTAAAACACTGGCTAGTTTTAGACATTCCATAAGATTTTGAAGCAATACTCGCAAAACATACAACCGAAGACTTTGCAAAAATGCACTCAAAAGCATTAGAGTACTCTTAAGATCCGGACATAACAAAAACAACAAAAAATAGACGTCAAATGATGAAACTTGAAACTATTTTACTTCGTACGAGTATACATATGTACGAATGTATATGAATGATGAATGACCTCAGTTCAAAGATGCGTAAAATGAAACTGATATCGATGAATGAATGAATGCAATTTCAGCACCGACATATAACAACTTACGGACTGAGTCTTACATTTATCTCAGGCAAAGTCAATTGGACATTTGGACGAATGAATGGATATGTGGAAATAGTACCTTCAAATCATGAAACAATCTTCAAAATGCTAATTGAAAACAATAAGAGGAAAAAAGTATTGATGCATGTAAATTCTAAGCAACTACGAGGGGTTCTATTTATATTTTGAAAACTGACAACACTCATATCAATAGCTCAAATCTGGCAACACCAAAATAAAGTTGCTATTTTTTAGCACAAACGTACAAACAAAGATTTGATGTACAAGTGCTATTTCTTTTGTTAACATGAATTTCAGAAAATTAATTTGACAAAAAAACAAGTAAGAGTGGTATATTCGGACTGTGTCGAAACTTGGATACCCTTCACCAATGGTGTTTCAAAATGAAAGTACAAAATCGTAAGAATATATTGATAATATATATATATAATTCCCCGACAACACTCCAATTGGAACAAAGGGTACTTCTCTCAGACAATGAGTTGCATCCGATTCTATTTTTAGACTCATTAAAGGGACCTACGTTTTAACGCCGACTCCGAACGGCAGATGCATTAGTTAGAGAAGTTTTACATAGCCTAATACTCAATAACCAGTGGCTAGCTGAGTTATGATGTGAACCGCCGCTTTTTTTTTTTGAAAATTTATTTTTTCAAGTGAGTCTGGCCAGGGATCAAACTTGGGCCTCTGGTATGCTAGGCGGAGGACTAACCTGCTATACCACGGCGTTCACTAATTGATAATTATATAGTTTATTTTAGGCGCTATCGCGCTAGGCCCAGTGTTGTATGCTTAGACATAAACGCACGTCAGATCATGTTACTTCATCTGTATCCATGGATTGTGTAAATATTCAGGAATCAGATGCTCTTAATGTTCTGGGCATAAGAATTCAATGTGATGTCCGTTGGACTAAGCACATCTTTCAAGTGTCGAAAGAAGCATTCAAGTGTCTAGGTTTTCTAAAACGGTGTAAGAGAAACTTCACTACAACTGATCTCCTTAAAATTTACACCACCTATATCCGACCAAAAATGGAATACAACTCTCATGTATGGGCCGGTGCTTCAAAGCCTATTTTGGAGCTTCTCGACTGCGTACAGGGAAGGGCGAAAGTGCTTATCGGTGATAGTAGGGTATCCAACTCTATTGACTCACTGGAGCACCGCCGCAATGTGAGTTGTATAACACTGTTCTATCGGTACTACTTTGGAATGTGTTCTAACGATATCGGGGACCTCGTTCCCGAAACCCGAAGATTTTTACGCAGCACACGTCAATCCGTTAGATCACATGCATTTGTGGTTGATTGTCCAGTGGACCGAACAACCCAGTACGTATGTGGAACTCACTTCTCGCAGAAGTTTTTCCTGATAGTTACAATATAGGAAAATTCAAAATGTCCACAAACACTACTCCCTCTTTCCTCTTTGTATATTTTTTATTCACTCTTTTTATACCCACCATCAAAAAGAATGGGGGGTATATTGAGATTGTCATTCCGTTTGTAATTTCCTTAATATTGGCTCAAAAATCAAAAACGATATATATTCTGAAACCTTATGAAATTCTAAGACGATTGAGATTGGGCAAAATCGGTTAACATTTGACCATAGCTCCCGTATAACCTCGCCTACGCTAATCGCTCATTTCCTAATAAATAACAAACTATAATAGCTATGATAACAAAATGGTATATAATGGTATAAAATTTCATCAAAATCAGTTCACATTTAGTCATAGCTCCCATACAAAAAACTTACGGAAACAGCCAAAATTTCACCAAAAATACACTTAAATGCCAATAAATCTAAAACTATAACAGATATTACCACTAAATTTATCACAAGGAGGTCTTATGTCAATGCCAACCAGTGTGCAAAATTTTGTCACAATCGGTCACCATTTGACCATAGCTTCCATATAAAAAACTTACGGAAACACAAAAATACAAAAAGAAAAGGAAGGGGTTTATGTCCGTCTGTCCGTCAGATAAAAGCGCGATAGCTCCTTAACTACAAGAGCTAGAGAGACAAAATTGTATAAAAGTATTTTTGATATGTAACAGAAGTTATGAAATCGGTTCACTTTTAGTTAGAGCTCCCATATAACCCTGCCCCGGGAATCATATTTATGCTGATAAATTGAATACAATTGTAATATCTATGACAACTTAATTTAGAAGAGAGAAGTTTTATGTAACTGTTGATCAGTATGTCAAATTTTATAGGAATCGGTCCATATTTAACGATAGCTTTCATATAAAAACCGCCCCCGGAACCACTAAAATTCCACAAAAGCCAGTTAAAAGCTATTAAATTATAAACTGTGACAGCTATGGCCACTAAATTTTGCACAAATAAACTTTATATAAATACCAGCCAGTATATACAAATTTGTGACAATCGGTCAACATTTGGCTATGTCGACATTGGCCCTTTTAGCACTAACAATTCTAAATGAGTTTAAATTAGCATTGGCCCTTAAATTTCTTATGAAGCTGTTCGAGGATGAGCTAAAGATTGGCTGTTGGAAGACGATAAAAGAGAGTAAAAAGAGGAACCTAATGCAATGACTAACTCAACACATCCGAAAACTGACATTGGCTCTTTCAGCCACAGATATAAACAATCTTCTGATGAAGCTTCTAGTTTGGGTTCAGTTTCTTTTTTCTTTTGGTGAATTCTTGTTAACCTGAGAGTTTTATGTTCAGATCTACTTTAAGTTCTTATTAAGGCTATAGACTCGTTTCATATTCAGGTGTTATGTAGTGTAGGTACTTGTTAAAGTCCTAAATTAATCTTTAGAGTAGATTCTTACTCAGTTTCTACATTAGATTCTAGTTTGGCATAGATTAAAGATATAATTTTCGTCGTTTTCAAAATCAATTCCAATAATATTGTTTTTTTTTGAAACTAATTATAATTTATCTCTAGATTTCCAGCTCAGGAATCATTAGCATTACCCAGCAAAACGTTGGTAATGGCAAGTACTCTGATAACTGGTTACCTTGTAACGACTACAACATACCATCCGAATAAATAATAAGTTATTACAGAAGTACTTATTTGTAATTAAGATGGTAATTTAAACTGAATGGCCCCGGTTCAAGTCCCACCAAGGGCAACAATTTTTTTTAGTTTTTTTTTATTAAAAGAGTCTTTTTAAATGATTTTTGAATTTTAAAAACTTAAATATTATATTCTGTAAAAAAAATTTGAAAAACTAACTCACGTTAATGAAAAAATACCATCACGAGTCAATTTTGATTATGTAGATGATGTTGAATACCAAACACGATTCTAATTGGTCTTAACTTGGTAAGCCCAACTTATCTGGGTCATCCTTCATCTCAACTGTGGACACACACCTCCTCATGGTATCACCCGGGGAGATAGTTTAACACCCATTAATATTGTGATTAACATGTTCCGAGAGTTGTCCCATAAGCTCGATAAAAATGGGTCAGGATTACGGGCTAGTAACCCTCTCTTGAAAAAAAAAATACAACGAAGAGGATAAGATTAGAATTGAAATGTCCCACTACCTAATATTAGAGGAGGATGTCCGAAACTTCAATAGAATGACCAAGTAGGGGAACATTTTTCAAAGCTTGGCCTATAAAATTGGAGAATATTCGCACAAAATCGAAATCCATGGAATTCTAAAATATGCTCGGACTTTGACCTTAACAGGTTGTAACATTTGAGTAAGTAAGAGTCAATCTTATGTAAAAACTTATACAAAAAAGAAGATTAAAATTGTTTAAGTTTTAAAATAATTTTAAAAAAGTTGTAAAATAATTACAAAAAATCGTATAAAAATATTTTTCCAAAAATTACAACAAAGCAAAAAAAGCAGGGAAAAACAAAGTTATTTTCACATGATTTTGGATCTAAAAATAAAAATTGTTTATATTAATTATAAGCTGCTAAGTTTTCAACATATGAAGTAGCTCAGTGGAAGAGTCTCTGCCTAGCAGTCGGAGGGTCTGGGTTCGAGCCCCCATGGGATCATAAAAAAAAATTTTGTATTTCGTTTAAAAATATATGTTTTTAATAAAACAACAACAAAAAAGTTGTTGCTGTTATTGCTTTCAAATTGCTTACCCAAGTCATTACTTTTCTGCAATTGGTAAGTACTTGCCTCCAATGACATCCCCATGTTAATGTAATGACTTAAACAGCGAATGAGTAAGTAGTTTGTAGTGTATCCATACACACGACCACTACCCACATGATAAATATAGAGTACAATTGAGTGTAATGCATCAACTTACAGCATGTGCTGCATATTTCAAACACAAAACACTCAATTGCACTCAAACACTTTAATTGCGTTGACCAATAGGGTCAAAGCAGAATAATATTGTAACTTAGAAATAAGATAGACATAAAAAGAATAGATAAGACATAGAATTAGAAATTGTATAAATACGTTAGTTTTTAGAAAATAAAAATCAATTGTGAATTTGACTTAACTAAAGAAAATGTGTTTTATTCTTACGTTAAAAAGTGAAAAATAGCATTTGTCTTCCACATGGAAAAATATTTTATTCTTAAGAAAATTTGAAAAGTGAAAAATAACATATAACCTCCACATGGCGATCCTGCCAATACGATCCTGCATATACGATTGATGATCCTGCCAACATAACAAAGCAAATTTAAATATACGATCCTGTCAACTCTAAAAATTTAAATATTGATGTATACGATCCTGTTGATGATACTGCTACACAAACAAAGGACTCCAAAAAAACTAAATCTTGTCAACAATAATACGAGCCAAAACTCCTGATGATAGAAGAAGAACTAATTTTCTGATGAAATCTCAATGTTGCTAATTTAATCTTAAAGGTATAAACACAATTTTGTCACAGGTATGAAATAAATTAGAAATAAAATTTATAAAAACAAAAACAATGTGGTTCAATGAATCGAATGAACAATTGAACATAAACAACAACAATTCCACTCTTTCGAACAACAACATTCTCACTTTTATAATAACTGTTATAATCATAATATACGTAGTTTTTAAGATCAAAAAATATTAAAAAAAAACAATAAGTAAACAAATCAATGAAGAAAATATAGTATAAATTAATGGAACAGATAAAAGAAAAAGTGATTAAAATACATAAGAACCTAAAAAAATCCATTAATAGGAAATATAGCAAAGAAACAGTTGAAGCGAAATTAATTGAGTTAGAAACAGAGAAAGAAAATTTAGAAAAAGACAAATCAGAGAACACAGAACTTAGGAAAAACATACTAGATATAATAGAAAAATCTAAACTTTTACTACACAGACAATTAAAAGACTTAGAAATGGCCGATTTCAATATGGAAACAGCAATGAAGATAATCCCCAATTACACGGGAGATATTAAAGAATTAGATAGTTTTTTAAAAATAATAGAACTAGTATACAACTCACTAAATGAAAACGGTAAAAAACAATTAATAGAAGTGGCGTATCATATAAAACTTTCACCAAAAGTAAAAACTATATTAGGACACAGCGATGAACCAACAAATTTTTTTACACTTTCCACACTACTAAAAACAAAATTCAAATCTTCAGTAACAATTCCACAACTTCACAACACACTAACAAACCTGGTTCAAGGTAACCAGACAATAAAGAATTTTTCGGACAAACTCATGAACGCAATAGCCGAACTAAATAGACTACAAATAGAAGATCTCAATCCAAATGCCACAAACGAAGAAAAAAAAGTAGTGGAAAGGATAAATGAATCCTATGCCCTAAACATTTTCAAAAATGGCTTGAATGACCAGTTTAGACAAACGGTATTTGCATCACAACCAAAAACATTAAGTGAAGCAATCAATTTAAGCAGTGAATTAGAACAGTCAAATCAAACATCAATAATGCACTTTAGATCTCACAATGCTTTAAATATTAGAAACTTTAACAATTCCTATAGACAAAGCAACAGATATTTCCCACCAACCGAAAGAAATTTCAACTACAATAACCAAAACACAAGGTATAACCAGAACCAAAATAACAGAAATTACAACCATAATTCAAATCACTACCATAATAGGAACCCTAATAATAATTACCAAAATAGAAATCCTAATGGTAACTATAACAGAGGTAACACTCACAATTATAATAGGAGGTACAACAATAATCCCCAAACTATACATTTAATCCAGGAACAAAGAAACCAAGAATATTTGGAACACAACAACTACAATAATCTCCAGGATCAGGGAAACCAAGAAGGCTCGGAATACGTGCACAACAATATTCCAGACAGCCAAAATTAAGAGTATATAAAGTAACTAATAACAACACTAATTTCATAGTCTTAAGACACAATGACCGTGACATGACATTTTTAGTAGACACTGGCGCAGACATATCAATATGTAAAATTACAAACAAAATCAACAATGAAGAGTACTATCCAGACGAGAAATGCAAAATAACGGGAATAACAAACCAAGAAATTTACTCAATGGGAACTATAAATTTAAACCTTTTTATTGGAAACAAAACGTATATTAACAAGTTTCAATTAGTTGAAAGAAATTTTCCAATTGACACAGACGGCATAATAGGAAGAGACTTTTTGAAAAGATTTTTATGTAAAATAGATTACGAAACGTTTACAATAACAATGAATGATAATGAAAATACTATCACCTTGCCGATGCATTCGAAACCAATTCACACGCTGTCAATTAAAGTACCAGCTAGAACAGAAATAATACACCCTGTGAAATTAGAACTCAATGCCGACTCACTAATAAAAAACAAAGAGATAGCACATGGCGTATTCATAAGTAACTCGATAGCACCTAAAGTCGGTATGACACATATTAAAATACTAAACACAAACAATCACGAAGTAATTTTTTTTTTCAATAGTGTTCAATAGTTTAACTGTTTAACTCATTATTTGGTAATGAAAAGTTTTACTGGGTAGAAATCAACAATATGCTATAAAATAAGTTAGAATAAAGTAAATTCTTAAATATTGCTGAAATTGGGAATTTTATATTTTTCTCAAATCTTAAAACCTTATTTTTATCGGACTGTTATAGTTTTAGATTTATTGGCATTTAAGTGTATTTTAGGTGAAATTTTGGCTGTTTCCTCAAGTTTTTTGTATGGGAGCTATGACTAAATGTGAACCGATTTCGATGAAAAAATTTTGTCATCATAGCTGTTATAATTTGTCATTTTTTAAGGGAGCTATGGTCAAATATGAACCGATTTTGCGGAATGACTGTCTCAATAAACCCCCCATTTTTATACCCACCATCAAAAAGAATGGGGGGTATATTGAGATTGTCATTCCGTTTGTAATTTCCTTAATATTGGCTCAAAAGCCAAAAACGATATATATTCTGAATCCTTATGAAATTCTAAGACGATTGAGCGATGTCCGTCTGTCTGTCCGTCTGTCTGTCCGTCTGTCTGTCCGTCTGTCTGTCTGTCTGTCTGTCTGTTGAAATCACGATAACGCCTAAACGAAATTAGCTAGCTCACTGAAACTTAGTAAAAATATTCTTCATCTTTGAGAAAATTTTGGTATTGAAATTGGGCAAAATCGGTTCACATTTGACCATAGCTCCCGTATAACCTCGTCTAGGCTAATCGCTTATTTGTTAATAAATGACAAATTATAGCAGCTATGATGACAAAATTTGGTATATAGAAGTTTTACATTAGCCCTAGACAGCGTGGTAAATTTCATCAAAATCGGTTCACATTTAGCCATAGCTCCCATACAAAAAACTTACGAAAACAGCCTAAATTTCACCTAAAATACACTTAAATGCCAATAAATCTAAAAGTATAACAAATATAACCACTAAATTTGGCACAAGAAAGTCTTATGCCAATACCAGCCAGTGTGCAAAATTTTGTCGCAATCGGTCACCATTTGACCTAGCTCCCATATAAAAAACTTACGAAAACACAAAAATTCAAAAAGAAAAGGGGATTTATGTCCGTCTGTCCGTCAGATAAAATCGTGATAGCTCCTTAACTACAAGAACTAGTAAAATTAAATTAAGCACAAGGAAGTCTTATGTCAATGTCAGCCAGTGTGCAAAATTTTGTCACAATCGGTCACCATTTTACCATAGCTCCCATATGAAAAACTTATGGAAACACAAAAATACATAAAGAAAAGGTTGTTTATGTCCGTCTGTCCGTCAGATAAAAGCTCGATAGCGCCTTAACGAAAAGAGCTAGAGAGACAAAATTTTACAAAAGTATTTTGGATATCTTGAAAAAGATGTGTGTTGAAAATGGACAAAATCGGTTCAAATTTAGTTAGAGCTCCCATAGAACCCCGCCCCGGGAAACACATTAATGCTGATAAATTTAATACAATTGTAATAGCTATGACGATTAAATTTAAAATAGGGAAGTTTTATGCAATTTTTGATCAGTTTATCAAATTTTATAGGAATCAGTCCATATTTGACTTTAGCTTTCATATAAAAAACACTCACGGAAACCAACAATTTTAACAAAGGCCAGTTAAAAGCTTTTAAATTAGAAACTATGATAGCTATGGCCACTAAATTTTGCAAGAATAAGCTCTATATATATACCAGCCAGTGTGTAAAATTTTGTTACAATCGGTCAAAATTTGGCTATAATTCTTATATATATAGCATCCCCTTTTTATATCTACAATCAAAAAGATTTGGAGGTACATTCATTATATTAAGATTGCACCTATGAAATTAGATAGGCATCAATCAATGTTCAGCCCAGACTTTATATATGATGAATGCATTAGCAACTCCTAACGAAATATATGGACCTGCCGTATTACTATTAACGTGTTTAGCCTAACTACATATTTACGAAAAGTATTTAACAACTTATTAATGTAAAACTATACCCGGTTATGAGACCGAATTTTGATCAAAGTAAATACTGGGGAAACCACTAAAACATTTTTAAATGTTGAACTATAAAGCTACGGCAGCCGAATTTAGTCCAAAGGTTTTACCAACAATACCAATTAGCTTAGCGATTTTTTCAGTATTGGTCCAGATTTTGAATTTTGTAGATATATGAGATATATTTCTAAATTTAACACAACTTGATGGTGGGTATATAAGATTCGGCACAGCCGAATATAACACTCTTACTTGTTTTTTTTTTTTTTGATAGTGGGTATAAAAAACATCTACAAACTCAAGACAAACTCACAAACTGGCATGTGTGACTCACGACTTAGTTTATAAAATGGAAATTAACTGATCATGAAAAATAAGCTCACGGGGAATTGAACCCACTGTGAATGCTTTTAATTTTGCGTGTATCTTTTTTGTTCACTCTTGTTAAGTTTAACATCAAATTAAGAAAAATTGTAAAAATTTTGTTAGCGTCCCAAAACACATGGAAATTTATTTTGAAACATTTTAAAGTACAAAAATCTCGAAATCAGACAATTACAAAAATCAATTTGTATCACCCATCGCTATATATCCAACTACTTCTTACTTTTTCTTTTTGCCTTTACCCTTCTTCTTCTTCTTGCACATATCCGACAGAGCAGCATCCAATTCTGCTTCATTGACTTGCGTCTCCGTAGTGACATGTCTCATGGGCAACGTCACCGGCAATTTTGGTGTTTTCAATTCGATTTCAATATTATTCTTTTTATGTTCGCATTTGTGTTTGCTGCCCAATTTCACGAGAAAAACGTCACTATCAGTTTCTTCACAGGTTTTATAGCAAACCTGAAATAAGATGGAAGAAAAAATCAGAGGATAAGATGAAGAAATAATGAATTTTACAAGACAAAATTTGGAAAATTGGGTTTCTGGAGTAAGTATTTATGTTAATACATATGAATTTGTTTGCACTGGTGATTTAAAAATTTTCCAAAGTAGGACATAACAAATAACATTAAAATATGCAAATGATCCCATTTAACATCTTGCAACATTCGCGTACTTGCTTCTGTATGTTGCAGTTTCATTTAAGTGAATTTATGGATGGATGGCTGACTTGAAGAAAACACTTATTGCAGCATTTTTATAACAAAATTAGGTGATAATTTGTAAGTAGAGTGGGGGAAGTTATGCTAAGCTTCAGAAATCAATCTTAAACTTACCAAAAAGTTTGGAACCAAAACTACATAGAACTCCTTTCCTTGTTTAAATAACAAAATTCTGTGATCACTCATTTTTTCATACCAAAATTGATTTTTTTTGAAATTTTTTTATAAAAAACTTTAAAGTCGATTTTCTCGTTAACTATGATAGCTACAGCCAAAATAACGAAATTCTGTGATCACTCATTTTTTCATACCAAAATTGATTTTTTTGAAATTTTTTTATAAAAAACTTTAAAGTCGATTTTCTCGTTAACTATGATAGCTACAGCCAAAATAACGAAATTCTGTGATCACTCATTTTTTCACACCAAAATTGATTTTTTTGAAATTTTTTTATAAAAAACTTTAAAGTCGATTTTCTCGTTAACTATGATAGCTACAGCCAAAATAACCAAATTTTGTGATCACTCATTTTTTCACATATAAATTGATTTTTTTGAAATTTTTTATAAAAAACTTTAAAGTCGATTTTCTCGTTAACTATGATAGCTACAGCCAAAATAACGAAATTCTGTGATCACTCATTTTTTCATACCAAAATTGATTTTTTTGAAATTTTTTTTTATAAAAAATTTTAAAGTCGATTTTCTCGTTAACTATGATAGCTACAGCCAAAATAACGAATTTCTGTGATCACTCATTTTTTCACACCAAAATCGAATTTTTTGAAATTTTTTTATAAAAAACTTTAAAGTCGATTTTCTCGTTAACTATGATAGCTACAGCCAAAATAACGAAATTCTGTGATCACTCATTTTTCGTACCAAAATTGATTTTTTTTAAATTTTTTTATAAAAAACTTTAAAGTCGATTTTCTCGTTAACTATGATAGCTACAGCCAAAATAACGAAATTCTGTGATCACTCATTTTTTCATACCAAAATTGATTTTTTTGAAATTTTTTTATAAAAACTTTAAAGTCGATTTTCTCGTTAACTATGATAGCTACAGCCAAAATAACGAAATTCTGTGATCACTCATTTTTCGTACCAAAATTGATTTTTTTAAATTTTTTTATAAAAAACTTTAAAGTCGATTTTCTCGTTAACTATGATAGCTACAGCTAAAATAACGAAATTCTGTGATCACTCATTTTTTCACACCAAAATCGATTTTTTTGAAATTTTTTTATAAAAAACTTTAAAGTCGATTTTCTCGTTAACTATGATAGCTACAGCCAAAATAACGAAATTCTGTGATCACTCATTTTTTCACACCAAAATCGATTTTTTTGAAATTTTTTTATAAAAAATTTTAAAATCGATTTTCTCGTTAACTATGATAGCTACAGCCAAAATAACGAAATTCTGTGATCACTCATTTTTTCGTACCAAAATTGATTTTTTTAAAATTTTTTTTTTAAAACTTTAAAGTCGATTTTCTCGTTAACTATGATAGCTACAGCCAAAATAACGAAATTCTGTGATCACTCATTTTTTCATACCAAAATTGATTTTTTTGAAATTTTTTTATAAAAAACTTTAAAGTCGATTTTCTCGTTAACTATGATAGCTACAGCCAAAATAACGAAATTCTGTGATCACTCATTTTTTCATACCAAAATTGATTTTTTTGAAATTTTTTTATAAAAAACTTTAAAGTCGATTTTCTCGTTAACTATGATAGCTACAGCCAAAATAACGAAATTCTGTGATCACTCATTTTTTCATACCAAAATTGATTTTTTTGAAATTTTTTTATAAAAAACTTTAAAGTCGATTTTCTCGTTAACTATGATAGCTACAGCCAAAATAACGAAATTCTGTGATCACTCATTTTTTCGTACCAAAATTGATTTTTTTTTAATTTTTTTTTTAAAAACTTTAAAGTCGATTTTCTCGTTAACTATGATAGCTACAGCCAAAATAACGAAATTCTGTGATCACTCATTTTTTCATACCAAAATTGATTTTTTTGAAATTTTTTTATAAAAAACTTTAAAGTCGATTTTCTCGTTAACTATGATAGCTACAGCCAAAATAACGAAATTCTGTGATCACACATTTTTTCACAGCCAAAATAACGAAATTCTGTGATCACTCATTTTTTCATACCAAAATTGATTTTTTTGAAATTTTTTTATAAAAAACTTTAAAGTCGATTTTCTCGTTAACTATGATAGCTACAGCCAAAATAACGAAATTCTGTAATCACTCATTTTTTCATACAAAAATTGATTTTGAATTTTTTTTATAAAAAACTTTAAAGTCGATTTTCTCGTTAACTATGATAGCTACAGCCAAAATAACGAAATTCTGTGATCACTCATTTTTTCGTACCAAAATTGATTTTTTTAAAAATTTTTTTTTTTAAACTTTAAAGTCGATTTTCTCGTTAACTATGATAGCTACAGCCAAAATAACGAAATTCTGTAATCACTCATTTTTTCGTACCAAAATTGATTTTTTTAAAATTTTTTTTTAAAAAACTTAAAAGTCGATTTTCTCGTTAACTATGATAGCTACAGCCAAAATAACGAAATTCTGTGATCACTCATTTTTTCATACCAAAATTGATTTTTTTGAAATTTTTTTATAAAAAACTTTAAAGTCGATTTTCTCGTTAACTATGATAGCTACAGCCAAAATAACGAAATTCTGTGATCACTCATTTTTTCGTACCAAAATTGATTTTTTTTTAATTTTTTTTTTAAAAACTTTAAAGTCGATTTTCTCGTTAACTATGATAGCTACAGCCAAAATAACGAAATTCTGTGATCACTCATTTTTTCATACCAAAATTGATTTTTTTGAAATTTTTTTATAAAAAACTTTAAAGTCGATTTTCTCGTTAACTATGATAGCTACAGCCAAAATAACGAAATTCTGTGATCACTCATTTTTTCATACCAAAATTGATTTTTTTGAAATTTTTTTATAAAAAACTTTAAAGTCGATTTTCTCGTTAACTATGATAGCTACAGCCAAAATAACGAAATTCTGTGATCACTCATTTTTTCATACCAAAATTGATTTTTTTGAAATTTTTTTATAAAAAACTTTAAAGTCGATTTTCTCGTTAACTATGATAGCTACAGCCAAAATAACGAAATTCTGTGATCACTCATTTTTTCATACCAAAATTGATTTTTTTGAAATTTTTTTATAAAAAACTTTAAAGTCGATTTTCTCGTTAACTATGATAGCTACAGCCAAAATAACGAAATTCTGTGATCACTCATTTTTTCATACCAAAATTGATTTTTTTTTAATTTTTTTATAAAAAACTTTAAAGTCGATTTTCTCGTTAACTATGATAGCTACAGCCAAAATAACGAAATTCTGTGATCACTCATTTTTTCATACCAAAATTGATTTTTTTGAAATTTTTTTATAAAAAACTTTAAAGTCGATTTTCTCGTTAGCTATGATAGCTACAGCCAAAATAACGAAATTCTGTGATCACTCATTTTTTCGTACCAAAATTGATTTTTTTGAAATTTTTTTATAAAAAACTTTAAAGTCGATTTTCTCGTTAACTATGATAGCTACAGCCAAAATAACGAAATTCTGTGATCACTCATTTTTTCATACCAAAATTGATTTTTTTGAAATTTTTTTATAAAAAACTTTAAAGTCGATTTTCTCGTTAACTATGATAGCTACAGCCAAAATAACGAAATTCTGTGATCACTCATTTTTTCGTACCAAAATTGATTTTTTTGAAATTTTTTTATAAAAAACTTTAAAGTCGATTTTCTCGTTAACTATGATAGCTACAGCCAAAATAACGAAATTCTGTGATCACTCATTATTTCATACCAAAATTGATTTTTTTTTTAAATTTTTTTTATTAAAAACTTTAAAGTCGATTTTCTCGTTAACTATGATAGCTACAGCCAAAATAACGAAATTCTGTGATCACTCATTTTTTCATACCAAAATTGATTTTTTTGAAATTTTTTTATAAAAAACTTTAAAGTCGATTTTCTCGTTAACTATGATACCTACAGCCAAAATAACGAAATTCTGTGATCACACATTTTTTCACAGCCAAAATAACGAAATTCTGTGATCACTCATTTTTTCATACCAAAATTGATTTTTTTGAAATTTTTTTATAAAAAACTTTAAAGTCGATTTTCTCGTTAACTATGATAGCTACAGCCAAAATAACGAAATTCTGTAATCACTCATTTTTTCATACAAAAATTGATTTTGAATTTTTTTTATAAAAAACTTTAAAGTCGATTTTCTCGTTAACTATGATAGCTACAGCCAAAATAACGAAATTCTGTGATCACTCATTTTTTCATACCAAAATTGATTTTTTTGAAATTTTTTTATAAAAAATTTTAAAATCGATTTTCTCGTTAACTATGATAGCTACAGCCAAAATAACGAAATTCTGTGATCACTCATTTTTTCATACCAAAATTGTTTTTTTTGAAATTTTTTTATAAAAAACTTTAAAGTCGATTTTCTCGTTAACTATGATAGCTACAGCCAAAATAACGAAATTCTGTGATCACTCATTTTTTCATACCAAAATTGATTTTTTTGAAATTTTTTTATAAAAAACTTTAAAGTCGATTTTCTCGTTAACTATGATAGCTACAGCCAAAATAACGAAATTCTGTGATCACTGATTTTTTCATACCAAAATTGATTTTTTTGAAATTTTTTTATAAAAAATTTTAAAATCGATTTTCTCGTTAACTATAATAGCTACAGCCAAAATAACGAAATTCTGTGATCACTCATTTTTTCATACAAAAATTGATTTTGAATTTTTTTTATAAAAAACTTTAAAGTCGATTTTCTCGTTAACTATGATAGCTACAGCCAAAATAACGAAATTCTGTGATCACTCATTTTTTCATACCAAAATTGATTTTTTTGAAATTTTTTTATAAAAAACTTTAAAGTCGATTTTCTCGTTAACTATGATAGCTACAGCCAAAATAACGAAATTCTGTGATCACTCATTTTTTCGTACCAAAATTGATTTTTTTTTAATTTTTTTTTTAAAAACTTTAAAGTCGATTTTCTCGTTAACTATGATAGCTACAGCCAAAATAACGAAATTCTGTGATCACTCATTTTTTCATACCAAAATTGATTTTTTTGAAATTTTTTTATAAAAAACTTTAAAGTCGATTTTCTCGTTAACTATGATAGCTACAGCCAAAATAACGAAATTCTGTGATCACTCATTTTTTCATACCAAAATTGATTTTTTTGAAATTTTTTTATAAAAAACTTTAAAGTCGATTTTCTCGTTAACTATGATAGCTACAGCCAAAATAACGAAATTCTGTGATCACTCATTTTTTCGTACCAAAATTAATTTTTTTGAAATTTTTTTATAAAAAACTTTAAAGTCGATTTTCTCGTTAACTATGATAGCTACAGCCAAAATAACGAAATTCTGTGATCACTCATTTTTTCATACCAAAATTGATTTTTTTGAAATTTTTTTATAAAAAACTTTAAAGTCGATTTTCTCGTTAACTATGATAGCTACAGCCAAAATAACGAAATTCTGTGATCACTCATTTTTTCATACCAAAATTGATTTTTTTGAAATTTTTTTATAAAAAACTTTAAAGTCGATTTTCTCGTTAACTATGATAGCTACAGCCAAAATAACGAAATTCTGTGATCACTCATTTTTTCATACCAAAATTGATTTTCTTGAAATTTTTTTATAAAAAACTTTAAAGTCGATTTTCTCGTTAACTATGATAGCTACAGCCAAAATAACGAAATTCTGTGATCACTTATTTTTTCATACCAAAATTGATTTTTTTGAAATTTTTTTATAAAAAACTTTAAAGTCGATTTTCTCGTTAACTATGATAGCTACAGCCAAAATAACGAAATTCTGTGATCACTCATTTTTTCATACCAAAATTGATTTTTTTGAAATTTTTTTATAAAAAACTTTAAAGTCGATTTTCTCGTTAACTATGATAGCTACAGCCAAAATAACGAAATTCTGTGATCACTCATTTTTTCGTACCAAAATTGATTTTTTTGAAATTTTTTTATAAAAAACTTTAAAGTCGATTTTCTCGTTAACTATGATAGCTACAGCCAAAATAACGAAATTCTGTGATCACTCATTTTTTCATACCAAAATTGATTTTTTTGAAATTTTTTTATAAAAAACTTTAAAGTCGATTTTCTCGTTAACTATGATAGCTACAGCCAAAACAACGAAATTCTGTGATCACTCATTTTTCATACCAAAATTGATTTTTTTGAAATTTTTTATAAAAAACTTTAAAGTCGATTTTCTCGTTAACTATGATAGCTACAGCCAAAATAACGAAATTCTGTGATCACTCATTTTTTCATACCAAAATTGATTTTTTTGAAATTTTTTTATAAAAAACTTTAAAGTCGATTTTCTCGTTAACTATGATAGCTACAGCCAAAATAACGAAATTCTGTGATCACTCAATTTTTCGTACCAAAATTGATTTTTTTGAAATTTTTTTATAAAAAACTTTAAAGTCGATTTTCTCGTTAACTATGATAGCTACAGCCAAAATAACGAAATTCTGTGATCACTGATTTTTTCATACCAAAATTGATTTTTTTGAAATTTTTTTATAAAAAATTTTAAAATCGATTTTCTCGTTAACTATAATAGCTACAGCCAAAATAACGAAATTCTGTGATCACTCATTTTTTCATACAAAAATTGATTTTGAATTTTTTTTTATAAAAAACTTTAAAGTCGATTTTCTCGTTAACTATGATAGCTACAGCCAAAATAACGAAATTCTGTGATCACTCATTTTTTCATACCAAAATTGATTTTTTTGAAATTTTTTTATAAAAAATTTTAAAATCGATTTTCTCGTTAACTATAATAGCTACAGCCAAAATAACGAAATTCTGTGATCACTCATTTTTTCATACAAAAATTGATTTTGATTTTTTTTTATAAAAAACTTTAAAGTCGATTTTCTCGTTAACTATGATAGCTACAGCCAAAATAACGAAATTCTGTGATCACTCATTTTTTCGTACCAAAATTGATTTTTTTAAAAATTTTTTTTTTTAAACTTTAAAGTCGATTTTCTCGTTAACTATGATAGCTACAGCCAAAATAACGAAATTCTGTAATCACTCATTTTTTCGTACCAAAATTGATTTTTTTAAATTTTTTTTTAAAAAACTTAAAAGTCGATTTTCTCGTTAACTATGATAGCTACAGCCAAAATAACGAAATTCTGTGATCACTCATTTTTTCATACCAAAATTGATTTTTTTGAAATTTTTTTATAAAAAACTTTAAAGTCGATTTTCTCGTTAACTATGATAGCTACAGCCAAAATAACGAAATTCTGTGATCACTCATTTTTTCGTACCAAAATTGATTTTTTTTTAATTTTTTTTTTTAAAACTTTAAAGTCGATTTTCTCGTTAACTATGATAGCTACAGCCAAAATAACGAAATTCTGTGATCACTCATTTTTTCATACCAAAATTGATTTTTTTGAAATTTTTTTATAAAAAACTTTAAAGTCGATTTTCTCGTTAACTATGATAGCTACAGCCAAAATAACGAAATTCTGTGATCACTCATTTTTTCATACCAAAATTGATTTTTTTGAAATTTTTTTATAAAAAACTTTAAAGTCGATTTTCTCGTTAACTATGATAGCTACAGCCAAAATAACGAAATTCTGTGATCACTCATTTTTTCGTACCAAAATTAATTTTTTTGAAATTTTTTTATAAAAAACTTTAAAGTCGATTTTCTCGTTAACTATGATAGCTACAGCCAAAATAACGAAATTCTGTGATCACTCATTTTTTCATACCAAAATTGATTTTTTTGAAATTTTTTTATAAAAAACTTTAAAGTCGATTTTCTCGTTAACTATGATAGCTACAGCCAAAATAACGAAATTCTGTGATCACTCATTTTTTCATACCAAAATTGATTTTCTTGAAATTTTTTTATAAAAAACTTTAAAGTCGATTTTCTCGTTAACTATGATAGCTACAGCCAAAATAACGAAATTCTGTGATCACTCATTTTTTCATACCAAAATTGATTTTTTTGAAATTTTTTTATAAAAAACTTTAAAGTCGATTTTCTCGTTAACTATGATAGCTACAGCCAAAATAACGAAATTCTGTGATCACTCATTTTTTCATACCAAAATTGATTTTTTTGAAATTTTTTTATAAAAAACTTTAAAGTCGATTTTCTCGTTAACTATGATAGCTACAGCCAAAATAACGAAATTCTGTGATCACTCATTTTTTCATACCAAAATTGATTTTCTTGAAATTTTTTTATAAAAAACTTTAAAGTCGATTTTCTCGTTAACTATGATAGCTACAGCCAAAATAACGAAATTCTGTGATCACTTATTTTTTCATACCAAAATTGATTTTTTTGAAATTTTTTTATAAAAAACTTTAAAGTCGATTTTCTCGTTAACTATGATAGCTACAGCCAAAATAACGAAATTCTGTGATCACTCATTTTTTCGTACCAAAATTGATTTTTTTGAAATTTTTTTATAAAAAACTTTAATGTCGATTTTCTCGTTAACTATGATAGCTACAGCCAAAATAACGAAATTCTGTGATCACTCATTTTTTCATACCAAAATTGATTTTTTTGAAATTTTTTTATAAAAAACTTTAAAGTCGATTTTCTCGTTAACTATGATAGCTACAGCCAAAATAACGAAATTCTGTGATCACTCATTTTTCATACCAAAATTGATTTTTTTGAAATTTTTTATAAAAAACTTTAAAGTCGATTTTCTCGTTAACTATGATAGCTACAGCCAAAATAACGAAATTCTGTGATCACTCATTTTTTCATACCAAAATTGATTTTTTTGAAATTTTTTTATAAAAAACTTTAAAGTCGATTTTCTCGTTAACTATGATAGCTACAGCCAAAATAACGAAATTCTGTGATCACTCATTTTTTCATACCAAAATTGATTTTTTTGAAATTTTTTTATAAAAAACTTTAAAGTCGATTTTCTCGTTAACTATGATAGCTACAGCCAAAATAACGAAATTCTGTGATCACTCATTTTTTCGTACCAAAATTGATTTTTTTGAAATTTTTTTATAAAAAACTTTAAAGTCGATTTTCTCGTTAACTATGATAGCTACAGCCAAAATAACGAAATTCTGTGATCACTAATTTTTTCATACCAAAATTGATTTTTTTGAAATTTTTTTATAAAAAACTTTAAAGTCGATTTTCTCGTTAACTATGATAGCTACAGCCAAAATAACGAAATTCTGTGATCACTCATTTTTTCATACCAAAATTGATTTTTTTGAAATTTTTTTATAAAAAACTTTAAAGTCGATTTTCTCGTTAACTATGATAGCTACAGCCAAAATAACGAAATTCTGTGATCACTCATTTTTCATACCAAAATTGATTTTTTTGAAATTTTTTTATAAAAAACTTTAAAGTCGATTTTCTCGTTAACTATGATAGCTACAGCCAAAATAACGAAATTCTGTGATCACTCATTTTTTCATACCAAAATTGATTTTTTTGAAATTTTTTTATAAAAAATTTTAAAGTCGATTTTCTCGTTAACTATGATAGCTACAGCCAAAATAACGAAATTCTGTGATCACTCATTTTTTCATACCAAAATTGATTTTTTTGAAATTTTTTTATAAAAAACTTTAAAGTCGATTTTCTCGTTAACTATGATAGCTACAGCCAAAATAACGAAATTATGTGATCACTCATTTTTTCATACCAAAATTGATTTTTTTGAAATTTGTTTATAAAAAACTTTAAAGTCGATTTCTCGTTAACTATGATAGCTACAGCCAAAATAACGAAATTCTGTGATCACTCATTTTTTCGTACCAAAATTGATTTTTTTGAAATTTTTTTATAAAAAACTTTAAAGTCGATTTTCTCGTTAACTATGATAGCTACAGCCAAAATAACGAAATTCTGTGATCACTCATTTTTTCATACCAAAATTGATTTTTTTGGAATTTTTTTATAAAAAACTTTAAAGTCGATTTTCTCGTTAACTATGATAGCTACAGCCAAAATAACGAAATTCTGTGATCACTCATTTTTTCATACCAAAATTGATTTTTTTGAAATTTGTTTATAAAAAACTTTAAAGTCGATTTCTCGTTAACTATGATAGCTACAGCCAAAATAACGAAATTCTGTGATCACTCATTTTTTCGTACCAAAATTGATTTTTTTGGAATTTTTTTATAAAAAACTTTAAAGTCGATTTTCTCGTTAACTATGATAGCTACAGCCAAAATAACGAAATTCTGTGATCACTCATTTTTTCATACCAAAATTGATTTTTTTGAAATTTTTTTATAAAAAACTTTAAAGTCGATTTTCTCGTTAACTATGATAGCTACAGCCAAAATAACGAAATTCTGTGATCACTCATTTTTTCATACCAAAATTGATTTTTTTGAAATTTTTTTATAAAAAACTTTAAAGTCGATTTTCTCGTTAACTATGATAGCTACAGCCAAAATAACGAAATTCTGTGATCACTCATTTTTTCATACCAAAATTGATTTTTTTGAAATTTTTTTATAAAAAACTTTAAAGTCGATTTTCTCGTTAACTATGATAGCTACAGCCAAAATAACGAAATTCTGTTATCACTCATTTTTTCGTACCAAAATTGATTTTTTTGAAATTTTTTTATAAAAAACTTTAAAGTCGATTTTCTCGTTAACTATGATAGCTACAGCCAAAATAACGAAATTCTGTGATCACTCATTTTTTCATACCAAAATTGATTTTTTTGAAATTTTTTTTATAAAAAACTTTAAAGTCGATTTTCTCGTTAACTATGATAGCTACAGCCAAAATAACGAAATTCTGTGATCACTAATTTTTTCATACCAAAATTGATTTTTTTTGAAATTTTTTTATAAAAAACTTTAAAGTCGATTTTCTCGTTAACTATGATAGCTACAGCCAAAATAACGAAATTCTGTGATCACTCATTTTTTCATACCAAAATTGATTTTTTTGAAATTTTTTTTATAAAAAACTTTAAAGTCGATTTTCTCGTTAACTATGATAGCTACAGCCAAAATAACGAAATTCTGTGATCACTCATTTTTTCATACCAAAATTGATTTTTTTGAAATTTTTTTATAAAAAACTTTAAAGTCGATTTTCTCGTTAACTATGATAGCTACAGCCAAAATAACGAAATTCTGTGATCACTCATTTTTTCATACCAAAATTGATTTTTTTGAAATTTTTTTTATAAAAAACTTTAAAGTCGATTTTCTCGTTAACTATGATAGCTACAGCCAAAATAACGAAATTCTGTGATCACTCATTTTTTCATACCAAAATTGATTTTATTGAAATTTTTTTATAAACAATTTTAAAGTCGATTTTCTCGTTAACTATGATAGCTACAGCCAAAATAACGAAATTCTGTGATCACTCATTTTTTCATACAAAAATTGATTTTTTTTGAAACTTTTTTGAAACTAAACTTTTAAAAAACTTTAAAGTCGATTTTCTCGTTAACTATGATAGCTACAGCCAAAATAACGAAATTCTGTGATCACTCATTTTTTCATACCAAAATTGATTTTTTTGAAATTTTTTTTATAAAAACTTTAAAGTCGATTTTCTCATTAACTATGATAGCTACAGCCAAAATAACGAAATTCTGTGATCACTCATTTTTTCGTACCAAAATTAATTTTTTTTATAAAAACTTTAAAGTCGATTTTCTCGTTAACTATGATAGCTACAGCCAAAATAACGAAATTCTGTGATCACTCATTTTTTCATACAAAAATTGATTTTTTTTGAAACTTTTTTGAAACTAAACTTTTAAAAAACTTTAAAGTCGATTTTCTCGTTAACTATGATAGCTACAGCCAAAATAACGAAATTCTGTGATCACTCATTTTTTCATACCAAAATTGATTTTTTTGAAATTTTTTTATAAAAAACTTTAAAGTCGATTTTCTCGTTAACTATGATAGCTACAGCCAAAATAACGAAATTCTGTGATCACTCATTTTTTCGTACCAAAATTGATTTTTTTGAAATTTTTTTATAAAAAACTTTAAAGTCGATTTTCTCGTTAACTATGATAGCTACAGCCAAAATAACGAAATTCTGTGATCACTCAATTTTTCATACCAAAATTGATTTTTTTGAAATTTTTTTATAAAAAACTTTAAAGTCGATTTTCTCGTTAACTATGATAGCTACAGCCAAAATAACGAAATTCTGTGATCACTCATTTTTTCGTACCAAAATTGATTTTTTTGAAATTTTTTTATAAAAAACTTTAAAGTCAATTTTCTCGTTAACTATGATAGCTACAGCCAAAATAACGAAATTCTGTGATCACTCATTTTTTCATACCAAAATTGATTTTTTTGAAATTTTTTTATAAAAAACTTTAAAGTCGATTTTCTCGTTAACTATGATAGCTACAACCAAAATAACGAAATTCTGTGATCACTCATTTTTTCATACCAAAATTGATTTTTTTGAAATTTTTTTATAAAAAACTTTAAAGTCGATTTTCTCGTTAACTATGATAGCTACAGCCAAAATAACGAAATTCTGTGATCACTCATTTTTTCGTACCAAAATTGATTTTTTTGAAATTTTTTTATAAAAAACTTTAAAGTCAATTTTCTCGTTAACTATGATAGCTACAGCCAAAATAACGAAATTCTGTGATCACTCATTTTTTCGTACCAAAATTGATTTTTTTGAAATTTTTGTATAAAAAACTTTAAAGTCGATTTTCTCGTTAACTATGATAGCTACAGCCAAAATAACGAAATTCTGTGATCACTCATTTTTTCATACCAAAATTGATTTTTTTGAAATTTTTTTATAAAAAACTTTAAAGTCGATTTTCTCGTTAACTATGATAGCTACAGCCAAAATAACGAAATTCTGTGATCACTTATTTTTTCATACCAAAATTGATTTTTTTGAAATTTTTTTATAAAAAACTTTAAAGTCGATTTTCTCGTTAACTATGATAGCTACAGCCAAAATAACGAAATTCTGTGATCACTCATTTTTTCGTACCAAAATTGATTTTTTTGAAATTTTTGTATAAAAAACTTTAAAGTCGATTTTCTCGTTAACTATGATAGCTACAGCCAAAATAACGAAATTCTGTGATCACTCATTTTTTCGTACCAAAATTGATTTTTTTGAATTTTTTTTATAAAAAACTTTAAAGTCGATTTTCTCGTTAACTATGATAGCTACAGCCAAAATAACGAAATTCTGTGATCACTCATTTTTTCATACCAAAATTGATTTTTTTGAAATTTTTTTATAAAAAACTTTAAAGTCGATTTTCTCGTTAACTATGATAGCTACAGCCAAAATAACGAAATTCTGTGATCACTTATTTTTTCATACCAAAATTGATTTTTTTGAAATTTTTTTATAAAAAACTTTAAAGTCGATTTTCTCGTTAACTATGATAGCTACAGCCAAAATAACGAAATTCTGTGATCACTCATTTTTTCGTACCAAAATTGATTTTTTTGAATTTTTTTTATAAAAAACTTTAAAGTCGATTTTCTCGTTAACTATGATAGCTACAGCCAAAATAACGAAATTCTGTGATCACTCATTTTTTCATACCAAAATTGATTTTTTTGAAATTTTTTTATAAAAAACTTTAAAGTCGATTTTCTCGTTAACTATGATAGCTACAGCCAAAATAACGAAATTCTGTGATCACTCATTTTTTCGTACCAAAATTGATTTTTTTGAAATTTTTTATAAAAAACTTTAAAGTCGATTTTCTCGTTAACTATGATAGCTACAGCCAAAATAACGAAATTCTGTGATCACTCATTTTTTCATACCAAAATTGATTTTTTTGAAATTTTTTTATAAAAAACTTTAAAGTCGATTTTCTCGTTAACTATGATAGCTACAGCCAAAATAACGAAATTCTGTGATCACTCATTTTTTCATACCAAAATTGATTTTTTTGAAATTTTTTTATAAAAAACTTTAAAGTCGATTTTCTCGTTAACTATGATAGCTACAGCCAAAATAACGAAATTCTGTGATCACTCATTTTTTCGTACCAAAATTGATTTTTTTGAAATTTTTTTATAAAAAACTTTAAAGTCGATTTTCTCGTTAACTATGATAGCTACAGCCAAAATAACGAAATTCTGTGATCACTCATTTTTTCGTACCAAAATTGATTTTTTTGAAATTTTTTATAAAAAACTTTAAAGTCGATTTTCTCGTTAACTATGATAGCTACAGCCAAAATAACGAAATTCTGTGATCACTCATATTTTCATACCAAAATTGATTTTTTTGAAATTTTTTTATAAAAAACTTTAAAGTCGATTTTCTCGTTAACTATGATAGCTACAGCCAAAATAACGAAATTCTGTGATCACTCATTTTTTCATACCAAAATTGATTTTTTTGAAATTTTTTTATAAAAAACTTTAAAGTCGATTTTCTCGTTAACTATGATAGCTACAGCCAAAATAACGAAATTCTGTGATCACTCATTTTTTCGTACCAAAATTGATTTTTTTGAAATTTTTTTATAAAAAACTTTAAAGTCGATTTTCTCGTTAACTATGATAGCTACAGCCAAAATAACGAAATTCTGTGATCACTCATTTTTTCGTACCAAAATTGATTTTTTTGAAATTTTTTTATAAAAAACTTTAAAGTCGATTTTCTCGTTAACTATGATAGCTACAGCCAAAATAACGAAATTCTGTGATCACTCATTTTTTCGTACCAAAATTGATTTTTTTGAAATTTTTTATAAAAAACTTTAAAGTCGATTTTCTCGTTAACTATGATAGCTACAGCCAAAATAACGAAATTCTGTGATCACTCATTTTTTCATACCAAAATTGATTTTTTTGAAATTTTTTTATAAAAAACTTTAAAGTCGATTTTCTCGTTAACTATGATAGCTACAGCCAAAATAACGAAATTCTGTGATCACTCATTTTTTCATACCAAAATTGATTTTTTTGAAATTTTTTTATAAAAAACTTTAAAGTCGATTTTCTCGTTAACTATGATAGCTACAGCCAAAATAACGAAATTCTGTGATCACTCATTTTTTCGTACCAAAATTGATTTTTTTGAAATTTTTTTATAAAAAACTTTAAAGTCGATTTTCTCGTTAACTATGATAGCTACAGCCAAAATAACGAAATTCTGTGATCACTCATTTTTTCATACCAAAATTGATTTTTTTGAAATTTTTTTATAAAAAACTTTAAAGTCGATTTTCTCGTTAACTATGATAGCTACAGCCAAAATAACGAAATTCTGTGATCACTCATTTTTTCGTACCAAAATTGATTTTTTTGAAATTTTTTTATAAAAAACTTTAAAGTCGATTTTCTCGTTAACTATGATAGCTACAGCCAAAATAACGAAATTCTGTGATCACTCATTTTTTCATACCAAAATTGATTTTTTTGAAATTTTTTTATAAAAAACTTTAAAGTCGATTTTCTCGTTAACTATGATAGCTACAGCCAAAATAACGAAATTCTGTGATCACTCAATTTTTCATACCAAAATTGATTTTTTTGAAATTTTTTTATAAAAAACTTTAAAGTCGATTTTCTCGTTAACTATGATAGCTACAGCCAAAATAACGAAATTCTGTGATCACTCAATTTTTCATACCAAAATTGATTTTTTTGAAATTTTTTTATAAAAAACTTTAAAGTCGATTTTCTCGTTAACTATGATAGCTACAGCCAAAATAACGAAATTCTGTGATCACTCATTTTTTCGTACCAAAATTGATTTTTTTGAAATTTTTTTATAAAAAACTTTAAAGTCAATTTTCTCGTTAACTATGATAGCTACAGCCAAAATAACGAAATTCTGTGATCACTCATTTTTTCATACCAAAATTGATTTTTTTGAAATTTTTTTATAAAAAACTTTAAAGTCGATTTTCTCGTTAACTATGATAGCTACAACCAAAATAACGAAATTCTGTGATCACTCATTTTTTCATACCAAAATTGATTTTTTTGAAATTTTTTTATAAAAAACTTTAAAGTCGATTTTCTCGTTAACTATGATAGCTACAGCCAAAATAACGAAATTCTGTGATCACTCATTTTTTCGTACCAAAATTGATTTTTTTGAAATTTTTTTATAAAAAACTTTAAAGTCAATTTTCTCGTTAACTATGATAGCTACAGCCAAAATAACGAAATTCTGTGATCACTCATTTTTTCGTACCAAAATTGATTTTTTTGAAATTTTTGTATAAAAAACTTTAAAGTCGATTTTCTCGTTAACTATGATAGCTACAGCCAAAATAACGAAATTCTGTGATCACTCATTTTTTCATACCAAAATTGATTTTTTTGAAATTTTTTTATAAAAAACTTTAAAGTCGATTTTCTCGTTAACTATGATAGCTACAGCCAAAATAACGAAATTCTGTGATCACTTATTTTTTCATACCAAAATTGATTTTTTTGAAATTTTTTTATAAAAAACTTTAAAGTCGATTTTCTCGTTAACTATGATAGCTACAGCCAAAATAACGAAATTCTGTGATCACTCATTTTTTCGTACCAAAATTGATTTTTTTGAAATTTTTTTATAAAAAACTTTAAAGTCGATTTTCTCGTTAACTATGATAGCTACAGCCAAAATAACGAAATTCTGTGATCACTCATTTTTTCATACCAAAATTGATTTTTTTGAAATTTTTTTATAAAAAACTTTAAAGTCGATTTTCTCGTTAACTATGATAGCTACAGCCAAAATAACGAAATTCTGTGATCACTCATTTTTTCGTACCAAAATTGATTTTTTTGAAATTTTTTATAAAAAACTTTAAAGTCGATTTTCTCGTTAACTATGATAGCTACAGCCAAAATAACGAAATTCTGTGATCACTCATTTTTTCATACCAAAATTGATTTTTTTGAAATTTTTTTATAAAAAACTTTAAAGTCGATTTTCTCGTTAACTATGATAGCTACAGCCAAAATAACGAAATTCTGTGATCACTCATTTTTTCATACCAAAATTGATTTTTTTGAAATTTTTTTATAAAAAACTTTAAAGTCGATTTTCTCGTTAACTATGATAGCTACAGCCAAAATAACGAAATTCTGTGATCACTCATTTTTTCGTACCAAAATTGATTTTTTTGAAATTTTTTTATAAAAAACTTTAAAGTCGATTTTCTCGTTAACTATGATAGCTACAGCCAAAATAACGAAATTCTGTGATCACTCATTTTTTCGTACCAAAATTGATTTTTTTGAAATTTTTTATAAAAAACTTTAAAGTCGATTTTCTCGTTAACTATGATAGCTACAGCCAAAATAACGAAATTCTGTGATCACTCATTTTTTCATACCAAAATTGATTTTTTTGAAATTTTTTTATAAAAAACTTTAAAGTCGATTTTCTCGTTAACTATGATAGCTACAGCCAAAATAACGAAATTCTGTGATCACTCATTTTTTCATACCAAAATTGATTTTTTTGAAATTTTTTTATAAAAAACTTTAAAGTCGATTTTCTCGTTAACTATGATAGCTACAGCCAAAATAACGAAATTCTGTGATCACTCATTTTTTCGTACCAAAATTGATTTTTTTGAAATTTTTTTATAAAAAACTTTAAAGTCGATTTTCTCGTTAACTATGATAGCTACAGCCAAAATAACGAAATTCTGTGATCACTCATTTTTTCGTACCAAAATTGATTTTTTTGAAATTTTTTTATAAAAAACTTTAAAGTCGATTTTCTCGTTAACTATGATAGCTACAGCCAAAATAACGAAATTCTGTGATCACTCATTTTTTCGTACCAAAATTGATTTTTTTGAAATTTTTTATAAAAAACTTTAAAGTCGATTTTCTCGTTAACTATGATAGCTACAGCCAAAATAACGAAATTCTGTGATCACTCATTTTTTCATACCAAAATTGATTTTTTTGAAATTTTTTTATAAAAAACTTTAAAGTCGATTTTCTCGTTAACTATGATAGCTACAGCCAAAATAACGAAATTCTGTGATCACTCATTTTTTCGTACCAAAATTGATTTTTTTGAAATTTTTTTATAAAAAACTTTAAAGTCGATTTTCTCGTTAACTATGATAGCTACAGCCAAAATAACGAAATTCTGTGATCACTCATTTTTTCATACCAAAATTGATTTTTTTGAAATTTTTTTATAAAAAACTTTAAAGTCGATTTTCTCGTTAACTATGATAGCTACAGCCAAAATAACGAAATTCTGTGATCACTCATTTTTTCGTACCAAAATTGATTTTTTTGAAATTTTTTTATAAAAAACTTTAAAGTCGATTTTCTCGTTAACTATGATAGCTACAGCCAAAATAACGAAATTCTGTGATCACTCATTTTTTCATACCAAAATTGATTTTTTTGAAATTTTTTTATAAAAAACTTTAAAGTCGATTTTCTCGTTAACTATGATAGCTACAGCCAAAATAACGAAATTCTGTGATCACTCATTTTTTCGTACCAAAATTGATTTTTTTGAAATTTTTTATAAAAAACTTTAAAGTCGATTTTCTCGTTAACTATGATAGCTACAGCCAAAATAACGAAATTCTGTGATCACTCATTTTTTCATACCAAAATTGATTTTTTTGAAATTTTTTTATAAAAAACTTTAAAGTCGATTTTCTCGTTAACTATGATAGCTACAGCCAAAATAACGAAATTCTGTGATCACTCATTTTTTCATACCAAAATTGATTTTTTTGAAATTTTTTTATAAAAAACTTTAAAGTCGATTTTCTCGTTAACTATGATAGCTACAGCCAAAATAACGAAATTCTGTGATCACTCATTTTTTCATACCAAAATTGATTTTTTTGAAATTTTTTTATAAAAAACTTTAAAGTCGATTTTCTCGTTAACTATGATAGCTACAGCCAAAATAACGAAATTCTGTGATCACTCATTTTTTCGTACCAAAATTGATTTTTTTGAAATTTTTTTATAAAAAACTTTAAAGTCGATTTTCTCGTTAACTATGATAGCTACAGCCAAAATAACGAAATTCTGTGATCACTCATTTTTTCGTACCAAAATTGATTTTTTTGAAATTTTTTTATAAAAAACTTTAAAGTCAATTTTCTCGTTAACTATGATAGCTACAGCCAAAATAACGAAATTCTGTGATCACTCATTTTTTCGTACCAAAATTGATTTTTTTGAAATTTTTTTATAAAAAACTTTAAAGTCGATTTTCTCGTTAACTATGATAGCTACAGCCAAAATAACGAAATTCTGTGATCACTCATTTTTTCATACCAAAATTGATTTTTTTGAAATTTTTTTATAAAAAACTTTAAAGTCGATTTTCTCGTTAACTATGATAGCTACAGCCAAAATAACGAAATTCTGTGATCACTCATTTTTTCGTACCAAAATTGATTTTTTTGAAATTTTTTTATAAAAAACTTTAAAGTCGATTTTCTCGTTAACTATGATAGCTACAGCCAAAATAACGAAATTCTGTGATCACTCATTTTTTCGTACCAAAATTGATTTTTTTGAAATTTTTTTATAAAAAACTTTAAAGTCGATTTTCTCGTTAACTATGATAGCTACAGCCAAAATAACGAAATTCTGTGATCACTCATTTTTTCATACCAAAATTGATTTTTTTGAAATTTTTTTATAAAAAACTTTAAAGTCGATTTTCTCGTTAACTATGATAGCTACAGCCAAAATAACGAAATTCTGTGATCACTCATTTTTTCATACCAAAATTGATTTTCTTGAAATTTTTTTATAAAAAACTTTAAAGTCGATTTTCTCGTTAACTATAATAGCTACAGCCAAAATAACGAAATTCTGTGATCACTTATTTTTTCATACCAAAATTGATTTTTTTGAAATTTTTTTATAAAAAACTTTAAAGTCGATTTTCTCGTTAACTATGATAGCTACAGCCAAAATAACGAAATTCTGTGATCACTCATTTTTTCGTACCAAAATTGATTTTTTTGAAATTTTTTTATAAAAAACTTTAAAGTCGATTTTCTCGTTAACTATGATAGCTACAGCCAAAATAACGAAATTCTGTGATCACTCATTTTTTCATACCAAAATTGATTTTTTTGAAATTTTTTTATAAAAAACTTTAAAGTCGATTTTCTCGTTAACTATGATAGCTACAGCCAAAATAACGAAATTCTGTGATCACTCATTTTTTCATACCAAAATTGATTTTCTTGAAATTTTTTTATAAAAAACTTTAAAGTCGATTTTCTCGTTAACTATGATAGCTACAGCCAAAATAACGAAATTCTGTGATCACTTATTTTTTCATACCAAAATTGATTTTTTTTAAATTTTTTTATAAAAAACTTTAAAGTCGATTTTCTCGTTAACTATGATAGCTACAGCCAAAATAACGAAATTCTGTGATCACTCATTTTTTCGTACCAAAATTGATTTTTTTGAATTTTTTTTATAAAAAACTTTAAAGTCGATTTTCTCGTTAACTATGATAGCTACAGCCAAAATAACGAAATTCTGTGATCACTCATTTTTTCATACCAAAATTGATTTTCTTGAAATTTTTTTATAAAAAACTTTAAAGTCGATTTTCTCGTTAACTATAATAGCTACAGCCAAAATAACGAAATTCTGTGATCACTTATTTTTTCATACCAAAATTGATTTTTTTGAAATTTTTTTATAAAAAACTTTAAAGTCGATTTTCTCGTTAACTATGATAGCTACAGCCAAAATAACGAAATTCTGTGATCACTCATTTTTTCGTACCAAAATTGATTTTTTTGAAATTTTTTTATAAAAAACTTTAAAGTCGATTTTCTCGTTAACTATGATAGCTACAGCCAAAATAACGAAATTCTGTGATCACTCATTTTTTCATACCAAAATTGATTTTTTTGAAATTTTTTTATAAAAAACTTTAAAGTCGATTTTCTCGTTAACTATGATAGCTACAGCCAAAATAACGAAATTCTGTGATCACTCATTTTTTCATACCAAAATTGATTTTCTTGAAATTTTTTTATAAAAAACTTTAAAGTCGATTTTCTCGTTAACTATGATAGCTACAGCCAAAATAACGAAATTCTGTGATCACTTATTTTTTCATACCAAAATTGATTTTTTTGAAATTTTTTTATAAAAAACTTTAAAGTCGATTTTCTCGTTAACTATGATAGCTACAGCCAAAATAACGAAATTCTGTGATCACTCATTTTTTCGTACCAAAATTGATTTTTTTGAATTTTTTTTATAAAAAACTTTAAAGTCGATTTTCTCGTTAACTATGATAGCTACAGCCAAAATAACGAAATTCTGTGATCACTCATTTTTTCATACCAAAATTGATTTTTTTGAAATTTTTTTATAAAAAACTTTAAAGTCGATTTTCTCGTTAACTATGATAGCTACAGCCAAAATAACGAAATTCTGTGATCACTCATTTTTCATACCAAAATTGATTTTTTTGAAATTTTTTATAAAAAACTTTAAAGTCGATTTTCTCGTTAACTATGATAGCTACAGCCAAAATAAAGAAATTCTGTGATCACTCATTTTTTCATACCAAAATTGATTTTTTTGAAATTTTTTTATAAAAAACTTTAAAGTCGATTTTCTCTTTAACTATGATAGCTACAGCCAAAATAACGAAATTCTGTGATCACTCATTTTTTCATACCAAAATTGATTTTTTTGAAATTTTTTTATAAAAAACTTTAAAGTCGATTTTCTCGTTAACTATGATAGCTACAGCCAAAATAACGAAATTCTGTGATCACTCATTTTTTCGTACCAAAATTGATTTTTTTGAAATTTTTTTATAAAAAACTTTAAAGTCGATTTTCTCGTTAACTATGATAGCTACAGCCAAAATAACGAAATTCTGTGATCACTCATTTTTTCATACCAAAATTGATTTTTTTGAAATTTTTTTATAAAAAACTTTAAAGTCGATTTTCTCGTTAACTATGATAGCTACAGCCAAAATAACGAAATTCTGTGATCACTCATTTTTCATACCAAAATTGATTTTTTTGAAATTTTTTATAAAAAACTTTAAAGTCGATTTTCTCGTTAACTATGATAGCTACAGCCAAAATAACGAAATTCTGTGATCACTCATTTTTTCATACCAAAATTGATTTTTTTGAAATTTTTTTATAAAAAACTTTAAAGTCGATTTTCTCGTTAACTATGATAGCTACAGCCAAAATAACGAAATTCTGTGATCACTCATTTTTTCGTACCAAAATTGATTTTTTTGAAATTTTTTTATAAAAAACTTTAAAGTCGATTTTCTCGTTAACTATGATAGCTACAGCCAAAATAACGAAATTCTGTGATCACTCATTTTTTCATACCAAAATTGATTTTTTTGAAATTTTTTTATAAAAAACTTTAAAGTCGATTTTCTCGTTAACTATGATAGCTACAGCCAAAATAACGAAATTCTGTGATCACTCATTTTTTCATACCAAAATTGATTTTTTTGAAATTTTTTTATAAAAAACTTTAAAGTCGATTTTCTCGTTAACTATGATAGCTACAGCCAAAATAACGAAATTCTGTGATCACTCATTTTTTCATACCAAAATTGATTTTTTTGAAATTTTTTTATAAAAAACTTTAAAGTCGATTTTCTCGTTAACTATGATAGCTACAGCCAAAATAACGAAATTCTGTGATCACTCATTTTTTCATACCAAAATTGATTTTTTTGAAATTTTTTTATAAAAAACTTTAAAGTCGATTTTCTCGTTAACTATGATAGCTACAGCCAAAATAACGAAATTCTGTGATCACTCATTTTTTCATACCAAAATTGATTTTTTTGAAATTTTTTTATAAAAAACTTTAAAGTCGATTTTCTCGTTAACTATGATAGCTACAGCCAAAATAACGAAATTCTGTGATCACTCATTTTTTCATACCAAAATTGATTTTTTTGAAATTTTTTTATAAAAAACTTTAAAGTCGATTTTCTCGTTAACTATGATAGCTACAGCCAAAATAACGAAATTCTGTGATCACTCATTTTTTCATACCAAAATTGATTTTTTTGAAATTTTTTTATAAAAAACTTTAAAGTCGATTTTCTCGTTAACTATGATAGCTACAGCCAAAATAACGAAATTCTGTGATCACTCATTTTTTCATACCAAAATTGATTTTTTTGAAATTTTTTTATAAAAAACTTTAAAGTCGATTTTCTCGTTAACTATGATAGCTACAGCCAAAATAACGAAATTCTGTGATCACTCATTTTTTCATACCAAAATTGATTTTTTTGAAATTTTTTTATAAAAAACTTTAAAGTCGATTTTCTCGTTAACTATGATAGCTACAGCCAAAATAACGAAATTCTGTGATCACTCATTTTTTCATACCAAAATTGATTTTTTTGAAATTTTTTATAAAAAACTTTAAAGTCGATTTTCTCGTTAACTATGATAGCTACAGCCAAAATAACGAAATTCTGTGATCACTCATATTTTCATACCAAAATTGATTTTTTTGAAATTTTTTTATAAAAAACTTTAAAGTCGATTTTCTCGTTAACTATGATAGCTACAGCCAAAATAACGAAATTCTGTGATCACTCATTTTTTCGTACCAAAATTGATTTTTTTGAAATTTTTCTATAAAAAACTTTAAAGTCGATTTTCTCGTTAACTATGATAGCTACAGCCAAAATAACGAAATTCTGTGATCACTCATTTTTTCATACCAAAATTGATTTTTTTGAAATTTTTTTATAAAAAACTTTAAAGTCGATTTTCTCGTTAACTATGATAGCTACAGCCAAAATAACGAAATTCTGTGATCACTCATTTTTTCATACCAAAATTGATTTTTTTGAAATTTTTTTATAAAAAACTTTAAAGTCGATTTTCTCGTTAACTATGATAGCTACAGCCAAAATAACGAAATTTTGTGATCACTCATTTTTTCGTACCAAAATTGATTTTTTTGAAATTTTTTTATAAAAAACTTTAAAGTCGATTTTCTCGTTAACTATGATAGCTACAGCCAAAATAACGAAATTCTGTGATCACTCATTTTTTCATACCAAAATTGATTTTTTTGAAATTTTTTTATAAAAAACTTTAAAGTCGATTTTCTCGTTAACTATGATAGCTACAGCCAAAATAACGAAATTCTGTGATCACTCATTTTTTCATACCAAAATTGATTTTTTTGAAATTTTTTTATAAAAAACTTTAAAGTCGATTTTCTCGTTAACTATAATAGCTACAGGCAAAATAACGAAATTCTGTGATCACTCATTTTTTCGTACCAAAATTGATTTTTTTGAATTTTTTTTATAATAAACTTTGAAGTCGATTTTCTCGTTAACTATGATAGCTACAGCCAAAATAACGAAATTCTGTGATCACTCATTTTTTCATACCAAAATTGATTTTTTTGAAATTTATTTATAAAAAACTTTAAAGTCGATTTCTCGTTAACTATGATAGCTACAGCCAAAATAACGAAATTCTGTGATCACTCATTTTTTCGTACCAAAATTGATTTTTTTGAAATTTGTTTATAAAAAACTTTAAAGTCGATTTCTCGTTAACTATGATAGCTACAGCCAAAATAACGAAATTCTGTGATCACTCATTTTTTCGTACCAAAATTGATTTTTTTTAAATTTTTTTTTAAAAAACTTTAAAGTCGATTTTCTCGTTAACTATGATAGCTACAGCCAAAATAACGAAATTTTGTGATCACTCATTTTTTCATACCAAAATTGATTTTTTTTAAATTTTTTTTAAAAAACTTAAAAGTCGATTTTCTCGTTAACTATGATAGCTACAGCCAAAATAACGAAATTCTGTGATCACTCATTTTTTCATACCAAAATTGATTTTTTTGAAATTTTTTTATAAAAAACTTTAAAGTCGATTTTCTCGTTAACTATGATAGCTACAGGCAAAATAACGAAATTCTGTGATCACTCATTTTTTCGTACCAAAATTGATTTTTTTGAATTTTTTTTATAAAAAACTTTGAAGTCGATTTTCTCGTTAACTATGATAGCTACAGCCAAAATAACGAAATTCTGTGATCACTCATTTTTTCATACCAAAATTGATTTTTTTGAAATTTTTTTATAAAAAACTTTAAAGTCGATTTTCTCGTTAACTATGATAGCTACAGCCAAAATAACGAAATTCTGTGATCACTCATTTTTTCGTACCAAAATTGATTTTTTTGGAATTTTTTTATAAAAAACTTTAAAGTCGATTTTCTCGTTAACTATGATAGCTACAGCCAAAATAACGAAATTCTGTGATCACTCATTTTTTCATACCAAAATTGATTTTTTTGAAATTTTTTTATAAAAAACTTTAATGTCGATTTTCTCGTTAACTATGATAGCTACAGCCAAAATAACGAAATTCTGTGATCACTAATTTTTTCATACCAAAATTGATTTTTTTGAAATTTTTTTATAAAAAACTTTAAAGTCGATTTTCTCGTTAACTATGATAGCTACAGATAAAATAACGAAATTCTGTGATCACTCATTTTTTCATACCAAAATTGATTTTTTTGAAATTTGTTTATAAAAAACTTTAAAGTCGATTTCTCGTTAACTATGATAGCTACAGCCAAAATAACGAAATTCTGTGATCACTCATTTTTTCATACCAAAATTGATTTTTTTTAAATTTTTTTTAAAAAACTTTAAAGTCGATTTTCACGTTAACTATGATAGCTACAGCCAAAATAACGAAATTCTGTGATCACTCATTTTTTCGTACCAAAATTGATTTTTTTGAAATTTTTTTATAAAAAACTTTAAAGTCGATTTTCTCGTTAACTATGATAGCTACAGCCAAAATAACGAAATTCTATGATCACTCATTTTTTCATACCAAAATTGATTTTTTTTTAATTTTTTTATAAAAAACTTTAAAGTCGATTTTCTCGACTTTAAAGTTTTTTAACGAAATTCTGTGATCACTCATTTTTTCATACCAAAATTGATTTTTTTGAAATTTATTTATAAAAAACTTTAAAGTCGATTTCTCGTTAACTATGATAGCTACAGCCAAAATAACGAAATTCTGTGATCACTCATTTTTTCATACCAAAATTGATTTTTTTGAAATTTTTTTATAAAAAACTTTAAAGTCGATTTTCTCGTTAACTATGATAGCTACAGCCAAAATAACGAAATTCTGTGATCACTCATTTTTTCGTACCAAAATTGATTTTTTTGGAATTTTTTTATAAAAAACTTTAAAGTCGATTTTCTCGTTAACTATGATAGCTACAGCCAAAATAACGAAATTCTGTGATCACTCATTTTTTCATACCAAAATTGATTTTTTTGAAATTTTTTTATAAAAAACTTTAATGTCGATTTTCTCGTTAACTATGATAGCTACAGCCAAAATAACGAAATTCTGTGATCACTAATTTTTTCATACCAAAATTGATTTTTTTGAAATTTTTTTATAAAAAACTTTAAAGTCGATTTTCTCGTTAACTATGATAGCTACAGATAAAATAACGAAATTCTGTGATCACTCATTTTTTCATACCAAAATTGATTTTTTTGAAATTTGTTTATAAAAAACTTTAAAGTCGATTTCTCGTTAACTATGATAGCTACAGCCAAAATAACGAAATTCTGTGATCACTCATTTTTTCATACCAAAATTTTTTTTAAAAAACTTTAAAGTCGATTTTCACGTTAACTATGATAGCTACAGCCAAAATAACGAAATTCTGTGATCACTCATTTTTTCATACCAAAATTGATTTTTTTTTAATTTTTTTATAAAAAACTTTAAAGTCGATTTTCTCGTTAACTATGATAGCTACAGCCAAAATAACGAAATTCTGTGATCACTCATTTTTTCATACCAAAATTGATTTTTTTTTAATTTTTTTATAAAAAACTTTAAAGTCGATTTTCTCGTTAACTATGATAGCTACAGCCAAAATAACGAAATTCTGTGATCACTCATTTTTTCGTACCAAAATTGATTTTTTTGGAATTTTTTTATAAAAAACTTTAAAGTCGATTTTCTCGTTAACTATGATAGCTACAGCCAAAATAACGAAATTCTGTGATCACTCATTTTTTCATACCAAAATTGATTTTTTTGAAATTTTTTTATAAAAAACTTTAAAGTCGATTTTCTCGTTAACTATGATAGCTACAGCCAAAATAACGAAATTCTGTGATCACTAATTTTTTCATACCAAAATTGATTTTTTTGAAATTTTTTTTATAAAAACTTTAAAGTCGATTTTCTCGTTAACTATGATAGCTACAGCCAAAATAACGAAATTCTGTGATCACTCATTTTTTCATACCAAAATTGATTTTTTTGAAATTTTTTTATACAAAACTTTAAAGTCGATTTTCTCGTTAACTATGATAGCTACAGCCAAAATAACGAAATTCTGTGATCACTCATTTTTTCATACCAAAATTGATTTTTTTGAAATTTGTTTATAAAAAACTTTAAAGTCGATTTCTCGTTAACTATGATAGCTACAGCCAAAATAACGAAATTCTGTGATCACTCATTTTTTCATACCAAAATTGATTTTTTTTAAATTTTTTTTAAAAAACTTTAAAGTCGATTTTCACTTTAACTATGATAGCTACAGCCAAAATAACGAAATTCTGTGATCACTCATTTTTTCGTACCAAAATTGATTTTTTTGAAATTTTTTTATAAAAAACTTTAAAGTCGATTTTCTCGTTAACTATGATAGCTACAGCCAAAATAACGAAATTCTGTGATCACTCATTTTTTCATACCAAAATTGATTTTTTTTTAAATTTTTTTATAAAAAACTTTAAAGTCGATTTTCTCGTTAACTATGATAGCTACAGGCAAAATAACGAAATTCTGTGATCACTCATTTTTTCGTACCAAAATTGATTTTTTTGAATTTTTTTTATAAAAAACTTTGAAGTCGATTTTCTCGTTAACTATGATAGCTACAGGCAAAATAACGAAATTCTGTGATCACTCATTTTTTCGTACCAAAATTGATTTTTTTGAATTTTTTTTATAAAAAACTTTGAAGTCGATTTTCTCGTTAACTATGATAGCTACAGCCAAAATAACGAAATTCTGTGATCACTCATTTTTTCATACCAAAATTGATTTTTTTGAAATTTTTTTATAAAAAACTTTAAAGTCGATTTTCTCGTTAACTATGATAGCTACAGCCAAAATAACGAAATTCTGTGATCACTCATTTTTTCGTACCAAAATTGATTTTTTTGAAATTTTTTTATAAAAAACTTTAAAGTCGATTTTCTCGTTAACTATGATAGCTACAGCCAAAATAACGAAATTCTGTGATCACTCATTTTTTCATACCAAAATTGATTTTTTTGAAATTTTTTTATAAAAAACTTTAAAGTCGATTTTCTCGTTAACTATGATAGCTACAGCCAAAATAACGAAATTCTGTGATCACTCATTTTTTCATACCAAAATTGATTTTTTTGAAATTTTTTTATAAAAAACTTTAAAGTCGATTTTCTCGTTAACTATGATAGCTACAGCCAAAATAACGAAATTCTGTGATCACTCATTTTTTCGTACCAAAATTGATTTTTTTGAAATTTTTTTATAAAAAACTTTAAAGTCGATTTTCTCGTTAACTATGATAGCTACAGCCAAAATAACGAAATTCTGTGATCACTCATTTTTTCATACCAAAATTGATTTTTTTGAAATTTTTTTATAAAAAACTTTAAAGTCGATTTTCTCGTTAACTATGATAGCTACAGCCAAAATAACGAAATTCTCTGATCACTCATTTTTTCATACCAAAATTGATTTTTTTGAAATTTGTTTATAAAAAACTTTAAAGTCGATTTCTCGTTAACTATGATAGCTACAGCCAAAATAACGAAATTCTGTGATCACTCATTTTTTCATACCAAAATTGATTTTTTTTAAATTTTTTTTAAAAAACTTTAAAGTCGATTTTCACTTTAACTATGATAGCTACAGCCAAAATAACGAAATTCTGTGATCACTCATTTTTTCGTACCAAAATTGATTTTTTTGAAATTTTTTTATAAAAAACTTTAAAGTCGATTTTCTCGTTAACTATGATAGCTACAGCCAAAATAACGAAATTCTGTGATCACTCATTTTTTCATACCAAAATTGATTTTTTTGAAATTTTTTTATAAAAAACTTTAAAGTCGATTTTCTCGTTAACTATGATAGCTACAGCCAAAATAACGAAATTCTGTGATCACTCATTTTTTCATACCAAAATTGATTTTTTTGAAATTTTTTTATAAAAAACTTTAAAGTCGATTTTCTCGTTAACTATGATAGCTACAGGCAAAATAACGAAATTCTGTGATCACTCATTTTTTCGTACCAAAATTGATTTTTTTGAATTTTTTTTATAAAAAACTTTGAAGTCGATTTTCTCGTTAACTATGATAGCTACAGCCAAAATAACAAAATTCTGTGATCACTCATTTTTTCGTACCAAAATTGATTTTTTTGAAATTTTTTTATAAAAAAAACTTTAAAGTCGATTTTCTCGTTAACTATGATAGCTACAGCCAAAATAACGAAATTTTGTGATCACTCAATTTTTCATACCAAAATTGATTTTTTTGAAATTTTTTTATAAAAAACTTTAAAGTCGATTTTCTCGTTAACTATGATAGCTACAGCCAAAATAACGAAATTCTGTGATCACTCATTTTTTCGTACCAAAATTGATTTTTTTGAAATTTTTTTATAAAAAACTTTAAAGTCGATTTTCTCGTTAACTATGATAGCTACAGCCAAAATAACGAAATTCTGTGATCACTCATTTTTTCATACCAAAATTGATTTTTTTGAAATTTTTTTATAAAAAAATTTAAAGTCGATTTTCTCGTTAACTATGATAACTACAGCCAAAATAACGAAATTCTATGATCACTCATTTTTTCGTACCAAAATTGATTTTTTTGAAATTTTTTTATACAAAACTTTAAAGTCGATTTGCTCGTTAAATATGATAACTACAGCCAAAATAACGAAATTCTGTGATCACTCATTTTTTCATACCAAAATTGATTTTTTTGAAATTTGTTTATAAAAAACTTTAAAGTCGGTTTCTCGTTAACTATGATAGCTACAGCCAAAATAACGAAATTCTGTGATCACTCATTTTTTCATACCAAAATTGATTTTTTTGAAATTTTTTTATAAAAAACTTTAAAGTCGATTTTCTCGTTAACTATGATAGCTACAGCCAAAATAACGAAATTCTGTGATCACTCATTTTTTCATACCAAAATTGATTTTTTTGAAATTTTTTTATAAAAAACTTTAAAGTCGATTTTCTCGTTAACTATGATAGTTACAGCCAAAATAACGAAATTCTGTGATCACTCATTTTTTCATACCAAAATTGATTTTTTTGAAATTTTTTTATAAAAAACTTTAAAGTCGATTTTCTCGTTAACTATGATAGCTACAGCCAAAATAACGAAATTCTGTGATCACTCATTTTTTCGTACCAAAATTGATTTTTTTGGAATTTTTTTATAAAAAACTTTAAAGTCGATTTTCTCGTTAACTGTGATAGCTACAGCCAAAATAACGAAATTCTGTGATCACTAATTTTTTCATACCAAAATTGATTTTTTTGAAATTTTTTTATAAAAAACTTTAAAGTCGATTTTCTCGTTAACTATGATAGCTACAGCCAAAATAACGAAATTCTGTGATCACTCATTTTTTCGTACCAAAATTGATTTTTTTGAATTTTTTTTATAAAAAACTTTGAAGTCGATTTTCTCGTTAACTATGATAGCTACAGCCAAAATAACGAAATTCTGTGATCACTCATTTTTTCATACCAAAATTGATTTTTTTGAAATTTTTTTATAAAAAACTTTAAAGTCGATTTTCTCGTTAACTATGATAGCTACAGCCAAAATAACGAAATTCTGTGATCACTCATTTTTTCGTACCAAAATTGATTTTTTTGGAATTTTTTTATAAAAAACTTTAAAGTCGATTTTCTCGTTAACTATGATAGCTACAGGCAAAATAACGAAATTCTGTGATCACTCATTTTTTCGTACCAAAATTGATTTTTTTGAATTTTTTTTATAAAAAATTTTGAAGTCGATTTTCTCGTTAACTATGATAGCTACAGCCAAAATAACGAAATTCTGTGATCACTCATTTTTTCATACCAAAATTGATTTTTTTTAAATTTTTTTTAAAAAACTTTAAAGTCGATTTTCTCGTTAACTATGATAGCTACAGCCAAAATAACGAAATTCTGTGATCACTCATTTTTTCATACCAAAATTGATTTTTTTGAAATTTTTTTATTAAAAACTTTAAAGTCGATTTTCTCGTTAACTATGATAGCTACAGGCAAAATAACGAAATTCTGTGATCACTCATTTTTTCGTACCAAAATTGATTTTTTTGAATTTTTTTTATAAAAAACTTTGAAGTCGATTTTCTCGTTAACTATGATAGCTACAGCCAAAATAACGAAATTCTGTGATCACTCATTTTTTCATACCAAAATTGATTTTTTTGAAATTTTTTTATAAAAAACTTTAAAGTCGATTTTCTCGTTAACTATGATAGCTACAGCCAAAATAACGAAATTCTGTGATCACTCATTTTTTCGTACCAAAATTGATTTTTTTGGAATTTTTTTATAAAAAACTTTAAAGTCGATTTTCTCGTTAACTATGATAGCTACAGCCAAAATAACGAAATTCTGTGATCACTCATTTTTTCATACCAAAATTGATTTTTTTGAAATTTTTTTATAAAAAACTTTAAAGTCGATTTTCTCGTTAACTATGATAGCTACAGCCAAAATAACGAAATTCTGTGATCACTCATTTTTTCGTACCAAAATTGATTTTTTTGAAATTTTTTTATAAAAAACTTTAAAGTCGATTTTCTCGTTAACTATGATAGCTACAGCCAAAATAACGAAATTCTGTGATCACTCATTTTTTCATACCAAAATTGATTTTTTTGAAATTTTTTTATAAAAAACTTTAAAGTCGATTTTCTCGTTAACTATGATAGCTACAGCCAAAATAACGAAATTCTGTGATCACTCATTTTTTCATACCAAAATTGATTTTTTTGAAATTTGTTTATAAAAAACTTTAAAGTCGATTTCTCGTTAACTATGATAGCTACAGCCAAAATAACGAAATTCTGTGATCACTCATTTTTTCATACCAAAATTGATTTTTTTTTAATTTTTTTTAAAAAACTTTAAAGTCGATTTTCACTTTAACTATGATAGCTACAGCCAAAATAACGAAATTCTGTGATCACTCATTTTTTCGTACCAAAATTGATTTTTTTGAAATTTTTTTATAAAAAACTTTAAAGTCGATTTTCTCGTTAACTATGATAGCTACAGCCAAAATAACGAAATTCTGTGATCACTCATTTTTTCATACCAAAATTGATTTTTTTGAAATTTTTTTATAAAAAACTTTAAAGTCGATTTTCTCGTTAACTATGATAGCTACAGCCAAAATAACGAAATTCTGTGATCACTCATTTTTTCATACCAAAATTGATTTTTTTGAAATTTTTTTATAAAAAACTTTAAAGTCGATTTTCTCGTTAACTATGATAGCTACAGGCAAAATAACGAAATTCTGTGATCACTCATTTTTTCGTACCAAAATTGATTTTTTTGAATTTTTTTTATAAAAAACTTTGAAGTCGATTTTCTCGTTAACTATGATAGCTACAGCCAAAATAACGAAATTCTGTGATCACTCATTTTTTCGTACCAAAATTGATTTTTTTGAAATTTTTTTATAAAAAAAACTTTAAAGTCGATTTTCTCGTTAACTATGATAGCTACAGCCAAAATAACGAAATTTTGTGATCACTCAATTTTTCATACCAAAATTGATTTTTTTGAAATTTTTTTATAAAAAACTTTAAAGTCGATTTTCTCGTTAACTATGATAGCTACAGCCAAAATAACGAAATTCTGTGATCACTCATTTTTTCGTACCAAAATTGATTTTTTTGAAATTTTTTTATAAAAAACTTTAAAGTCGATTTTCTCGTTAACTATGATAGCTACAGCCAAAATAACGAAATTCTGTGATCACTCATTTTTTCATACCAAAATTGATTTTTTTGAAATTTGTTTATAAAAAACTTTAAAGTCGGTTTCTCGTTAACTATGATAGCTACAGCCAAAATAACGAAATTCTGTGATCACTCATTTTTTCATACCAAAATTGATTTTTTTGAAATTTTTTTATAAAAAACTTTAAAGTCGATTTTCTCGTTAACTATGATAGCTACAGCCAAAATAACGAAATTCTGTGATCACTCATTTTTTCATACCAAAATTGATTTTTTTGAAATTTTTTTATAAAAAACTTTAAAGTCGATTTTCTCGTTAACTATGATAGCTACAGCCAAAATAACGAAATTTTGTGATCACTCAATTTTTCATACCAAAATTGATTTTTTTGAAATTTTTTTATAAAAAACTTTAAAGTCGATTTTCTCGTTAACTATGATAGCTACAGCCAAAATAACGAAATTCTGTGATCACTCATTTTTTCGTACCAAAATTGATTTTTTTGAAATTTTTTTATAAAAAACTTTAAAGTCGATTTTCTCGTTAACTATGATAGCTACAGCCAAAATAACGAAATTCTGTGATCACTCATTTTTTCATACCAAAATTGATTTTTTTGAAATTTTTTTATAAAAAACTTTAAAGTCGATTTTCTCGTTAACTATGATAACTACAGCCAAAATAACGAAATTCTGTGATCACTCATTTTTTCGTACCAAAATTGATTTTTTTGAAATTTTTTTATACAAAACTTTAAAGTCGATTTGCTCGTTAAATATGATAACTACAGCCAAAATAACGAAATTCTGTGATCACTCATTTTTTCATACCAAAATTGATTTTTTTGAAATTTGTTTATAAAAAACTTTAAAGTCGGTTTCTCGTTAACTATGATAGCTACAGCCAAAATAACGAAATTCTGTGATCACTCATTTTTTCATACCAAAATTGATTTTTTTGAAATTTTTTTATAAAAAACTTTAAAGTCGATTTTCTCGTTAACTATGATAGCTACAGCCAAAATAACGAAATTCTGTGATCACTCATTTTTTCATACCAAAATTGATTTTTTTGAAATTTTTTTATAAAAAACTTTAAAGTCGATTTTCTCGTTAACTATGATAGCTACAGCCAAAATAACAAAATTCTGTGATCACTAATTTTTTCATACCAAAATTGATTTTTTTGAAATTTTTTTATAAAAAACTTTAAAGTCGATTTTCTCGTTAACTATGATAGCTACAGCCAAAATAACGAAATTCTGTGATCACTCATTTTTTCATACCAAAATTGATTTTTTTGAAATTTTTTTATAAAAAACTTTAAAGTCGATTTTCTCGTTAACTATGATAGCTACAGCCAAAATAACGAAATTCTGTGATCACTCATTTTTTCGTACCAAAATTGATTTTTTTGGAATTTTTTTATAAAAAACTTTAAAGTCGATTTTCTCGTTAACTGTGATAGCTACAGCCAAAATAACGAAATTCTGTGATCACTAATTTTTTCATACCAAAATTGATTTTTTTGAAATTTTTTTATAAAAAACTTTAAAGTCGATTTTCTCGTTAACTATGATAGCTACAGCCAAAATAACGAAATTCTGTGATCACTCATTTTTTCGTACCAAAATTGATTTTTTTGAATTTTTTTTATAAAAAACTTTGAAGTCGATTTTCTCGTTAACTATGATAGCTACAGCCAAAATAACGAAATTCTGTGATCACTCATTTTTTCATACCAAAATTGATTTTTTTGAAATTTTTTTATAAAAAACTTTAAAGTCGATTTTCTCGTTAACTATGATAGCTACAGCCAAAATAACGAAATTCTGTGATCACTCATTTTTTCGTACCAAAATTGATTTTTTTGGAATTTTTTTATAAAAAACTTTAAAGTCGATTTTCTCGTTAACAGCCAAAATAACGAAATTCTGTGATCACTCATTTTTTCATACCAAAATTGATTTTTTTGAAATTTTTTTATAAAAAACTTTAAAGTCGATTTTCTCGTTAACTATGATAGCTACAGCCAAAATAACGAAATTCTGTGATCACTCATTTTTTCGTACCAAAATTGATTTTTTTGAAATTTTTTTATAAAAAACTTTAAAGTCGATTTTCTCGTTAACTATGATAGCTACAGCCAAAATAACGAAATTCTGTGATCACTCATTTTTTCATACCAAAATTGATTTTTTTGAAATTTTTTTATAAAAAACTTTAAAGTCGATTTTCTCGTTAACTATGATAGCTACAGCCAAAATAACGAAATTCTGTGATCACTCATTTTTTCATACCAAAATTGATTTTTTTGAAATTTGTTTATAAAAAACTTTAAAGTCGATTTCTCGTTAACTATGATAGCTACAGCCAAAATAACGAAATTCTGTGATCACTCATTTTTTCATACCAAAATTGATTATTTTTAAATTTTTTTTAAAAAACTTTAAAGTCGATTTTCACGTTAACTATGATAGCTACAGCCAAAATAACGAAATTCTGTGATCACTCATTTTTTCGTACCAAAATTGATTTTTTTGAAATTTTTTTATAAAAAACTTTAAAGTCGATTTTCTCGTTAACTGTGATAGCTACAGCCAAAATAACGAAATTCTGTGATCACTCATTTTTTCATACCAAAATTGATTTTTTTGAAATTTTTTTATAAAAAACTTTAAAGTCGATTTTCTCGTTAACTATGATAGCTACAGCCAAAATAACGAAATTCTGTGATCACTCATTTTTTCGTACCAAAATTGATTTTTTTGAAATTTTTTTATAAAAAACTTTAAAGTCGATTTTCTCGTTAACTATGATAGCTACAGCCAAAATAACGAAATTCTGTGATCACTCATTTTTTCGTACCAAAATTGATTTTTTTGGAATTTTTTTATAAAAAACTTTAAAGTCGATTTTCTCGTTAACTGTGATAGCTACAGCCAAAATAACGAAATTCTGTGATCACTAATTTTTTCATACCAAAATTGATTTTTTTGAAATTTTTTTATAAAAAACTTTAAAGTCGATTTTCTCGTTAACTATGATAGCTACAGCCAAAATAACGAAATTCTGTGATCACTCATTTTTTCGTACCAAAATTGATTTTTTTGAAATTTTTTTATAAAAAACTTTAAAGTCGATTTTCTCGTTAACTATGATAGCTACAGCCAAAATAACGAAATTCTGTGATCACTCATTTTTTCATACCAAAATTGATTTTTTTGAAATTTTTTTATAAAAAACTTTAAAGTCGATTTTCTCGTTAACAGCCAAAATAACGAAATTCTGTGATCACTCATTTTTTCATACCAAAATTGATTTTTTTGAAATTTTTTTATAAAAAACTTTAAAGTCGATTTTCTCGTTAACTATGATAGCTACAGCCAAAATAACGAAATTCTGTGATCACTCATTTTTTCGTACCAAAATTGATTTTTTTGAAATTTTTTTATAAAAAACTTTAAAGTCGATTTTCTCGTTAACTATGATAGCTACAGCCAAAATAACGAAATTCTGTGATCACTCAATTTTTCATACCAAAATTGATTTTTTTGAAATTTTTTTTATAAAAAACTTTAAAGTCGATTTTCTCGTTAACTATGATAGCTACAGCCAAAATAACGAAATTCTGTGATCACTCATTTTTTCGTACCAAAATTGATTTTTTTGAAATTTTTTTATAAAAAACACTTAAAGTCGATTTTCTTGTTAACTATGATAGCTACAGCCAAAATAACGAAATTCTGTGATCACTCATTTTTTCATACCAAAATTGATTTTTTTGAAATTTTTTTATAAAAAACTTTAAAGTCGATTTTCTCGTTAACTATGATAGCTACAGCCAAAATAACGAAATTCTGTGATCACTCATTTTTTCGTACCAAAATTGATTTTTTTGAATTTTTTTTTTTATAAAAAACTTTAAAGTCTATTTTCTCGTTAACTATGATAGCTACAGCCAAAATAACGAAATTCTGTGATCACTCATTTTTTCATACCAAAATTGATTTTTTTGAAAATTGTTTATAAAAAACTTTAAAGTCGATTTCTCGTTAACTATGATAGCTACAGCCAAAATAACGAAATTCTGTGATCACTCATTTTTTCATACCAAAATTGATTTTTTTGAAAATTGTTTATAAAAAACTTTAAAGTCGATTTCTCGTTAACTATGATAGCTACAGCCAAAATAACGAAATTCTGTGATCACTCATTTTTTCGTACCAAAATTGATTTTTTTAAAATTTTTTTTTTTAAAAAACTTTAAAGTCGATTTTCTCGTTAACTATGATAGCTACAGCCAAAATAACGAAATTCTGTGATCACTCATTTTTTCATACCAAAATTGATTTTTTTGAAATTTTTTTATAAAAAACTTTAAAGTCGATTTTCTCGTTAACTATGATAGCTACAGCCAAAATAACGAAATTCTGTGATCACTAATTTTTTCATACCAAAATTGATTTTTTTGAAATTTTTTTTATAAAAACTTTAAAGTCGATTTTCTCGTTAACTATGATAGCTACAGCCAAAATAACGAAATTCTGTGATCACTCATTTTTTCATACCAAAATTGATTTTTTTGAAATTTTTTTATAAAAAACTTTAAAGTCGATTTTCTCGTTAACTATGATAGCTACAGCCAAAATAACGAAATTCTGTGATCACTCATTTTTTCGTACCAAAATTGATTTTTTTGAAATTTTTTTATAAAAAACTTTAAAGTCGATTTTCTTGTTAACTATGATAGCTACAGCCAAAATAACGAAATTCTGTGATCACTCATTTTTTCATACCAAAATTGATTTTTTTGAAATTTTTTTATAAAAAACTTAAAAGTCGATTTTCTCGTTATCTATGATAGCTACAGCCAAAATAACGAAATTCTGTGATCACTCATTTTTTCGTACCAAAATTGATTTTTTTGAAATTTTTTTATAAAAAACTTTAAAGTCGATTTTCTCGTTAACTATGATAGCTACAGCCAAAATAACGAGATTCTGTGATCACTTATTTTTTCATACCAAAATTGATTTTTTTGAAATTTTTTCATAAAAAACTTTAAAGTCGATTTTCTCGTTAACTATGATAGCTACAGCCAAAATAACGAAATTCTGTGATCACTCATTTTTTCATACCAAAATTGATTTTTTTGAAATTTTTTTATAAAAAACTTTAAAGTCGATTTTCTCGTTAACAGCCAAAATAACGAAATTCTGTGATCACTCAATTTTTCATACCAAAATTGATTTTTTTGAAATTTTTTTTATAAAAAACTTTAAAGTCGATTTTCTCGTTAACTATGATAGCTACAGCCAAAATAACGAAATTCTGTGATCACTCATTTTTTCGTACCAAAATTGATTTTTTTGAAATTTTTTTATAAAAAACACTTAAAGTCGATTTTCTTGTTAACTATGATAGCTACAGCCAAAATAACGAAATTCTGTGATCACTCATTTTTTCATACCAAAATTGATTTTTTTGAAATTTTTTTATAAAAAACTTTAAAGTCGATTTTCTCGTTAACTATGATAGCTACAGCCAAAATAACGAAATTCTGTGATCACTCATTTTTTCGTACCAAAATTGATTTTTTTGAATTTTTTTTTTTATAAAAAACTTTAAAGTCTATTTTCTCGTTAACTATGATAGCTACAGCCAAAATAACGAAATTCTGTGATCACTCATTTTTTCATACCAAAATTGATTTTTTTGAAAATTGTTTATAAAAAACTTTAAAGTCGATTTCTCGTTAACTATGATAGCTACAGCCAAAATAACGAAATTCTGTGATCACTCATTTTTTCATACCAAAATTGATTTTTTTGAAAATTGTTTATAAAAAACTTTAAAGTCGATTTCTCGTTAACTATGATAGCTACAGCCAAAATAACGAAATTCTGTGATCACTCATTTTTTCGTACCAAAATTGATTTTTTTAAATTTTTTTTTTTTAAAAAACTTTAAAGTCGATTTTCTCGTTAACTATGATAGCTACAGCCAAAATAACGAAATTCTGTGATCACTCATTTTTTCATACCAAAATTGATTTTTTTGAAATTTTTTTATAAAAAACTTTAAAGTCGATTTTCTCGTTAACTATGATAGCTACAGCCAAAATAACGAAATTCTGTGATCACTAATTTTTTCATACCAAAATTGATTTTTTTGAAATTTTTTTTATAAAAACTTTAAAGTCGATTTTCTCGTTAACTATGATAGCTACAGCCAAAATAACGAAATTCTGTGATCACTCATTTTTTCATACCAAAATTGATTTTTTTGAAATTTTTTTATAAAAAACTTTAAAGTCGATTTTCTCGTTAACTATGATAGCTACAGCCAAAATAACGAAATTCTGTGATCACTCATTTTTTCATACCAAAATTGATTTTTTTGAAATTTTTTTATAAAAAACTTTAAAGTCGATTTTCTCGTTAACTATGATAGCTACAGCCAAAATAACGAAATTCTGTGATCACTCATTTTTCATACCAAAATTGATTTTTTTGAAATTTTTTTATAAAAAACTTTAAAGTCGATTTTCTCGTTAACTATGATAGCTACAGCCAAAATAACGAAATTCTGTGATCACTCATTTTTTCATACCAAAATTGATTTTTTTGAAATTTTTTTATAAAAAACTTTAAAGTCGATTTTCTCGTTAACTATGATAGCTACAGCCAAAATAACGAAATTCTGTGATCACTCATTTTTTCGTACCAAAATTGATTTTTTTGAAATTTTTTTATAAAAAACTTTAAAGTCGATTTTCTCGTTAACTATGATAGCTACAGCCAAAATAACGAAATTCTGTGATCACTCATTTTTTCATACCAAAATTGATTTTTTTGAAATTTTTTTTTAAAAACTTTAAAGTCGATTTTCTCGTTAACTATGATAGCTACAGCCAAAATAACGAAATTCTGTGATCACTCATTTTTTCATACCAAAATTGATTTTTTTGAAATTTTTTTATAAAAAACTTTAAAGTCGATTTTCTCATTAACTATGATAGCTACAGCCAAAATAACGAAATTCTGTGATCACTCATTTTTTCATACCAAAATTGATTTTTTTGAAATTTTTTTATAAAAAACTTTAAAGTCGATTTTCTCGTTAACTATGATAGCTACAGCCAAAATAACGAAATTCTGTGATCACTCATTTTTTCGTACCAAAATTGATTTTTTTGAAATTTTTTTTTATAAAAAACTTTAAAGTCTATTTTCTCGTTAACTATGATAGCTACAGCCAAAATAACGAAATTCTGTGATCACTCATTTTTTCGTACCAAAATTGATTTTTTTGAAATTTTTTTATAAAAAACTTTAAAGTCGATTTTCTCGTTAACTATGATAGCTACAGCCAAAATAACGAAATTCTGTGATCACTCATTTTTTCATACCAAAATTGATTTTTTTGAATTTTTTTATAAAAAACTTTAAAGTCGATTTTCTCGTTAACTATGATAGCTACAGCCAAAATAACGAAATTCTGTGATCACTCATTTTTTCATACCAAAATTGATTTTTTTGAAATTTTTTTATAAAAAACTTTAAAGTCGATTTTCTCGTTAACTATGATAGCTACAGCCAAAATAACGAAATTCTGTGATCACTCATTTTTTCATACCAAAATTGATTTTTTTGAAATTTTTTTATAAAAAACTTTAAAGTCGATTTTCTCGTTAACTATGATAGCTACAGCCAAAATAACGAAATTCTGTGATCACTCATTTTTTCGTACCAAAATGGATTTTTTGAAATTTTTCTATAAAAAACTTTAAAGTCGATTTTCTCGTTAACTATGATAGCTACAGCCAAAATAACGAAATTCTGTGATCACTCATTTTTTCATACCAAAATTGATTTTTTTGAAATTTTTTTATAAAAAACTTTAAAGTCGATTTTCTCGTTAACTATGATAGCTACAGCCAAAATAACGAAATTCTGTGATCACTCATTTTTTCATACCAAAATTGATTTTTTTGAAATTTTTTTATAAAAAACTTTTAAGTCGATTTTCTCGTTAACTATGATAGCTACAGCCAAAATAACGAAATTCTGTGATCACTCATTTTTTCGTACCAAAATTGATTTTTTTGAAATTTTTCTATAAAAAACTTTAAAGTCGATTTTCTCGTTAACTATGATAGCTACAGCCAAAATAACGAAATTCTGTGATCACTCATTTTTTCATACCAAAATTGATTTTTTTGAATTTTTTTTATAAAAAACTTTAAAGTCGATTTTCTCGTTAACTATGATAGCTACAGCCAAAATAACGAAATTCTGTGATCACTCATTTTTTCATACCAAAATTGATTTTTTTGAATTTTTTTTATAAAAAACTTTAAAGTCGATTTTCTCGTTAACTATGATAGCTACAGCCAAAATAACGAAATTCTGTGATCACTCATTTTTTCGTACCAAAATTGATTTTTTTGAAATTTTTCTATAAAAAACTTTAAAGTCGATTTTCTCGTTAACTATGATAGCTACAGCCAAAATAACGAAATTCTGTGATCACTCATTTTTTCATACCAAAATTGATTTTTTTGAATTTTTTTTATAAAAAACTTTAAAGTCGATTTTCTCGTTAACTATGATAGCTACAGCCAAAATAACGAAATTCTGTGATCACTCATTTTTTCATACCAAAATTGATTTTTTTTGAATTTTTTTTATAAAAAACTTTAAAGTCGATTTTCTCGTTAACTATGATAGCTACAGCCAAAATAACGAAATTCTGTGATCACTCATTTTTTCATACCAAAATTGATTTTTTTGAAATTTTTTTATAAAAAACTTTAAAGTCGATTTTCTCGTTAACTATGATAGCTACAGCCAAAATAACGAAATTCTGTGATCACTCATTTTTTCATACCAAAATTGATTGTTTTGAAATTTTTTTATAAAAAACTTTAAAGTCGATTTTCTCGTTAACTATGATAGCTACAGCCAAAATAACGAAATTCTGTGATCACTCATTTTTTCGTACCAAAATTGATTTTTTTGAAATTTTTTTATAAAAAACTTTAAAGTCGATTTTCTCGTTAACTATGATAGCTACAGCCAAAATAGCGAAATTCTGTGATCACTCATTTTTTCGTACCAAAATTGATTTTTTTGAAATTTTTTTATAAAAAACTTTGAAGTCGATTTTCTCGTTAACTATGATAGCTACAGCCAAAGTAACGAAATTCTGTGATCACTCATTTTTTCATACCAAAATTGATTTTTTTGAAATTTTTTTATAAAAAACTTTAAAGTCGATTTTCTCGTTAACTATGATAGCTACAGCCAAAATAACGAAATTCTGTGATCACTCATTTTTTCATACCAAAATTGATTTTTTTTTAATTTTTTTATAAAAAACTTTAAAGTCGATTTTCTCGTTAACTATGATAGCTACAGCCAAAATAACGAAATTCTGTGATCACTCATTTTTTCGTACCAAAATGGATTTTTTGAAATTTTTCTATAAAAAACTTTAAAGTCTATTTTCTCGTTAACTATGATAGCTACAGCCAAAATAACGAAATTCTGTGATCACTCATTTTTTCGTACCAAAATTGATTTTTTTGAAATTTTTTTATAAAAAACTTTAAAGTCGATTTTCTCGTTAACTATGATAGCTACAGCCAAAATAACGAAATTCTGTGATCACTCATTTTTTCATACCAAAATTGATTTTTTTGAATTTTTTTATAAAAAACTTTAAAGTCGATTTTCTCGTTAACTATGATAGCTACAGCCAAAATAACGAAATTCTGTGATCACTCATTTTTTCATACCAAAATTGATTTTTTTGAAATTTTTTTATAAAAAACTTTAAAGTCGATTTTCTCGTTAACTATGATAGCTACAGCCAAAATAACGAAATTCTGTGATCACTCATTTTTTCATACCAAAATTGATTTTTTTGAAATTTTTTTATAAAAAACTTTAAAGTCGATTTTCTCGTTAACTATGATAGCTACAGCCAAAATAACGAAATTCTGTGATCACTCATTTTTTCGTACCAAAATGGATTTTTTGAAATTTTTCTATAAAAAACTTTAAAGTCGATTTTCTCGTTAACTATGATAGCTACAGCCAAAATAACGAAATTCTGTGATCACTCATTTTTTCATACCAAAATTGATTTTTTTGAAATTTTTTTATAAAAAACTTTAAAGTCGATTTTCTCGTTAACTATGATAGCTACAGCCAAAATAACGAAATTCTGTGATCACTCATTTTTTCATACCAAAATTGATTTTTTTGAAATTTTTTTATAAAAAACTTTTAAGTCGATTTTCTCGTTAACTATGATAGCTACAGCCAAAATAACGAAATTCTGTGATCACTCATTTTTTCGTACCAAAATTGATTTTTTTGAAATTTTTCTATAAAAAACTTTAAAGTCGATTTTCTCGTTAACTATGATAGCTACAGCCAAAATAACGAAATTCTGTGATCACTCATTTTTTCATACCAAAATTGATTTTTTTGAAATTTTTTTATAAAAAACTTTAAAGTCGATTTTCTCGTTAACTATGATAGCTACAGCCAAAATAACGAAATTTTGTGATCACTTATTTTTTCATACCAAAATTTATTTTTTTGAAATTTTTTTATTAAAAACTTTAAAGTCGATTTTCTCGTTAACTATGATAGCTACAGCCAAAATAACGAAATTCTGTGATCACTCATTTTTTCGTACCAAAATTGATTTTTTTGAAATTTTTTTATAAAAAACTTTAAAGTCGATTTTCTCGTTAACTATGATAGCTACAGCCAAAATAACGAAATTCTGTGATCACTCATTTTTTCATACCAAAATTGATTTTTTTGAAATTTTTTTATAAAAAACTTTAAAGTCGATTTTCTCGTTAACTATGATAGCTACAGCCAAAATAACGAAATTCTGTGATCACTCATTTTTTCATACCAAATTTGATTTTTTTGAAATTTTTTTATAAAAAACTTTAAAGTCGATTTTCTCGTTAACTATGATAGCTACAGCCAAAATAACGAAATTCTGTGATCACTCATTTTTTCATACCAAAATTGATTTTTTTGAATTTTTTGTATAAAAAACTTTAAAGTCGATTTTCTCGTTAACTATGATAGCTACAGCCAAAATAACGAAATTCTGTGATCACTCATTTTTTCGTACCAAAATTGATATTTTTGAAATTTTTTTATAAAAAACTTTAAAGTCGATTTTCTCGTTAACTATGATAGCTACAGCCAAAATAACGAAATTCTGTGATCACTCATTTTTTCATACCAAAATTGATTTTTTTGAAATTTTTTTATAAAAAACTTTAAAGTCGATTTTCTCGTTAACTATGATAGCTACAGCCAAAATAACGAAATTCTGTGATCACTCATTTTTTCATACCAAAATTGATTGTTTTGAAATTTTTTTATAAAAAACTTTAAAGTCGATTTTCTCGTTAACTATGATAGCTACAGCCAAAATAACGAAATTCTGTGATCACTCATTTTTTCGTACCAAAATTGATTTTTTTGAAATTTTTTTATAAAAAACTTTAAAGTCGATTTTCTCGTTAACTATGATAGCTACAGCCAAAATAGCGAAATTCTGTGATCACTCATTTTTTCGTACCAAAATTGATTTTTTTGAAATTTTTTTATAAAAAACTTTGAAGTCGATTTTCTCGTTAACTATGATAGCTACAGCCAAAGTAACGAAATTCTGTGATCACTCATTTTTTCATACCAAAATTGATTTTTTTGAAATTTTTTTATAAAAAACTTTAAAGTCGATTTTCTCGTTAACTATGATAGCTACAGCCAAAATAACGAAATTCTGTGATCACTCATTTTTTCATACCAAAATTGATTTTTTTTAAATTTTTTTATAAAAAACTTTAAAGTCGATTTTCTCGTTAACTATGATAGCTACAGCCAAAATAACGAAATTCTGTGATCACTCATTTTTTCGTACCAAAATGGATTTTTTGAAATTTTTCTATAAAAAACTTTAAAGTCGATTTTCTCGTTAACTATGATAGCTACAGCCAAAATAACGAAATGCTGTGATCACTCATTTTTTCATACCAAAATTGATTTTTTTGAAATTTTTTTATAAAAAACTTTAAAGTCGATTTTCTCGTTAACTATGATAGCTACAGCCAAAATAACGAGATTCTGTGATCACTCATTTTTTCATACCAAAATTAATTTTTTTGAAATTTTTTTATAAAAAACTTTAAAGTCGATTTTCTCGTTAACTATGATAGCTACAGCCAAAATAACGAAATTCTGTGATCACTCATTTTTTCATACCAAAATTGATTTTTTTGAAATTTTTTTATAAAAAACTTTAAAGTCGATTTTCTCGTTAACTATGATAGCTACAGCCAAAATAACGAAATTTTGTGATCACTTATTTTTTCATACCAAAATTTATTTTTTTGAAATTTTTTTATTAAAAACTTTAAAGTCGATTTTCTCGTTAACTATGATAGCTACAGCCAAAATAACGAAATTCTGTGATCACTCATTTTTTCGTACCAAAATTGATTTTTTTGAAATTTTTTTATAAAAAACTTTAAAGTCGATTTTCTCGTTAACTATAATAGCTACAGCCAAAATAACGAAATTCTGTGATCACTCATTTTTTCATACCAAAATTGATTTTTTTGAAATTTTTTTATAAAAAACTTTAAAGTCGATTTTCTCGTTAACTATGATAGCTACAGCCAAAATAACGAAATTCTGTGATCACTCATTTTTTCATACCAAAATTGATTTTTTTGAAATTTTTTTATAAAAAACTTTAAAGTCGATTTTCTCGTTAACTATGATAGCTACAGCCAAAATAACGAAATTCTGTGATCACTCATTTTTTCATACCAAAATTGATTTTTTTGAATTTTTTGTATAAAAAACTTTAAAGTCGATTTTCTCGTTAACTATGATAGCTACAGCCAAAATAACGAAATTCTGTGATCACTCATTTTTTCGTACCAAAATTGATATTTTTGAAATTTTTTTATAAAAAACTTTAAAGTCGATTTTCTCGTTAACTATGATAGCTACAGCCAAAATAACGAAATTCTGTGATCACTCATTTTTTCATACCAAAATTGATTTTTTTGAAATTTTTTTATAAAAAACTTTAAAGTCGATTTTCTCGTTAACTATGATAGCTACAGCCAAAATAACGAAATTCTGTGATCACTCATTTTTTCATACCAAAATTGATTGTTTTAAAATTTTTTTATAAAAAACTTTAAAGTCGATTTTCTCGTTAACTATGATAGCTACAGCCAAAATAACGAAATTCTGTGATCACTCATTTTTTCGTACCAAAATTGATTTTTTTGAAATTTTTTTATAAAAAACTTTAAAGTCGATTTTCTCGTTAACTATGATAGCTACAGCCAAAATAACGAAATTCTGTGATCACTCATTTTTTCATACCAAAATTGATTTTTTTGAAATTTTTTTATAAAAAACTTTAAAGTCGATTTTCTCGTTAACTATGATAGCTACAGCCAAAATAACGAAATTCTGTGATCACTCATTTTTTCATACCAAAATGGATTTTTTTTTAATTTTTTTATAAAAAACTTTAAAGTCGATTTTCTCGTTAACTATGATAGCTACAGCCCAAATAACGAAATTCTGTGATCACTCATTTTTTCATACCAAAATTGATTTTTTTGAAATTTTTTTATAAAAAACTTTAAAGTCGATTTTCTCGTTAACTATGATAGTTACAGCCAAAATAACGAAATTCTGTGATCACTCTTTTTTCATACCAAAACTGATTTTTTTGAAATTTGTTTATAAAAAACTTTTATTTAAAACTTTAAAGTCGATTTTCTCGTTAACTGTGATAGCTACAGCCAAAATAACGAAATTCTGTGATCACTCATTTTTTCATACCAAAATTGATTTTTTTGAAATTTTTTTTATAAAAAACTTTAAAGTCGATTTTCTCGTTAACTATGATAGCTACAGCCAAAATAACGAAATTCTGTGATCACTCATTTTTTCATACCAAAATTGATTTTTTTGAAATTTTTTTATAAAAAACTTTAAAGTCGATTTTCTCGTTAACTATGATAGCTACAGCCAAAATAACGAAATTCTGTGATCACTCATTTTTTCGTACCAAAATTGATTTTTTTGAAATTTTTTTATAAAAAACTTTAAAGTCGATTTTCTCGTTAACTATGATAGCTACAGCCAAAATAACGAAATTCTGTGATCACTCATTTTTTCATACCAAAATTGATTTTTTTGAAATTTTTTTATAAAAAACTTTAAAGTCGATTTTCTCGTTAACTTGATAGCTACAGCCAAAATAACGAAATTCTGTGATCACTTATTTTTTCATACCAAAATTAATTTTTTTGAAATTTTTTTATAAAAAACTTTAAAGTCGATTTTCTCGTTAACTATGATAGCTACAGCCAAAATAACGAAATTCTGTGATCACTCATTTTTTCGTACCAAAATTGATTTTTTTGAAATTTTTTTATAAAAAACTTTAAAGTCGATTTTCTCGTTAACTGTGATAGCTACAGCCAAAATAACGAAATTCTGTGATCACTCATTTTTTCATACCAAAATTGATTTTTTTGAAATTTTTTTTAAAAAAAACTTTAAAGTCGATTTTCTCGTTAACTATGATAGCTACAGCCAAAATAACGAAATTCTGTGATCACTCATTTTTTCATACCAAAATTGATTTTTTTGAAATTTTTTTATAAAAAACTTTAAAGTCGATTTTCTCGTTAACTATGATAGCTACAGCCAAAATAACGAAATTCTGTGATCACTCATTTTTTCGTACCAAAATTGATTTTTTTGAAATTTTTTATAAAAAACTTTAAAGTCGATTTTCTCGTTAACTATGATAGCTACAGCCAAAATAACGAAATTCTGTGATCACTAATTTTTTCATACCAAAATTGATTTTTTTGAAATTTTTTTATAAAAAACTTTAAAGTCGATTTTCTCGTTAACTTGATAGCTACAGCCAAAATAACGAAATTCTGTGATCACTTATTTTTTCATACCAAAATTGATTTTTTTGAAATTTTTTTATAAAAAACTTTAAAGTCGATTTTCTCGTTAACTATGATAGCTACAGCCAAAATAACGAAATTCTGTGATCACTCATTTTTTCGTACCAAAATTGATTTTTTTGAAATTTTTTTATAAAAAACTTTAAAGTCGATTTTCTCGTTAACTATGATAGCTACAGCCAAAATAACGAAATTCTGTGATCACTCATTTTTTTATACCAAAATTGATTTTTTTGAAATTTTTTTATAAAAAACTTTAAAGTCGATTTTCTCGTTAACTATGATAGCTACAGCCAAAACAACGAAATTCTGTGATCACTCATTTTTTCATACCAAAATTGATTTTTTTGAAATTTTTTTATAAAAAACTTTAAAGTCGATTTTCTCGTTAACTATGATAGCTACAGCCAAAATAACGAAATTCTGTGATCACTCATTTTTTCATACCAAAATTGATTTTTTTGAAATTTTTTTATAAAAAACTTTAAAGTCGATTTTCTCGTTAACTATGATAGCTACAGCCAAAATAACGAAATTCTGTGATCACTCATTTTTTCGTACCAAAATTGATTTTTTTGACATTTTTTTATAAAAAACTTTAAAGTCGATTTTCTCGTTAACTATGATAGCTACAGCCAAAATAACGAAATTCTGTGATCACTCATTTTTTCATACCAAAATTGATTTTTTTGAAATTTTTTTATAAAAAACTTTAAAGTCGATTTTCTCGTTAACTATGATAGCTACAGCCAAAATAACGAAATTCTGTGATCACTCATTTTTTCATACCAAAATTGATTTTTTTGAAATTTTTTTATAAAAAACTTTAAAGTCGATTTTCTCGTTAACTATGATAGCTACAGCCAAAATAACGAAATTCTGTGATCACTCATTTTTTCGTACCAAAATTGATTTTTTTGAAATTTTTTTATAAAAAACTTTAAAGTCGATTTTCTCGTTAACTATGATAGCTACAGCCAAAATAACGAAATTCTGTGATCACTCATTTTTTCGTACCAAAATTGATTTTTTTGAAATTTTTTTATAAAAAACTTTAAAGTCGATTTTCTCGTTAACTATGATAGCTACAGCCAAAATAACGAAATTCTGTGATCACTCATTTTTTCATACCAAAATTGATTTTTTTGAAATTTTTTTATAAAAAACTTTAAAGTCGATTTTCTCGTTAACTATGATAGCTACAGCCAAAATAACGAAATTCTGTGATCACTCATTTTTTCATACCAAAATTGATTTTTTTGAAATTTTTTTATAAAAAACTTTAAAGTCGATTTTCTCGTTAACTATGATAGCTACAGCCAAAATAACGAAATTCTGTGATCACTCATTTTTTCGTACCAAAATTGATTTTTTTGAAATTTTTTTATAAAAAACTTTAAAGTCGATTTTCTCGTTAACTATGATAGCTACAGCCAAAATAACGAAATTCTGTGATCACTCATTTTTTCGTACCAAAATTGATTTTTTTGAAATTTTTTTATAAAAAACTTTAAAGTCGATTTTCTCGTTAACTATGATAGCTACAGCCAAAATAACGAAATTCTGTGATCACTCATTTTTTCGTACCAAAATTGATTTTTTTGAAATTTTTTTATAAAAAACTTTAAAGTCGATTTTCTCGTTAACTATGATAGCTACAGCCAAAATAACGAAATTCTGTGATCACTCATTTTTTCATACCAAAATAACGAAATTCTGTGATCACTTATTTTTTCGTACCAAAATTGATTTTTTGAAATTTTTTTTTATAAAAAACTTTAAAGTCTATTTTCTCGTTAACTATGATAGCTACAGCCAAAATAACGAAATTCTGTGATCACTCATTTTTTCGTACCAAAATTGATTTTTTTGAAATTTTTTTATAAAAAACTTTAAAGTCGATTTTCTCGTTAACTATGATAGCTACAGCCAAAATAACGAAATTCTGTGATCACTCATTTTTTCATACCAAAATTGATTTTTTTGAAATTTTTTTATAAAAAACTTTAAAGTCGATTTTTTCGTTAACTATGATAGCTACAGCCAAAATAACGAAATTCTGTGATCACTCATTTTTTCATACCAAAATTGATTTTTTTGAAATTTTTTTATAAAAAACTTTAAAGTCGATTTTCTCGTTAACTATGATAGCTACAGCCAAAATAACGAAATTCTGTGATCACTAATTTTTTCGTACCAAAATTGATTTTTTTGAAATTTTTTTATAAAAAACTTTAAAGTCGATTTTCTCGTTAACTATGATAGCTACAGCCAAAATAACGAAATTCTGTGATCACTTATTTTTTCGTACCAAAATTGATTTTTTGAAATTTTTTTTTATAAAAAACTTTAAAGTCTATTTTCTCGTTAACTATGATAGCTACAGCCAAAATAACGAAATTCTGTGATCACTCATTTTTTCATACCAAAATTGATTTTTTTGGAATTTTTTTATAAAAAACTTTAAAGTCGATTTTCTCGTTAACTATGATAGCTACAGCCAAAATAACGAAATTCTGTGATCACTCATTTTTTCATACCAAAATTGATTTTTTTGGAATTTTTTTTATAAAAAACTTTAAAGTCGATTTTCTCGTTAACTATAATAGCTACAGCCAAAATAACGAAATTCTGTGATCACTCATTTTTTCATACCAAAATTGATTTTTTTGAAATTTTTTTATAAAAAACTTTAAAGTCGATTTTCTCGTTAACTATGATAGCTACAGCCAAAATAACGAAATTCTGTGATCACTAATTTTTTCATACCAAAATTGATTTTTTTGAAATTTGTTTATAAAAAACTTTAAAGTCGATTTCTCGTTAACTATGATAGCTACAGCCAAAATAACGAAATTCTGTGATCACTCATTTTTTCGTACCAAAATTGATTTTTTTTAAATTTTTTTTTTAAAAACTTTAAAGTCGATTTTCTCGTTAACTATGATAGCTACAGCCAAAATAACGAAATTCTGTGATCACTTATTTTTTCGTACCAAAATTGATTTTTTGAAATTTTTTTCATAAAAAACTTTAAAGTCTATTTTCTCGTTAACTATGATAGCTACAGCCAAAATAACGAAATTCTGTAATCACTCATTTTTTCATACCAAAATTGATTTTTTTGAAATTTTTTTATAAAAAACTTTAAAGTCGATTTTCTCGTTAACTATGATAGCTACAGCCAAAATAACGAAATTCTGTGATCACTCATTTTTTCATACCAAAATTGATTTTTTTGAAATTTTTTTATAAAAAACTTTAAAGTCGATTTTCTCGTTAACTATGATAGCTACAGCCAAAATAACGAAATTCTGTGATCACTCATTTTTTCATACCAAAATTGATTTTTTTGAAATTTTTTTATAAAAAACTTTAAAGTCGATTTTCTCGTTAACTATGATAGCTACAGCCATAATAACGAAATTCTGTGATCACTCATTTTTTCGTACCAAAATTGATTTTTTTGAAATTTTTTTATAAAAAACTTTAAAGTCGATTTTCTCGTTAACTATGATAGCTACAGCCAAAATAACGAAATTCTGTGATCACTCATTTTTTCATACCAAAATTGATTTTTTTGAAATTTTTTTATAAAAAACTTTAAAGTCGATTTTCTCGTTAACTATGATAGCTACAGCCAAAATAACGAAATTCTGTGATCACTCATTTTTTCGTACCAAAATTGATATTTTTGAAATTTTTTTATAAACAACTTTAAAGTCTTTTTTCTCGTTAACTATGATAGCTACAGCCAAAATAACGAAATTCTGTGATCACTCATTTTTTCACACCAAAATTGATTTTTTTGAAATTTTTTTATAAAAAACTTTAAAGTCGATTTTCTCGTTAACTATGATAGCTACAGCCAAAATAACGAAATTCTGTGATCACTCATTTTTTTGTACCAAAATTGATTTTTTTGAAATTTTTTTATAAAAAACTTTAAAGTCGATTTTCTCGTTAACTATGATAGCTACAGCCAAAATAACGAAATTCTGTGATCACTCATTTTTTCATACCAAAATTGATTTTTTTGAAATTTTTTTATAAAAAACTTTAAAGTCGATTTTCTCGTTAACTATGATAGCTACAGCCGAAATAACGAAATTCTGTGATCACTCATTTTTTCATACCAAAATTGATTTTTTTGAAATTTTTTTATAAAAAACTTTAAAGTCGATTTTCTCGTTAACTATGATAGCTACAGCCAAAATAACGAAATTCTGTGATCACTCATTTTTTCGTACCAAAATTGATCTTTTTGAAATTTTTTTATAAAAACTTTAAAGTCGATTTTCTCGTTAACTATGATAGCTACAGCCAAAATAACGAAATTCTGTGATCACTCATTTTTTCGTACCAAAATTGATTTTTTTGAAATTTTTTTATAAAAAACTTTAAAGTCAATTTTCTCGTTAACTATGATAGCTACAGCCAAAATAACGAAATTCTGTGATCACTCATTTTTTCATACCAAAATTGATTTTTTTGGAATTTTTTTATAAAAAACTTTAAAGTCGATTTTCTCGTTAACTATGATAGCTACAGCCAAAATAACGAAATTCTGTGATCACTCATTTTTTCATACCAAAATTGATTTTTTTGAAATTTTTTTATAAAAAACTTTAAAGTCGATTTTCTCGTTAACTATGATAGCTACAGCCAAAATAACGAAATTCTGTGATCACTCATTTTTTCATACCAAAATTGATTTTTTTGAAATTTTTTTATAAAAAACTTTAAAGTCGATTTTCTCGTTAACTATGATAGCTACAGCCAAAATAACGAAATTCTGTGATCACTCATTTTTTCATACCAAAATTGATTTTTTTGGAATTTTTTTATAAAAAACTTTAAAGTCGATTTTCTCGTTAACTATGATAGCTACAGCCAAAATAACGAAATTCTGTGATCACTCATTTTTTCATACCAAAATTGATTTTTTTGAAATTTTTTTATAAAAAACTTTAAAGTCGATTTTCTCGTTAACTATGATAGCTACAGCCGAAATAACGAAATTCTGTGATCACTCATTTTTTCATACCAAAATTGATTTTTTTGAAATTTTTTTATAAAAAACTTTAAAGTCGATTTTCTCGTTAACTATGATAGCTACAGCCAAAATAACGAAATTCTGTGATCACTCATTTTTTCATACCAAAATTGATTTTTTTGAAATTTTTTTATAAAAAACTTTAAAGTCGATTTTCTCGTTAACTATGATAGCTACAGCCAAAATAACGAAATTCTGTGATCACTAATTTTTTCATACCAAAATTGATTTTTTTGAAATTTGTTTATAAAAAACTTTAAAGTCGATTTCTCGTTAACTATGATAGCTACAGCCAAAATAACGAAATTCTGTGATCACTCATTTTTTCGTACCAAAATTGATTTTTTTTAAATTTTTTTTTAAAAAACTTTAAAGTCGATTTTCTCGTTAACTATGATAGCTACAGCCAAAATAACGAAATTCTGTGATCACTTATTTTTTCGTACCAATATTGATTTTTTGAAATTTTTTTCATAAAAAACTTTAAAGTCTATTTTCTCGTTAACTATGATAGCTACAGCCAAAATAACGAAATTCTGTGATCACTCATTTTTTCATACCAAAATTGATTTTTTTGAAATTTTTTTATAAAAAACTTTAAAGTCGATTTTCTCGTTAACTATGATAGCTACAGCCAAAATAACGAAATTCTGTGATCACTCATTTTTTCATACCAAAATTGATTTTTTTGAAATTTTTTTATAAAAAACTTTAAAGTCGATTTTCTCGTTAACTATGATAGCTACAGCCAAAATAACGAAATTCTGTGATCACTCATTTTTTCATACCAAAATTGATTTTTTTGAAATTTTTTTATAAAAAACTTTAAAGTCGATTTTCTCGTTAACTATGATAGCTACAGCCATAATAACGAAATTCTGTGATCACTCATTTTTTCGTACCAAAATTGATATTTTTGAAATTTTTTTATAAAAAACTTTAAAGTCGATTTTCTCGTTAACTATGATAGCTACAGCCAAAATAACGAAATTCTGTGATCACTCATTTTTTCATACCAAAATTGATTTTTTTAAAATTTTTTTATAAAAAACTTTAAAGTCGATTTTCTCGTTAACTATGATAGCTACAGCCAAAATAACGAAATTCTGTGATCACTCATTTTTTCGTACCAAAATTGATTTTTTTGAAATTTTTTTATAAAAAACTTTAAAGTCGATTTTCTCGTTAACTATGATAGCTACAGCCAAAATAACGAAATTCTGTGATCACTCATTTTTTCATACCAAAATTGATTTTTTTGAAATTTTTTTATAAAAAACTTTAAAGTCGATTTTCTCGTTAACTATGATAGCTACAGCCAAAATAACGAAATTCTGTGATCACTCATTTTTTCGTACCAAAATTGATTTTTTTGAAATTTTTTTATAAAAAACTTTAAAGTCGATTTTCTCGTTAACTATGATAGCTACAGCCAAAATAACGAAATTCTGTGATCACTCATTTTTTCATACCAAAATTGATTTTTTTGAAATTTTTTTATAAAAAACTTTAAAGTCGATTTTCTCGTTAACTATGATAGCTACAGCCAAAATAACGAAATTCTGTGATCACTCATTTTTTCATACCAAAATTGAAATTTTTTTATAAAAAACTTTAAAGTCGATTTTCTCGTTAACTATGATAGCTACAGCCGAAATAACGAAATTCTGTGATCACTCATTTTTTCATACCAAAATTGATTTTTTTGAAATTTTTTTATAAAAAACTTTAAAGTCGATTTTCTCGTTAACTATGATAGCTACAGCCAAAATAACGAAATTCTGTGATCACTCATTTTTTCGTACCAAAATTGATTTTTTTTTAATTTTTTTTTAAACTTTAAAGTCGATTTTCTCGTTAACTATGATAGCTACAGCCAAAATAACGAAATTCTGTGATCACTCATTTTTTCGTACCAAAATTGATTTTTTTTAATTTTTTTTTTTAAAACTTTAAAGTCGATTTTCTCGTTAACTATGATAGCTACAGCCAAAATAACGAAATTCTGTGATCACTCATTTTTTCATACCAAAATTGATTTTTTTGAAATTTTTTTATAAAAAACTTTAAAGTCGATTTTCTCGTTAACTATGATAGCTACAGCCGAAATAACGAAATTCTGTGATCACTCATTTTTTCATACCAAAATTGATTTTTTTGAAATTTTTTTATAAAAAACTTTAAAGTCGATTTTCTCGTTAACTATGATAGCTACAGCCAAAATAACGAAATTCTGTGATCACTCATTTTTTCGTACCAAAATTGATTTTTTTTTAATTTTTTTTTAAACTTTAAAGTCGATTTTCTCGTTAACTATGATAGCTACAGCCAAAATAACGAAATTCTGTGATCACTCATTTTTTCGTACCAAAATTGATTTTTTTTTTAATTTTTTTTTAAAAACTTTAAAGTCGATTTTCTCGTTAACTATGATAGCTACAGCCAAATTAACGAAATTCTGTGATCACTCATTTTTTCATACCAAAATTGATTTTTTTGAAATTTTTTTATAAAAAACTTTAAAGTCGATTTTCTCGTTAACTATGATAGCTACAGCCAAAATAACAAAATTCTGTGATCACTCATTTTTTCGTACCAAAATTTATTTTTTTTTAATTTTTTTTTTAAAAACTTTAAAGTCGATTTTCTCGTTAACTATGATAGCTACAGCCAAAATAACGAAATTCTGTGATCACTCATTTTTTCATACCAAAATTGATTTTTTTGAAATTTTTTTATAAAAAACTTTAAAGTCGATTTTCTCGTTAACTATGATAGCTACAGCCAAAATAACGAAATTCTGTGATCACTCATTTTTTCGTACCAAAATTGATATTTTTGAAATTTTTTTATAAACAACTTTAAAGTCTTTTTTCTCGTTAACTATGATAGCTACAGCCAAAATAACGAAATTCTGTGATCACTCATTTTTTCACACCAAAATTGATTTTTTTGAAATTTTTTTATAAAAAACTTTAAAGTCGATTTTCTCGTTAACTATGATAGCTACAGCCAAAATAACGAAATTCTGTGATCACTCATTTTTTTGTACCAAAATTGATTTTTTTGAAATTTTTTTATAAAAAACTTTAAAGTCGATTTTCTCGTTAACTATGATAGCTACAGCCAAAATAACGAAATTCTGTGATCACTCATTTTTTCATACCAAAATTGATTTTTTTGAAATTTTTTTATAAAAAACTTTAAAGTCGATTTTCTCGTTAACTATGATAGCTACAGCCGAAATAACGAAATTCTGTGATCACTCATTTTTTCATACCAAAATTGATTTTTTTGAAATTTTTTTATAAAAAACTTTAAAGTCGATTTTCTCGTTAACTATGATAGCTACAGCCAAAATAACGAAATTCTGTGATCACTCATTTTTTCGTACCAAAATTGATTTTTTTGAAATTTTTTTATAAAAACTTTAAAGTCGATTTTCTCGTTAACTATGATAGCTACAGCCAAAATAACGAAATTCTGTGATCACTCATTTTTTCGTACCAAAATTGATTTTTTTGAAATTTTTTTATAAAAAACTTTAAAGTCAATTTTCTCGTTAACTATGATAGCTACAGCCAAAATAACGAAATTCTGTGATCACTCATTTTTTCATACCAAAATTGATTTTTTTGGAATTTTTTTATAAAAAACTTTAAAGTCGATTTTCTCGTTAACTATGATAGCTACAGCCAAAATAACGAAATTCTGTGATCACTCATTTTTTCATACCAAAATTGATTTTTTTGAAATTTTTTTATAAAAAACTTTAAAGTCGATTTTCTCGTTAACTATGATAGCTACAGCCAAAATAACGAAATTCTGTGATCACTCATTTTTTCATACCAAAATTGATTTTTTTGAAATTTTTTTATAAAAAACTTTAAAGTCGATTTTCTCGTTAACTATGATAGCTACAGCCAAAATAACGAAATTCTGTGATCACTCATTTTTTCATACCAAAATTGATTTTTTTGGAATTTTTTTATAAAAAACTTTAAAGTCGATTTTCTCGTTAACTATGATAGCTACAGCCAAAATAACGAAATTCTGTGATCACTCATTTTTTCATACCAAAATTGATTTTTTTGAAATTTTTTTATAAAAAACTTTAAAGTCGATTTTCTCGTTAACTATGATAGCTACAGCCGAAATAACGAAATTCTGTGATCACTCATTTTTTCATACCAAAATTGATTTTTTTGAAATTTTTTTATAAAAAACTTTAAAGTCGATTTTCTCGTTAACTATGATAGCTACAGCCAAAATAACGAAATTCTGTGATCACTCATTTTTTCATACCAAAATTGATTTTTTTGAAATTTTTTTATAAAAAACTTTAAAGTCGATTTTCTCGTTAACTATGATAGCTACAGCCAAAATAACGAAATTCTGTGATCACTAATTTTTTCATACCAAAATTGATTTTTTTGAAATTTGTTTATAAAAAACTTTAAAGTCGATTTCTCGTTAACTATGATAGCTACAGCCAAAATAACGAAATTCTGTGATCACTCATTTTTTCGTACCAAAATTGATTTTTTTTAAATTTTTTTTTAAAAAACTTTAAAGTCGATTTTCTCGTTAACTATGATAGCTACAGCCAAAATAACGAAATTCTGTGATCACTTATTTTTTCGTACCAATATTGATTTTTTGAAATTTTTTTCATAAAAAACTTTAAAGTCTATTTTCTCGTTAACTATGATAGCTACAGCCAAAATAACGAAATTCTGTGATCACTCATTTTTTCATACCAAAATTGATTTTTTTGAAATTTTTTTATAAAAAACTTTAAAGTCGATTTTCTCGTTAACTATGATAGCTACAGCCAAAATAACGAAATTCTGTGATCACTCATTTTTTCATACCAAAATTGATTTTTTTGAAATTTTTTTATAAAAAACTTTAAAGTCGATTTTCTCGTTAACTATGATAGCTACAGCCAAAATAACGAAATTCTGTGATCACTCATTTTTTCATACCAAAATTGATTTTTTTGAAATTTTTTTATAAAAAACTTTAAAGTCGATTTTCTCGTTAACTATGATAGCTACAGCCATAATAACGAAATTCTGTGATCACTCATTTTTTCGTACCAAAATTGATATTTTTGAAATTTTTTTATAAAAAACTTTAAAGTCGATTTTCTCGTTAACTATGATAGCTACAGCCAAAATAACGAAATTCTGTGATCACTCATTTTTTCATACCAAAATTGATTTTTTTAAAATTTTTTTATAAAAAACTTTAAAGTCGATTTTCTCGTTAACTATGATAGCTACAGCCAAAATAACGAAATTCTGTGATCACTCATTTTTTCGTACCAAAATTGATTTTTTTGAAATTTTTTTATAAAAAACTTTAAAGTCGATTTTCTCGTTAACTATGATAGCTACAGCCAAAATAACGAAATTCTGTGATCACTCATTTTTTCATACCAAAATTGATTTTTTTGAAATTTTTTTATAAAAAACTTTAAAGTCGATTTTCTCGTTAACTATGATAGCTACAGCCAAAATAACGAAATTCTGTGATCACTCATTTTTTCGTACCAAAATTGATTTTTTTGAAATTTTTTTATAAAAAACTTTAAAGTCGATTTTCTCGTTAACTATGATAGCTACAGCCAAAATAACGAAATTCTGTGATCACTCATTTTTTCATACCAAAATTGATTTTTTTGAAATTTTTTTATAAAAAACTTTAAAGTCGATTTTCTCGTTAACTATGATAGCTACAGCCAAAATAACGAAATTCTGTGATCACTCATTTTTTCATACCAAAATTGAAATTTTTTTATAAAAAACTTTAAAGTCGATTTTCTCGTTAACTATGATAGCTACAGCCGAAATAACGAAATTCTGTGATCACTCATTTTTTCATACCAAAATTGATTTTTTTGAAATTTTTTTATAAAAAACTTTAAAGTCGATTTTCTCGTTAACTATGATAGCTACAGCCAAAATAACGAAATTCTGTGATCACTCATTTTTTCGTACCAAAATTGATTTTTTTTTAATTTTTTTTTAAACTTTAAAGTCGATTTTCTCGTTAACTATGATAGCTACAGCCAAAATAACGAAATTCTGTGATCACTCATTTTTTCGTACCAAAATTGATTTTTTTTAATTTTTTTTTTTAAAACTTTAAAGTCGATTTTCTCGTTAACTATGATAGCTACAGCCAAAATAACGAAATTCTGTGATCACTCATTTTTTCATACCAAAATTGATTTTTTTGAAATTTTTTTATAAAAAACTTTAAAGTCGATTTTCTCGTTAACTATGATAGCTACAGCCGAAATAACGAAATTCTGTGATCACTCATTTTTTCATACCAAAATTGATTTTTTTGAAATTTTTTTATAAAAAACTTTAAAGTCGATTTTCTCGTTAACTATGATAGCTACAGCCAAAATAACGAAATTCTGTGATCACTCATTTTTTCGTACCAAAATTGATTTTTTTTTAATTTTTTTTTAAACTTTAAAGTCGATTTTCTCGTTAACTATGATAGCTACAGCCAAAATAACGAAATTCTGTGATCACTCATTTTTTCGTACCAAAATTGATTTTTTTTTTAATTTTTTTTTAAAAACTTTAAAGTCGATTTTCTCGTTAACTATGATAGCTACAGCCAAAATAACGAAATTCTGTGATCACTCATTTTTTCATACCAAAATTGATTTTTTTGAAATTTTTTTATAAAAAACTTTAAAGTCGATTTTCTCGTTAACTATGATAGCTACAGCCAAAATAACAAAATTCTGTGATCACTCATTTTTTCGTACCAAAATTTATTTTTTTTTAATTTTTTTTTTAAAAACTTTAAAGTCGATTTTCTCGTTAACTATGATAGCTACAGCCAAAATAACGAAATTCTGTGATCACTCATTTTTTCATACCAAAATTGATTTTTTTGAAATTTTTTTATAAAAAACTTTAAAGTCGATTTTCTCGTTAACTATGATAGCTACAGCCAAAATAACGAAATTCTGTGATCACTCATTTTTTCATACCAAAATTGATTTTTTTGAAATTTTTTTATAAAAAACTTTAAAGTCGATTTTCTCGTTAACTATGATAGCTACAGCCAAAATAACGAAATTCTGTGATCACTCATTTTTTCATACCAAAATTGATTTTTTTGAAATTTTTTTTTATAAAAAACTTTAAAGTCGATTTTCTCGTTAACTATGATAGCTACAGCCAAAATAACGAAATTCTGTGATCACTCATTTTTTCGTACCAAAATTGATTTTTTTTTAATTTTTTTTTTTAAAACTTTAAAGTCGATTTTCTCGTTAACTATGATAGCTACAGCCAAAATAACGAAATTCTGTGATCACTCATTTTTTCATACCAAAATTGATTTTTTTGAAATTTTTTTTTATAAAAAACTTTAAAGTCGATTTTCTCGTTAACTATGATAGCTACAGCCAAAATAACGAAATTCTGTGATCACTCATTTTTTCGTACCAAAATTGATTTTTTTTTAATTTTTTTTTTTTAAAACTTTAAAGTCGATTTTCTCGTTAACTATGATAGCTACAGCCAAAATAACGAAATTCTGTGATCACTCATTTTTTCATACCAAAATTGATTTTTTTGAAATTTTTTTATAAAAAACTTTAAAGTCGATTTTCTCGTTAACTATGATAGCTACAGCCAAAATAACGAAATTCTGTGATCACTCATTTTTTCGTACCAAAATTGATTTTTTTGAAATTTTTTTATAAAAAACTTTAAAGTCGATTTTCTCGTTAACTATGATAGCTACAGCCAAAATAACGAAATTCTGTGATCACTCATTTTTTCGTACCAATTTTTTTTTTTAATTATTTTATAGAAAACTTTAAAGTCGATTTTCTCGTTAACTATGATAGCTACAGCCAAAATAACGAAATTCTGTGATCACTCATTTTTTCATACCAAAATTGATTTTTTTGAAATTTTTTTATAAAAAACTTTAAAGTCGATTTTCTCGTTAACTATGATAGCTACAGCCAAAATAACGAAATTCTGTGATCACTCATTTTTTCGTACCAATTTTTTTTTTTAATTATTTTATAGAAAACTTTAAAGTCGATTTTCTCGTTAACTATGATAGCTACAGCCAAAATAACGAAATTCTGTGATCACTCATTTTTTCATACCAAAATTGATTTTTTTGAAATTTTTTTATAAAAAACTTTAAAGTCGATTTTCTCGTTAACTATGATAGCTACAGCCAAAATAACGAAATTCTGTGATCACTCATTTTTTCGTACCAAAATTGATTTTTTTGAAATTTTTTTTATAAAAAACTTTAAAGTCGATTTTCTCGTTAACTATGATAGCTACAGCCAAAATAACGAAATTCTGTGATCACTCATTTTTTCGTACCAATTTTTTTTTTTAATTATTTTATAGAAAACTTTAAAGTCGATTTTCTCGTTAACTATGATAGCTACAGCCAAAATAACGAAATTCTGTGATCACTCATTTTTTCATACCAAAATTGATTTTTTTGAAATTTTTTTATAAAAAACTTTAAAGTCGATTTTCTCGTTAACTATGATAGCTACAGCCAAAATAACGAAATTCTGTGATCACTCATTTTTTCGTACCAAAATTGATTTTTTTGAAATTTTTTTTTATAAAAAACTTTAAAGTCGATTTTCTCGTTAACTATGATAGCTACAGCCAAAATAACGAAATTCTGTGATCACTCATTTTTTCGTACCAAAATTGATTTTTTTTAAATTTTTTTATAAAAAACTTTAAAGTCTATTTTCTCGTTAACTATGATAGCTACAGCCAAAATAACGAAATTCTGTGATCACTCATTTTTTCGTACCAAAATTGATTTTTTTAAATTTTTTTATAAAAAACTTTAAAGTCGATTTTCTCGTTAACTATGATAGCTACAGCCAAAATAACGAAATTCTGTGATCACTCATTTTTTCGTACCAAAATTGATTTTTTTGAAATTTTTTTATAAAAAACTTTAAAGTCGATTTTCTCGTTAACTATGATAGCTACAGCCAAAATAACGAAATTCTGTGATCACTCATTTTTTCATACCAAAATTCATTTTTTTTGAAATTTTTTTTTATAAAAAACTTTAAAGTCGATTTTCTCGTTAACTATGATAGCTACAGCCAAAATAACGAAATTCTGTGATCACTCATTTTTTCGTACCAAAATTGATTTTTTTGAAATTTTTTTATAAAAAACTTTAAAGTCGATTTTCTCGTTAACTATGATAGCTACAGCCAAAATAACGAAATTTTGTGATCACTCATTTTTTCGTACCAAAATTATTTTTTTTTAATTTTTTTTTTTAAAACTTTAAAGTCGATTTTCTCGTTAACTATGATAGCTACAGCCAAAATAACCAAATTCTGTGATCACTCATTTTTTCATACCAAAATTGATTTTTTTGAAATTTTTTTATAAAAAACTTTAAAGTCGATTTTCTCGTTAACTATGATAGCTACAGCCAAAATAACGAAATTTTGTGATCACTCATTTTTTCGTACCAAAATTAATTTTTTTTTAATTTTTTTTTTTAAAACTTTAAGGTCGATTTTCTCGTTAACTATGATAGCTACAGCCAAAATAACGAAATTCTGTGATCACTCATTTTTTCGTACCAATTTTTTTTTTTTTAATTTTTTTATAAAAAACTTTAAAGTCGATTTTCTCGTTAACTATGATAGCTACAGCCAAAATAACGAAATTCTGTGATCACTCATTTTTTCGTACCAAAATTGATTTTTTTTAAATTTTTTTATAAAAAACTTTAAAGTCTATTTTCTCGTTAACTATGATAGCTACAGCCAAAATAACGAAATTCTGTGATCACTCATTTTTTCGTACCAAAATTGATTTTTTTTAATTTTTTTATAAAAAACTTTAAAGTCGATTTTCTCGTTAACTATGATAGCTACAGCCAAAATAACGAAATTCTGTGATCACTCATTTTTTCATACCAAAATTGATTTTTTTTGAAATTTTTTTTTATAAAAAACTTTAAAGTCGATTTTCTCGTTAACTATGATAGCTACAGCCAAAATAACGAAATTCTGTGATCACTCATTTTTTCGTACCAAAATTGATTTTTTTGAAATTTTTTTATAAAAAACTTTAAAGTCGATTTTCTCGTTAACTATGATAGCTACAGCCAAAATAACGAAATTCTGTGATCACTCATTTTTTCATACCAAAATTCATTTTTTTTGAAATTTTTTTTTATAAAAAACTTTAAAGTCGATTTTCTCGTTAACTATGATAGCTACAGCCAAAATAACGAAATTCTGTGATCACTCATTTTTTCGTACCAAAATTGATTTTTTTGAAATTTTTTTATAAAAAACTTTAAAGTCGATTTTCTCGTTAACTATGATAGCTACAGCCAAAATAACGAAATTTTGTGATCACTCATTTTTTCGTACCAAAATTAATTTTTTTTTAATTTTTTTTTTTAAAACTTTAAAGTCGATTTTCTCGTTAACTATGATAGCTACAGCCAAAATAACCAAATTCTGTGATCACTTATTTTTTCATACCAAAATTGATTTTTTTGAAATTTTTTTATAAAAAACTTTAAAGTCGATTTTCTCGTTAACTATGATAGCTACAGCCAAAATAACGAAATTTTGTGATCACTCATTTTTTCGTACAAAAATTAATTTTTTTTTAATTTTTTTTTTTTAAAACTTTAAAGTCGATTTTCGTTAACTATGATAGCTACAGCCAAAATAACGAAATTCTGTGATCACTCATTTTTTCGTACCAATTTTTTTTTTTTTTAATTTTTTTATAAAAAACTTTAAAGTCGATTTTCTCGTTAACTATGATAGCTACAGCCAAAATAACGAAATTCTGTGATCACTCATTTTTTCGTACCAAAATTGATTTTTTTGGAATTTTTTTATAAAAAACTTTAAAGTCGATTTTCTCGTTAACTATGATAGCTACAGCCAAAATAACGAAATTCTGTGATCACTCATTTTTTCATACCAAAATTGATTTTTTTGAAATTTTTTTATAAAAAACTTTAAAGTCGATTTTCTCGTTAACTATGATAGCTACAGCCAAAATAACGAAATTCTGTGATCACTCATTTTTTCATACCAAAATTGATTTTTTTGAAATTTTTTTATAAAAAACTTTAAAGTCGATTTTCTCGTTAACTATGATAGCTACAGCCAAAAAACGAAATTCTGTGATCACTCATTTTTTCAAAATTAATTATTTTTTTTTCAAAACTTTAAAGTCGATTTTCTCGTTAACTATGATAGCTACAGCCAAAATAACGAAATTCTGTGATCACTCATTTTTTCATACCAAAATTGATTTTTTTGAAATTTTTTTATAAAAAACTTTAAAGTCGATTTTCTCGTTAACTATGATAGCTACAGCCAAAATAACGAAATTCTGTGATCACTCATTTTTTCGTACCAAAATTGATTTTTTTGAAATTTTTTTATAAAAAACTTTAAAGTCATTTTTTCATACCAAAATTGATTTTTTTGAATTTTTTTTATAAAAAACTTTAAAGTCGATTTTCTCGTTAACTATGATAGCTACAGCCAAAATAACGAAATTCTGTGATCACTCATTTTTTCGTACCAAAATTAATTTTTTTTTTTTCAAAACTTTAAAGTCGATTTTCTCGTTAACTATGATAGCTACAGCCAAAATAACGAAATTCTGTGATCACTCATTTTTTCATACCAAAATTGATTTTTTTGAAATTTTTTTATAAAAAACTTTAAAGTCGATTTTCTCGTTAACTATGATAGCTACAGCCAAAATAACGAAATTCTGTGATCACTCATTTTTTCATACCAAAATTGATTTTTTTGAAATTTTTTTATAAAAAACTTTAAAGTCGATTTTCTCGTTAACTATGATAGCTACAGCCAAAATAACGAAATTCTGTGATCACTCATTTTATCATACCAAAATTGATTTTTTTGAAATTTTTTTATAAAAAACTTTAAAGTCGATTTTCTCGTTAACTATGATAGCTACAGCCAAAATAACGAAATTCTGTGATTTTTGAAATTTTTTTATTAAAAACTTTAAAGTCGATTTTCTCGTTAAATATGATAGCTACAGCCATAATAAGGAAATTCTGTGATCACTCATTTTTTCATACCAAAATTGATTTTTTTGAAATTTTTTTATAAAAAACTTTAAAGTTGATTTTCTCGTTAACTATGATAGCTACAGCCAAAATAACGAAATTCTGTGATCACTCATTTTTTCATACCAAAATTGATTTTTTTGAAATTTTTGTATAAAAAACTTTAAAGTCGATTTTCTCGTTAACTATGATAGCTACAGCCAAAATAACGAAATTCTGTGATCACTCATTTTTTCATACCAAAATTGATTTTTTTGAAATTTTTTTTTATAAAAAACTTTAAAGTCGATTTTCTCGTTAACTATGATAGCTACAGTCAAAATAACGAAATTCTGTGATCACTCATTTTTTCGTACCAAAATTGATTTTTATACCCTTCACCAATAGGTGAAAGGGTATTATAAGTTTGTGATTCCGTTTGTAATTTTTTTATTAGTGATCGTAGACCCCATAAAAATTATACCGATCGACTCAGAATCGGGAGGAGAATCGATTAAGCGATGCCCGTCTGTCTGTCTGTCCGTCCGTCTGTCTGTCTGTCTGTTGAAATCAAGTTTCTGAAGCCCCTGGAGGATGGACTTAAATAAATTATATATCAGATTTTAGGAAATTCTCCCGCAATGAACGCTATTAGATTTCATTAAAATCGGTTTATAAACACCGAAAATATCGAAAAAATACCAAAAATTAGACGAAAATTTTAAAATTTTTGATTGTAACACACTTTTAAATAACAAGAGAAAAAAGATACTCCTGGTGTACATGTGATAATATGTTATATATCAGATTGTAGGAAATAGTTTCCCAAAGCACTCTGTAAAATTTTATCAAAATCGGTCTATAAACAACTGAGATATCGCCAAAACACTGAATTAAATGTATCGCAAATTGCCCAAAGTTCGCATTAGAGAATGTTTGTTGAAAAAATGAAATGCAGAAATAGGAAAAACCATCCTCCTTTAGCACGGACCTACATAAATTTTATATAAGATTTTAGGAAATTCCCCCGCCAAGCACGTTATTAAATTTTATCAAAAGCGGTCCATAAACAATTGAGATATCGCCTTAACACTACATTTGATGTACAGCAAATTGCCCAAAATACGTGTCTAAGAAATTTTGTTTACATTTTGTAAGTATTGTTTTAGCGATATCTCAGGTGTTTATGGACCGATTGTGATGAAATTTGACATCGTTCTTTGTGTGAGGATTTTCTAAAATCTATACTCCACCAATCTGATTACGAATACCATTCAAATTGTACCGATCAACTCAGAATCGGCAGGAGAATCGATTTCGCGACCTCCGTCCGTCCGTCCGTCTGTTTGTCTGTCTGTCTGTCCGTCCGTCTGTTTGTTTGTCCGTCCGTCCGTCTGTTTTTTTTGTCCGTCCGTCTACCTGTCTGTAATTTTTTCTGTTGTAGTCGAGTTTTTGGAGCTCCTGTTTTGTCGATATCTCAGGTGTTTATTTTGATGAAATTTAATAAAATTTAATAATTTCGCAGGGGTATACCTAAATCCTGATGCATTCGGTAATTTGTGGTAGATATAATTTAGCGTTTAAGCGATGGTGTTTTAATCGACAATTCAGGGTGGGACAATATCCTAAAATTTTGTGTAAAATCCAGGAGCTCCACAAATCTGATTTTAGCATTAATCTTAATTTTGTGTCTGACTTTTGAACACTATGATAACATTTGAGAATGTCTTCTTCTGTTATCCTTGACTCCCAGTGGAGCATAGGGCCTCAACCATCCTTTTATATCGGACTCTATTGCGAGATGTTAGGCATACATCGTTCCATGAATAGTTTGCTGCTTGTAACTCCGCATCAATTGATCTTCTCCACGTTCTAGCAGGTGCGCCAACACGGCGGCCGCTTCCTTGTGGATTCCAACGGAGCGCTTGTCTAGCAATGCTGGTATTTGGCCTTCGGAGTGTGTGGCCTATCCACCGCCATTTCCGTTAACATACCTCTGTGGAAGCGGGGGTTTGGTTTGTCGTATTAAGTAGATCCTCATTTCTTATGCGATTCGGCCACCATATATTAAGAATTTGCCTTAAACATTTGTTTGTAAAGGTTTGCAGTCGTTTATCGATGGCATTTGTGCGTTTCCATGTTTCGCAGCCGTAATACAGGATGGTCTTGACATTCGAGTTGTATATTCGTAACTTCGTTGTTGTTGATATTTGCCGAGATTTCCAAATAGCTCGAAGAATGCCAAATGCAGATTTTGCCTTATTAATACGCGATTTAATGTCCTCGTCTGCGCCACCTTTTGTAGTTACTAAACTACCCAGGTAATTAAAGGTATCTACACGCCCAATAACCTCGTTATTCACATTGATGTGTGTTAACGGGTTTGCGCCATAGCCTCCGGGCATAATCTTTGTCTTGGAAATATTAATTTCAAGACCAGCTATACGAGATTCAGCAGTAATAGCGTTAGTATTCTCTTGAAGGTGGCCAGAGCTTTGGCTTAGAAGACATACGTCGTCGGCATATTCCAAGTCCTCAAGTTGTTGAAAGGGTGTCCATTGGATACCATGTCTACCATTTAGAGCCGTACGCATTATGTTGTCGATGACGAGGATGAAAAGTATAGGTGATAATATACATCCTTGCCTTACTCCAGTAGTAACATCGAACGGATCTGATAGTTTGCCCTTGTGTAGGACTCGACATTTAAAATCAACGTACATTGCCCGGATTAAGTTGAGAATTTTCGTCGGCATGTTACGATTTTCTAAAATTCTCCATAGATAGCTTCTATTGACACTGTCGAAGGCCTTCATAAAGTCGATAAACGCCAGGTAATTTGAGAATGTATTATATATCAAATTATAGGTAATCTTCCTAGGAAGTACAAAAATGCAGCTAACTACATGATATCCGTTCAAAATCTACATATGTATGTAAGTATCTCACATATCAACGAAAATTTAAATTTTTTAATTGCAATTGGGAAAAATCCGTTCACGTTTGACAATTGATCCCGTATAACTTCGCCTAAGGCAATCTCTTAGTAGCTAATAAATGACAAATTATAATAGATACGATGATGACATTTAGTATAAAGACGTTGTACAATATTGATATTCAGGGCGATAGCGCCTAAAATAAACTTTCTAGAGGGACAACATTTGACAAAAGTATTTCTGATCTCTTGAAAAGTTCGATATTGAAAATGGGCGAGCTCTATTCACATTTAGTGAAATCTCCCATATAAACCCGACCGGGAATCGATTTAATGCTGATAAATTAAATCACATTAAAATTGCACAAAGAACTAGAGCAAAACTTTCCAAACATCCATCGGACAGACCGAAAGAACTATACATCCCAAATATTATTGATGAAGTGTTCATTTTAATTAATTAACTAACTTCAGATTAATAAGTAAACTTTTCCGACAAAGCTGATAACCATCCATTCAAAAGCTATATATTTCACGTATGTATCTAAAACTAAGAGTGTATACCCTATAATTTTAAGGCAATCATTGTTAAAGCTTTGACCTAAATCAGTCCGTTAACTTCAGAGTTTTACATAACTAATCAAGAACTTTTACTAGTTGGATAATTCGTACGAATTAAAGTGCACAACCCTCACTGGGCACAGCGTTTTTGGGTTGCATGTCAGAATACTTAAACTTCATCAAATCGATGTGCTATTGCAAATCTAAGGGCATCTACATTTTGAAGCATCTTTTCTGCATGGTTTATCTGGTCTATCGAACTTTATTAAATGTTCGTAAAATATGTGTCTATTTTATTTCGAAGCTACTGGCTGGCTTAAATATGCATTCTCTACTTGTAGTCTAGTAATCATTATCTTTCACAAAGGGACCACTTTAGAACCCAAGTGAAGCTTCCCTAGACATCAGCCACCTGCCCAACCTAACCTTTGGGTGCATAACTATTCTAGATGATGACGCCACCGAAAAGGTTTTCGTTTTCCGACTCTTAATTTTAAAGACTCTTTGCATATAATACTAGTATAACCAAATATTGCTACGAATTACATTAAGTACTTTTGGAACACCATTGGTGAAGGGTATCCAAGATTCGGCAAAGCCGAATATACCACTCTTACTTGTTTCATACCAAAATTGATTTTTTTGAAATTTTTTTTATAAAAAACTTTAAAGTCGATTTTCTCGTTAACTTTGCTAGCTATAGCCTCGTTAACTATGATAGCTACAGCCAAAATAACGAAATTCTGTGATCACTTATTTTTTCATACCAAAATTGATTTTTTTTTAAATTTTTTTATAAAAAACTTTAAAGTCGATTTTCTCGTTAACTATGATAGCTATAGCCAAAATAACGAAATTCCGTGATCACTCATTTTTTCATACCAATATTTATTTTTTTTTTTTATTTTTTTATAAAAAACTTTAAAGTCGATTTTCTCGTTAACTATGATAGCTACAGCCAAAATAACGAAATTCTGTGATGACTCATTTTTTCATACCAAAATTGATTTTTTTGTGAAATTTTTTTATTAAAAACTTTAAAGTCGATTTTCTCGTTAACTATGATAGCTACAGCCAAAATAACGAAATCCTGTGATCACTCATTTTTTCATACCAAAATTGATTTTTTTTAAATTATTTTATAAACAATTTTAAAGTCGATTTTCTCGTTAACTATGATAGCTACAGAAAAAATAACGAAGTTCTGTGATCATTAATTTTTTCATACAAAAATTGATTTTTTTGAAATTTTTTATAAACAATTTTAAAGTCGATTTTCTCGTTAACTACAGCCAAAATAACGAAATTCTGTGATGACTCATTTTTTCATACCAAAATTGATTTTTTTTGAATTTTTTTTATTAAAAACTTTAAAGTCGATTTTCTCGTTAACTACGATAGCTACAGCCAAAATAACGAAAGTCTGTGATCACTCATTTTTTCATACCAAAATTGATTTTTTTTTGAAATTTTTTTATAAAAAACTTTAAAGTCGATTTTCTCGTTAACTATGATAGCTACAGCCAAAATAACGAAATTCTGTGATCACTCATTTTTTCACACCAAAATTGATTTTTGTTGAAATTTTTTTTATAAAAAACTTTAAAGTCGATTTTCTCGTTAACTATGATAGCTACAGCCAAAATAACGAAATTCTGTGATCACTAAAAAAATTGATTTTTTTTTTAATTTTTTTGTAAAAAAACTTTAAAGTCGATTTTCTCGTTAACTATGATACCTACAGCCAAAATAACGAAATTCTGTGATCACTCATTTTTTCATACCAAAATTGATTTTGAATTTTTTTTATAAAAAACTTTAAAGTCGATTTTCTCGTTAACTATGAAAGCTACAGCCAAAATAACGAAATTTTGTGATCACTCATTTTTTCAAACCAAAATTGTTTTTTTTTAAATTTTTTTATAAAACTCTTTAAAGTCGATTTTCTCGTTAACTATGAAAGCTCTAGAGGCAAAATAACGAGAGAAAAAAATTTTTCATATAAAAACTTTAAACTTAGAAATGAAAATGTTATGAATAAACTTACCTCTATGCCTTTCTTACGCGTATCGACCTCCAAACCCTTCATAACTTGTTTTATATCCTCACGATCAACTTGAACGCAGCAGTTCTTTTCGTCTTTACGTTGCTTTGGCGGACACGAAAGCTCATCGTAAGCTTTTGAACGTTGCGTGCGATAATTGTCGATCTTGTTCTGCTGATTATCACAAAATGTTTTGATTTTCGAAAATGGAACATAATAATTATCGCCATAGCAATTATCTTTGCCCGAATATTTGATGTTGGCACGAATTTTGGGTAGATCTGGATGATTGACTATATGACCACCGGTGCGACATTTAATGTGATTACGGGCAAAAGTATTGCGTTGTGCCAGCTTTGTTAGGCTACAATTAGAGTTGTGCGAATTTTCCTAATCGGGGAAGGAGATAGGGAAAAGTTTTTGGAATAGAATTATTTTGTTAACGCTTTAAAGTTTATACCTTGCCTCCACATTTACTGCATTCATCCTCAAATTTATCCTGTCCATCATATATTTTTTCCACATGATGAGTATCTTTGAGAACACGTATTACCAATCCGCTGCCATTTAGGCAGGCCTCGAATTCATCATACGCATCAGGTCCAGGGTTCGGGGGACGCGGTGTCTGAAAGCATGGCGCCATGCAAGCACCACACGGAGAGCAGGGATCTCTGACACAATCATCACATTCGTCAGCCATAATCTGCTCAAATTTAAAGGGATCAGGTATTCCGCAAGGGGGATCTGCTAAAAGAATATTTGTAGAAGTTAGAAATATAACTAAGACGTAAATTCAAAATGGAACATACCCTTGTGAAGTTCTAGGTTCCGGGACATTTTTGGGTTTACGATTTTTTTGACAAATTGTTTCGATTTTTTGATTTTTCGTTTTTTTATCTAATTTTTGTTTACTAATTTTTTCAACTTAAAATTTACTGGCCATTGTATTTTTGCATTAAATAGCGCAATTTACGTAAAGCTTTTGCTTTGGCTACAAAAGGAATCAGAAAATTAAATCCTTGATAATAACAGAATCGCACCCATTTGAAATGTAGTGAAATGTAGGGTGCAATTAAATTGAATTCTTCTAAAAGGGTACGATCCATTTAATATGATATAATATGGACAAACTTACCAGCTTCACATTCGTCCGCGTACTCATCAGCGGAACAGGAATTCGATGCTTCCGTGTTAGGGCAAGTTGGTTCCGGGGCAGGGCAACAACAGGGAGATCTGTTACCCAAAAATTTGGCAGCTGAAGTAAAAAGAAGAATACAATAATTTTCCTATAAAAAATAGTAAAATTTTGAAAATTTTCCTATAAAAAAGTAAATTTTGAAAATTTTACTATAAAAAAAAGTATAATTTTGAAAACTTTACTATAAAAAAAGTAAAATCTTGAAAATTTTACTTTAAAAAAAGTAAAATTTTGAAAATTTTACTATAAAAAAAGTAAGGTTTTGAAAATTTTACTATAAAAAAAGTAAAATTTTGAAAATTTTCAATAAAAATAGTAAAATTTTTAAAATTTTACTATAAAAATAGTAATATTTTGAAAATCTTATAATAAAAATAGTAAAATTTTGAAAATTTTACAATCAAAATAGTAAAATTTTGAAAATTTTACAATAAAAATAGTAAAATTTTGAAAATTTTACAATAAAAATAGTAAAATTTTGAAAATTTTACAATAAAAATAGTAAAATTTTGAAAATTTTACAATAAAAATAGTAAAATTTTGAAAATTTTACAATACAAATAGTAAAATTTTGAAAATTTTACAATAAAAATAGTAAAATTTTGAAAATTTTACAACAAACAAAGTAAAATTTTGAAAATTTTACAATAAAAATAGTAAAATTTTGAAAATTTTACAATAAAAATAGTAAAATTTTGAAAATTTTAAAATAAAAATAGTAAAATTTTGAAAATTTTCAATAAAAATAGTAAAATTTTGAAAATTTTACAATAAAAATAATAAAATTTGGAAAATTTTACAATAAAAATAGTAAAATTTTGAAAATTTTACTATAAAAATAGTAAAATTTTGAAAATTTTACAATAAAAATAGTAAAATTTTGAAAATTTTACAACAAAAATAGTAAAATTTTGAAAATTTTACAATAAAAATAGTAAAATTTTGAAAATTTTACTTTAAAAATAGTAAACTTTTGAAAACTTTACTATAAAAATAGTAAAATTTTGAAAACTTTACTATAAAAATAGTAAAATTTTTGAAAATTTAACTATAAAAATAGTAAAATTTTGAAAATTTTACTATAAAAATAGTAAAATTTTGAAAATTTTACTATAAAAATAGTAAAATATTGAAAATTTTACTATAAAAATAGTAAAATTTTGAAAATTTTACTATAAAAATAGTAAAATTTTGAAAATTTTACTACAAAAATAGTAAAATTTTGAAAATTTTACTATAAAAATATTAAAATTTTGAAAATTTTACTATAAAAATAGTTAAATTTTGAAAATTTTACTACAAAAATAGTAAAATTTTGAAAATTTTACTATAAAAATAGTAAAATTTTGAAAATTTTACTATCAAAATAGTAAAATTTTGAAAATTTTACTATCAAAATAGTAAAATTTTAAAAATTTTACAATAAAAATAATAAAATTTTAAAAAGTTTACTATAAAAAAAGTAAAATTTTCCTATAAGAAAGTAAAAATTTGAAAATTTAAAGACATTTCTAAAGAAAAGTTGACCGAAGAAAGGCATTTCTATAGAAAACTTGACAAAGGAGGTCATATCAATAGAAAAGTTGACCAAAGGAAGACATTTATATAGAAAAGTTGACCGAAGAAAGGCATTTCTATAGAAAAGTTGACCAAAGAAAAACATTTCTATGGAAAAGTTAACCAATGGAAGTAATTTCTAGAGAAAAGTTAACCAAATTAAGAAATTTCTATAAAAAAGTTGACCAAAGGAAGACATTCCTACAGAAAAGTTGACGAATAATGACATTCTTGGATAAAAAGGTTTTCACTTACCTCTATCACATTCATCCTCTACTTCTTTACATGATTTAGGCCTGTCGGCGTTACAGGCAAAATACCGCTGACAAACTTGTTTTCTAGGTTCTTTGTGGCATGGATCTCTTAAGGGACAATCTTTATCTCCCATTTGACACTTATTACTACAACCCGCATTATCGTCATTACCTCCACCACAACAACGTGAACAATCTTTAGGAGGGCAGCAAGGTTTAGGAGGTTGAGGGTAACAAGGTTTAGCTACTGGGGGACAGCAAGGCTTAGGTGGTGGAGGGCAACAAGGTGGAATATCACAAGGATCGGGAGCATCAGATTTGCATCCGGTATTGCAGATACGGGAAAATGGAAATGTAGAAACCATGGCTGGACCAATAGCCACCAGACGTATAAGCAAAACAACATTACCTGTTTGACATTTCTTTAAATTGAATATGGGCAGCAGGTGCTTGGTAAGCTCCGAAGTCGGACAAAGTTGTTCTTTACGACCCTCAAGATAGGAGTCACAATCCTTTGATTCATCGATAGGTGGTTTGCTTGATTCTTTAGGATTTGGCAAGCCTTTAAGATGACGTCCCAGTGCATCCTGCCAGTTTTCATTTTCAATATTGAAATTTTCCATAACTTTATCGAAAACTGATTTGATTGGCAGATCCGTGCAACCAATCAGGAATTTACACTGCTCAGTTTTCTTTTTGTAAATGTGTACCAACAACTTATCCGCTTCAGATATTGGTGTTTCCAGTGAAAACACACAACTTTTGCCACATTTCGGCGAACAAGGATCAACACACTGACCGAATTCTCGGTCGCATATTGAAACATAAACGCTATTGCGAAATGTAATTTCACAGCATAAGGGATATTCTTCTGGTGCGCAATAGTTTGGCTTTGTCACCAACACCTCGTCCACAACGAATTCGAACATAAAGAGGAAATTTTGCGCCATTTTATTTTTGTAAAGGAACTTATAAAAGAATTTTTATTTTAAATTAAATTTTTAAAAGTTTGGGATTAAAAATCGGAGTAAAAAATATATTTAATAAAAATTAATAATGTTTTTGAAGTGAAAATAAAAAAATATTTCAAGAATTGATTTAAAAATTTATGGTAACTAATTGAAAAATTTTAGTGAATATGATCGCCGACAAAGATTAATCGGCTCTGACCAATGGAAATAGAAGTGTCGTTATAGATTAGAAATAAAAAAATACATAATTTCATAGAATTTTTCACAATTTTTATCTTAATTTATAAATGAATTAAATATTTCCTAAACTTTATAAGATCTTAAAAGACTATCCATTCTTTTTCATTTCTTGTATTTGTTTCAGCAGCATTTGCATACGGTCCTTCATTAAGGGCTGACCACGTTGCGTCTTCTTACTTATAACTTTCGTTTTTTCCAAACGCTTCTTTTTGTACAGACGAATCTTTTCTTCCTTCTCCTTTTTGGCCTTGGCGCGTTCTTCCTCCAATTCTTTTTGCTTCTGGGCTCTATGAGCTTGGCGTTCTTGGAATTTTTTCGCCCTTTCCTTAATTTCAAAGAAAATTAATTGAATTAGTTGTTTAATATCAATAAACATAGAAGTCCTACATGTTTTTGTGCCTCCTTTGACTTCACAAAAGCAGCTTTGCCATGTGTTGGCTTTTTGTATGGAGCACCACCTCCCTTTCCACGACCACCATCTTTATGTTTATTGGGAATACCTTTGGCAGTGGCATTTGTTTTGTTAGTCTTTCCCTTATTTGTATTAACCATTTTTAATGTAGTTTAAAAACTATTATTTTTCTTAAATTCTATCAAATTCACGTTTTGTTTTGAAAGTTCTTCTTATCCAAATGTTATTCACCACAAACTGATAGCATCCAGCGGATTCTATCAGGTTTGAAAAACTTCAAGCCTGCCGAATATCAGGTCAAGCTAAATAATAAATGAACTTGGCAGTACTTTTAATGCTATAATGGCAAACATTGTCAATGTTGCCACATTTTATTTCCGAAAAAAAATCTGTTTTTCATGTTTAAAATCTGTGCCTAGTTTATGTAATTCTCGTATCGAAAAAAAAAAATGGGAAACGCGATGTTAAGTGAAACAATTAGTTCGATGCGAGAAGTTACTCGATGCGAGAAATTCAGAAACTAGGTACTGCATCTTCAAAATTAAATTAAAGAAATTGTAATAAAAATATATGCAGCATTCATTTTCCTTTCCAAAAAAAAAAAAAAAAACAAAAGTACAAAATATATATTTATGCAAAAAAAAAAGTTTAATACTTTTTTCTCTAACAAATTATAGAATTCAAAAAACTTTCTTGGGTAAAAACCTGGTTTCTACTTTTAAAATCTACACACTTCGCAGTGCTGAACATGGTACAACATTAATTTATTTTGATACAATTTGCAACTTGTTTGTACAGTGATATTTATACCCTTCACCACAATAGGTGCAAGGGGTATTATAAGTTTGTGCTGATGTATGTAACCCATAGAAGTATTTGTTTTAGACCCATCTTTTAGTATACCAATAGGCTTAGAACCACTTTCTGAGTCAATTTAGCGATGTCAGTGCGTCTGGCTGGACGGCTGGCTGGACCCTATTGTAAACCATGTAATCAAAGTACAGGGGCCAAATTACCGCATTCGATATCGATCGAAAACTCGGACTTTTAAGCGAATATTGTGAAGTATACTTTAGGGATGTTCAAAGTTACTTCTATGCAAAAAGTTTATTGAAATTTGGTATCCATTTTGATTCGTTTTTAAAAATATATATTGTTCAATTAAAACCCTTTTACTATAGTTCATCTTATGGCAATAACTTCAAAAAAATATAGTAAACTGTGCATCTTTTAAATAATTTTGATTATCTTTAAAGTATGCTATACAAATGTTTTGAAATCATCTAAGATTTTGGTCGATATCGAGTGCCGTAATTTGGCCCCAGGTCGAAATTCAAAAAATAATTTGATGAAATTTGGCACAGATCATTTTTTGCTAGAAATTCGTCGAAATCGGTCCATTATTTATGGTACCTCCCATAGGTCCCACTTCCCGGAATTGATATTTTGGCCACAAATATCAATATGTTTTATAAAATTTAAAACAAATACTGCTTAGGTAAACCAAAATCACTGTACCGAATTTCGTTGAAATCTGTCCACATTTGACCATAGCTCCCATACAAACTCTTCTGTCAAAACGCACTAAATGAAACAAAAATCACTAAAACGCTCGTAAATCTAAAGATAATGAGATTTTTGAGTTTATTTTTTGCATACATAATTTGTAACAACTGTAATCAGTTTGCCAAATTTCTAGATAATCTGCCCACATTTGACCCTAGCTCTCATATAAGTCAGACTTGACCGACTATAGCACTTTCTTACTTGTTTTTGGTCAAAGATGAGCAAAGACGACACTCACTTTAAACAGAGCTTTCTTAAAGTCAAATGCTTTTACAATGTAAAGCCAAGACGCTCTTAAGATATCTACCATATTTTGATATCTTTACGATGTCAGCTTACTTACACAACTTTACTGTTCAGTCGATTTTTCATCGTCTCATTTGGACGCTCACTGCGTTCTGCATCATCGGTGTTTATGGGTATGACCACATTTGAAGTCTGCATAGTTTTATTGTTGTTCCTTAAACTATATTTATTATTCACCGAAAGTTTTTCTTTTATTGTCGTTGCCCTTTAATGGAAATAATGATAAGCTATGCGCTTCTATTTATACAATTTGGTCACTAATTTTCTTCTGCCAATTGTTCACCCTGAAAATAATAGCTGCTCATTTTTTTAGTCTGGCTACTTCATTATTAACACTTCAAAAAACTTGGCGTTACTTTTGTAAACAACAACAAAAAACTCAACGAAACCAAACAAAAAACTTGACGATCAAACGGTTTTTTCGAATACGACCATTTAATTTGTCTCATAAGAAAGCAAGCGCGCGTGACGTTTAAAGTGAATTAAATAAATAAATAAAAATCAATTATTGTCATAGTTTAGAGAAATTTATCAACAACAAAAGTTATTTTATCAAATGAGAATGGATACGTCGGGAAAAAATTCTAGCCAAACGCAGTCAACGCGAAAAACTAACCAAAATATTCAGGTTTATGTGCGCGTCAGGTAAATTATTTTGCCAATCGAATTTGCAAACGTTTTTCTTATGTGGAATTTATTTGTTTCTTTTAGGCCACTTAATGCTCGAGAACGCTGTATACGTTCGGCCGAAATTATAGATGTTGTATCACCAAAAGAAATTATTACTCGTCATACATTGGAGTCGAAATTGACAAAAAAGTTTACATTCGATCGAGCATTTGGCTCAGACTCCCGGCAAGTTGATGTCTATTCGGCTGTAGTATCTCCCTTGATTGAAGAAGTACTTTCCGGTTATAATTGTACAGTTTTTGCCTATGGTCAGACGGGTACAGGAAAAACCCATACTATGGTGGGAAATCAGTGTGCAGAATTAAAATCATCATGGGAGGATGTGAGTACATATTTAGTTTGTGTTGTGGTATTTCTTAATCACTGTAATGTTCACACAAAAACTGGATAGATTTTGTGATCATAGAGTGCTGTAAATTTTATTTTGTATGTTAAAGAGACAATATCGGTTTTACCTAGTGTAGTTCTGCCATGGGTTTTACTATTTTATAGGAAATGTTTTTGTTATTAGAACAGCTAACATATACAATTTTATCAATATTGTGTTTACCTAGGATCTGTTTAGAGATCAAAAAAGGAGTGGTACTTAGAACAAAATGATGTATTGTTGGCGGTGCAGTTGAAATAGTATGGGTATCATAAATATCATTACATACTGTGCATACGTTAGACATTATCTGTGTCAGAAGATCTGAAATCTGTTGCTCCATCCCGTTTTTAATTGTGCCTAAACAATATTTGTTTCTGGCACAATCTCTTTTCTTTTTCTGTTACGGGTAATGGGCGGCCTCCTAACACAACGATCGTGTGATAACCTAAAATCGCGGAGTTCAAGGCCTTTGTATACTGCTTATCGCTGCCAGTACTAGGTTACATCTAAAAGATAATGTACATACCTTTGTGTGCTATAGTCATACATGATATAAGCTGATATGCGTTGGGGAAGTCTTTAAGGGTGTGACTTGAAAGTTTCCATTATCTCTCTGAAGACATCTTAAGATGGTAACTTCTTTACTCTATGGACTTTTGAGTCAATAGAAATTTATATAATTTTTTAACGTCCACGGTAACAAAAGGGAGCAAAAACTCGTCCATAATTTATATAACGCTAAACATTGTGAATTTGTTCCATTGTGAGCAAATGCGGCAGTCATCCTTCGGAAATCTTTCTTTTACCCAATTCAATTGTTCAATTGTTATCTTCAATTGACTTATTATTTTGTTCAATTGTTTAGGATAAAGAGACCATAGGTTAGGTTTTTATGATAGTATCGAAACGACATCACTAGGAGACCCAAGGGTCCATTGATATCCTTCAACAGTAGAGAAAAATGTAACATGATTGAGAAAATAAATATACAGAAGAAGAGTGCCCTATCTAAGCCGAGTCCAGTAATAAATCCTAAAATATCATACGGTTTGCACCGTTGCTGTTCAACATGCAATATACTGCCTAGATGTCTGAGCCTTTGATTTTGGAGCATTGGACATTGGTAGAAAATGTTTTCTACCGATTCGGACTAATCCTCATATAGACAAAGTCTGCAGAATTTCGGAATGCTACCATCCGGCGCGTTCAGAATTTAAGGCACTGTCCCGTCATATCCCTATAAATCTTAAGCTTGTCTTATTCAGACCTCGTAGAGTTTTAGTTTCAATAATGTCCGGTTTACGCCATAGAGTCAGGTCGTGGTAGGAATGGCTCCAAGCCCAAGAAGTCTGTTAAGCACAGTATTCTGGTGTATCCCGACCACCTGTATCTAAGTATGCCCGACTCATACAACCTAACTAGACTTCTGGTTGCCATACCCTTTATGAAAATATAAATAGGGAACAGTCACAATCTGATGTCAGGGGCTGCTTGAGGTGTGATTTTAAGAGCACCTTTTATACCAATACTTGCCAACCTGGCCTGCTGATTTGTACGGCAAGAATATCTTAGCCATTTGTCATATTCCATTTGAAACAAATTATTTGAATTGCTACATAAATTGGGGTAATCTTGTATAATGAAAAAATGAAGTCTCAATAAATTACTACTACTACTACTTGATATAGAATATATCGTGTTACGAAATGTTCCTCTTCTTTAAGACAAGTTAAAAATTTCATAAAAAATATTACTCAAGGTTTAAAAATTAGTTTTAGCTGTTTAGCCAGTGCAATAATAAAATATTTCTTTGTCCATTTACTCTTGTAATTTGATATAATTTATATATATCCGTATTCAAATCTCCTTAAATTAAACTCTTGACTCTTGATACAAGAGTGTATAAAGAACATCTTTTATAAAATAATAATATAATAGCCGGATTTTAGGTGAACAATACTTTATAAACAGCAGGTAGCAATTTCAACGGTCATTAGAAGATGGAGGATAACCCCCAGTTTTTTTTTTAAGCAAACATACATACATTTTCATTTAACTATATAGAAAACAACATTTTTAAAATCACCTTATTTTTTGCTTTTAGGATTCTGATATTGGTATCATACCACGCGCTTTATGTCATCTCTTCGATGAGCTACGCTTGATGAATGTTGAATTTTCTATGCGCATTTCCTATCTGGAACTCTACAACGAAGAACTTTGTGATCTTTTGTCTACCGATGAAAACACTAAAATACGTATCTTTGATGATAGTACCAAAAAAGGTTCCGTTATCATACAAGGTCTCGAAGAGATTCCAGTACATAGCAAAGATGATGTCTATAAGCTGTTAGAAAAGGGTAAAGAGCGACGAAAAACTGCATCCACATTAATGAACGCCCAGTCATCGCGTTCTCATACCGTTTTCTCTATTTTGGTACACATCAAAGAGAATGGCATTGATGGCGAAGAAATGTTAAAAATTGGCAAATTAAATTTAGTCGATTTGGCGGGTAGTGAGAATGCTTCAAAAGCTGGAAATGAAAAGGGTATACGCACTAGAGAGACGGTGAATATCAATCAGAGTTTGTTGACATTGGGTCGTGTTATCACCGCGTTGGTTGAAAGGACACCGCATATACCGTATCGTGAGTCGAAATTAACACGTTTATTGCAGGAATCTTTGGGTAAGTTTTACTTATTTATTTTAAACTTTTTCGTTGAGTTTTTGTTAGAGATGTTTTTGAATATTAGATTACAAAACGTATTATATGTTGAGTTTGACCGTCTGACAAACTTGACCAGAGCATAATTTTAGTCACGTAGTGATGGTATCGTTCCCAACTCCAGTAAGGACAATGGAAACGATACTGTCAGTTCTGCAAAACCAAACGATTTCCTTACAACAGGAAATTTATTTTCTCCACGAGTTGTAAGGACAAGGAGAATGATTTAAAATTCTCAGTGGATAGGGAGTCTTTCGGCAAAATAGAATCAACAAAGGGTATTGTCAAATTCTGACTTGGCACCTTCAAGTTTAGGTACTATAAACATGGTGGATCAAAGGAGATGCTAGTGGTACATTTAAACCTACACCACTGTCTACTACTTGTCGATTCTTGTGTAGTTGTGACCTAAGTTGAGCCTTGGATTCGCGAAAACGAGGTACGACAAGGTATGAAAATGCGACAAGGTATGAATATGCATTTTAGCTAAGAGTAACCTAAACTTTCTAAATTTTAACTCGCACGAGAATCCAAAGGAAAGATTATATTCAAAATGGCTTCTGCGTGCTTTCCATACGAGGCAGCGGATCCGCTGGTAGTGTTGTCCGCCATCTGGTAGAGTCCATGGACAAACCCTCTCTTGTCCTGTCCTGTGCTGTGATTCTAATGCACATCACTACCAATTGTTTCGAATGTAGACCTCAACTGAGCGTCAGAACGTTCGGCATCTTCCTTCCGAGCTTATACTGATAAATCGAAATTCAGAATCCACTTTTTTAACATGGCAATATTTGGTGCAGAGCCCCCGTAACATTTATCAGTCTTTTTTCACTTTTTGCATTTTCTAACATCCCTAAATTTTATAAATGAAATTTCTCAAAAAAATGTTAAAATATTAAATATCAAAATAAAATTTACTTTACAGGTGGTAGAACAAAAACCTCCATCATTGCCACCATTTCTCCCGGCCACAAAGACATCGAAGAAACACTTAGTACTTTGGAATATGCTCATCGTGCTAAGAATATTCAGAATAAACCCGAAGTAAATCAGAAATTAACAAAGAAAGTTGTTCTCAAAGAATACACCGAAGAAATTGATAAACTTAAACGTGATTTAATGGCGGCTAGAGATAAAAATGGTATATATTTGGCGGAAGAAACCTACATGGAAATGAATTTAAAAATGGATTCCCAAAATCGTGAACTAAATGAAAAGGTACTCTTACTCAAGGCTCTTAAAGATGAACTCTTCTCTAAGGAGAAAATTTTCAATGAAGTCAGTTTGCATTTGGTAGAAAAGACAGAGGAACTTAATAAAATAGAAAAGAATCTAAAGAAAACCACTGTCGATTTATTACAAACGAAAAAGGTTCTGAACTGCACAAAGAGACGGTACAAAGAAAAGAAAGTTTTGCTGGAGTCTCATGTAAAGACGGAGGAAACTTTGAAAAATCAAGCAACCGAAATAATGGAAGTGGCCGATATAGCTACAAGAGATACAGAATTACTACATGTAAGTTTTTATTTAAGTAAGAAAATAATTATTCTATATTTCTTTAATTTATTATCTAGAAAACTATAGATCGTCGTAAAGATGTTGATAATAAAATACAAAGTGCTTGCGAAAGATTTGCCGAAAGAATGAATGAAAATTTTGAGTCGTTGGATGATAATCTCAAGCATTTACAAACTCAACAACAAAATCATTCTCGCGATATTCTGAAGGAATTGGGTAAGTCTTAAAAAAATGTAATCCCTAATAAATTCAATAAATTTATATTATTTTTCGAAACAATAGACAAAGTCAGCATTGTTCAAACAGATCTCTTGGACTCTACCAAAAACAAACTAAATGATATTGAAACTTTATGTGATCAATTTTTAAGAAACTCCTTAACATTGGAAGAATCTTTTACAAACTCTCTGAAAGAACTAAATGATGAACAAAAATCGAATGTTTTAAGAATACTTAAAGAACTCAAAGAAAAGGAACTAACATTCAAGCAACAAATCAAGCAAAATCTTTCTACATTAGAGGACAATAATGAGAGCCAGAAATCTGCTTTAGATTTAATGCGTGATCGCATAAAACAGAAATTTACACTTAATAAAACAGAACTGGAAAAACATTTGGACAACGTCAACACAAATATAGATGGTCTTAAACAAAAATCTCTAGAAAATTTACAAGAATTACAAAAAATTAGTAGTAATTTGAATGAGGAACGTTCCATATTGGAAAAAGAACAAAAACTTATGGAAGAATTGCAGAGTTTGCAACAAAAACGTCATAAATGTAACGAGGATATCAGTGGCAGTGCCAAGAGAATTGAAAATGGCCATCAAGAAATTATAAATAACTTAGAAAAGACTAGAGGTCTCAATAAAGAGTTTTTAAATAGTCATCAAACTGATTTTAAAAACAATTGTACTTTGGTAGAAAAACTAACTGCTGATGCAGAACTTTGTATAGATCAAAGTGTAGCCAAATGTTCGACCATCAGCATACAACTGGACAACATGCTGGCAGAAACGCAAAAACAAAGCCAATATATTTCTGAGGAACAATCCAAATATCACAAAGACTTTAACGACAAACATCAACATTACCAAAATGAATGCAAACGTGTGCGTCTGGATAATTGTACTAAATTGAAAACAAATACAGAAAACTTATCTTTAACGTTAAATGATCATGCTAAATGTTTGAGCGATCATTTAAGCACACTGAAAACTTCGAATACAGCACAACAAAATGCCTTAAGAGATTATACACAATTGTATAAGCAAGAAATGACTCAATGTGTTAATGATTTGGAATCGTTTAGACGAAGTGAATTGAAGATCTATACGGCGACAGGGGCTACACCTAAGAAAAAAGTATTTGTATATCCGAAAGTATTGGCGGAAACTTCACCACATACGCGTATCGTTAAACGTTTTCGACAGGAGAATGATTGGTCTGATTTGGATACAACTGTACCCATCGATGAGGTAAGTGCAATTTTGATAAACAATTGTTAATATTGTACTATACGCCACCATAGGTGGTGGAGGGCTATATTAGTTATTTGCGCATAGAAATATTACGTTTAATATCAATACTAACAAAACTTTATTTCTTGGAATTAAATAAAATAACGAAATATTTAAATTCGGTTCATTATCTTACATAAAACTATTCGAAATGTAAAGCTGTGCTTTACTTATTTTTTATATTCGCCCTTCAAAATTTAACAAAAATAATTTGCTACACTATAACACATTAAATCGCTTTTAATGGGATTTAAAATATTTTCTCAAATATCTCTGAAATTGTTGGTTTAATATATTCCTCAAATGGATCCGTGGAAATACAACACATGTGTCACGTGATGTGTTAAATCAAATGTTATTATTCTTACAAAAATTATAAATTTGGCAATCTTAAAACAAAAAGGTATTCATACCACTATTACGCATTAATGAAATGTAGTGTACCACATTACATGCACATTATTTTTTTAAATGTGATTTTAAATATTTTCTCAACTATCTCTGAAACTGTGTCTTATTATGGGAAAAGTGGAAGTACAACACCTGCACCATGAGGAGTGTTAAATTAAATTTTATTTTTACAAAAATTATAAGTTTGGCAATTTAAATACAAATGGGTATACCACATTACCCGCACTTATTTACTTTGAGATTTGTTTCCATCTGTAGATTTTTCTAAATATGTAATTCTTCTATTGACTGAATGATTATAAAGTTTTATTAAATTTCCCAAATTTTCGCAAAGAGTCTTATTAAATTTTTAATGCTTTAACATTCCAGGAATCTGAAGGTGATGTTGAGGACGGTATTATTTCCATACATGATATTTCAGATGCAGAAACGATTTTGAATTCAACTCCCAAGTGTTCCAGCAATAAAAAAGGCCGTACTAATACACTAAAACCACCGAAAAGAAGTGATAGTAGAGGCAGTTCACGCAGTAATTCCCCAGCTTTTTTAAAGGTAGGATTTTATTTTACTAAATATATCGATTGCTCATTTTTTGCAATATCGCCGCGGTCCAAAAATCAGAAAATTACAACTAAGAATTATTTTTTAATCAGTGAAGTTAATTTGAAATCTATTTTTTTTTTAATTCTGAAAACAAAATTTTATTAAGTGTTATTTAATATGTACATCTTTCAAAGCTTTTATGTATTTGTATTTTTCGATTTTAACGATGTAGCAGCAAATGAGCGATATATACATATTTTTTAATTTACATACTTCAATTGAAATTTTATTTTTTTATTACAGGAAAACAAAGAAAATATTGCGTCAATTTAAATCCTTTTTTAATAACTATTTTAAATATTTTTAATTTAAGAAAGATTTCATTGTATTTCATTTTACTTTATATTTGGTGTATATATAAAAATAAATTTTTGCTTAAGCCGTTTCAATTAGCATTACTCTATTATCTACATATATTTTATAACTTCATTTCAATTGTATCTCTTTTTAAAAATTAATTTTCGTTAAATATTTTTTTTTCGTGATTAAACTTAGTTTTCTTAATTTCTTTTAAAAGCTTGATGTACATATAGTTGTAAATAAAAGCTGATGCATATTTTAATACAAATAAATTAAATAAAAAATTGAAAATCTTGGTTCTTTTTTACTCAAACTTTTTGAATTCTAAACTACTTTTATCTTAAAAAAGAAGTTTGAAAGCTATGTATATTAGATTAGCTTTGTAAGGATTTCGAATATCCGTGCTCCAATCCTTTTTATTTTTTGTACAAAATGTGTCCTATTTCATCAGAATTACCTTAATAAGTTTTAAATTTAGAACTGAAAGCAAAAATATTTTGATATAAACCCACAAAAGAAAATTAAGCGTGAAATTACTGCGATGAGTGTTGCGACTGCAGTGGTATAGGAAAGTCAGGAGATTGCAATGTTGGATAATTTTCACTTCCTATAGCTATAGCGATTAAATCGTCACAAAAATTTAATAAGTAGTGTTGAACGGAGGCGTAGAGAAGGCGATTAACGGCACAAGAAGCCGTTTTGAAAACAAATATAAGCAAAACGTGGTTAAATTGTAAAAAAATAATTCGTCTGTACCAAGAAGCGGCCTGGAAATATATATAAAGGATTATATTGTAAAGGGATCCTGAGCGCAGTAAAAATTAATATAGACTATATAAAATAATAGGATCGTCTTGAATATATGTACTTCATTTTTCATATAATACAGAAATTACGGACTGAATCTCGACATACCCAACATAGTCTTCGCTATGAAAAAAAACTTTCAGTTTTTCACTGCCCCGATTCATATCTTTTCTAAATATCAAATATAATGTCTTCAAAATAGTTTATTTTTCATAAATTAAAATTTTCAAATACCTCCAAAAAAATTGTAATTGACAAGAGAGAACATTTTCGAAGATGTAGAATTGGAGGCATTACTTGATCAAGACTTGAGTCAAACGCAGTAGGCGGTCGTTTTCGAATAAATTAATGTATTTAACCCGAAAATTGAAAGACAAACTACAGCAGTATAACGAGACACATAAGAAAAAGTGATTTTACATAATAGCAATGCTCAACCCTATATTGCGAAAGTGGTCAAGACGTTGTTCCATTGGACTATCTATCACTTGTTTTGATCAATGACACACGGACTGGCTGACCAACACTTGCGGCCTTCTTCTGTTATTCTAGACTCCCAGTGGAGCATAGGGCCTCAACTGGTCTTAAAATGAAGTCAAAAATTGGATCGATTCGTGGATCGCTTTAAAAGATGATTTTAGCTTTTGTAGACGGAATTTCTACGCTGCCGAAAGATGGGAGAAAGTAATGATCAGCGATGGACAATACTTTGAATCATAAATGTTAACCAGTTTATTATAATAAAGCCTCGAAATTCGGAAGAAAAACGGCAGAAGCAAAGTTGTACAGCTAATACCTAAAAAAATATACTTCGAAAAAGTATTTGGTTGATATGTTTTTATATTAATTGATTTCTATATTCAATGGTTCGAAATATATACATTGGTTAAAAATAATCGAAATTGGCTTTTCTCCTTTATAGGGGTATAATATCGTCCCAGTTTTTAAAAATATCAAAGATTTGTCTTTTTTTTATATTTGATGAAGTCCATAGTTTAAAGATAACTCAGCAGTTCAAGATGACTCAGACGTTTTAGGATGACTCATCAGTTTTAGGACGACTATGCAGTTCAAAGGTGGTTTTCGATTTTAGGGGACGAAAAAAGTAAAAACGGGAACTTTTTTCTATGTCAATCAACACGTCTATAAATTATATTTCTGACTTCACTGGTTCAAAAGATATGCAAAAATTTAAAAACAAAGAACCTAACCTTGAATTTTTTCAAGTTTTTACCCTTATTTTATAAGTCGAAAAAAGTATCAACTCGTTTTTAATATTTTTTAATGCATATCGATTTTGGTATAAATTTTGTGTTTATGTTAATGGATTCAAAAGGTATATATTTTTTATCCGTTTATTGTTGATATCAACACCATTTTATTATTGATTTTATCCCTTTTAGGAGGTATAATATTGCCGATTCGTTCCGTTTTTTACTTCCTAAATTGAAAAAGAGTACCAAAAACATAATACCGCCAAAACCTAAATTGATTTGAAATAAAACGCTTTCGAAACACAATTTCACTATACATTCAATCGAGGCCGTTGTCTAAGTTTTAGGGCCTTATGTTAATTTATTTTTCTCAAGTTCAAACTAAGTTTTCTTCATTTCTAATTCTTAAATGCTTGATGTACATAGAGTTGTAAATAAAAGCTAAATAAATACTTGAAACATGTATAAATTATGTAACGAAAATCTCAATAGCTTATTTAATTATTCCTCCTCGTCATCCTCATCTTTTAGGATACCCAAACGACGGGCAACTTCCTTGACATTTGCTATAAACTCCTCTTGTACCAAATTAAAACTCATGGCCAAAAGGGCTATGCCAAAGAGTAAATATAAAGAGCAATAGGCTATAGATTGTTCGGATTCATCCTTAACTCCTTTGGCAGGTACGAAATCACCAAAACCTGAAAAAGGAAGGTCCATTTAGTGAATAGTAAAGTTTGAATACATTTAAACTCTTAAAGCTTTCGTTACCTATTGTTGTTAGTGTTATAAAGCAAAAGTAGGCTGAATCTAAGAATGACCACTCCTCCCAGTAGGCAAATAAGGCGGCCCCACCTAATATATAACTGATGACTAGAAAAACACAAAGCCAAATGGGTACAGGCCGATCTTTGGGAGATATATCACCATAATAGTCACTCCATTCATCACCGTACTGGGAGTCATCATCGTAATCATAACTAGGACGTCTACGTATTTGTCTCTTGACGGCAAAGCCCATAGGTGACATAATGCGGGGTGAGGGAGGCAATCGTTCTGCAATGTCAACAAAATAGAAATATAATTATTTTTTAAATACAACATTTTTTTCTCAAATTACCATGTTTTTCTTTCCTTGGACTTCTTTTTCTGTGACTCGATGACCTGGGCGAATAATCCATATCATCATAATCCCTGGCGCCACCTCTTCCATTTCTACGATTCATAGGTATATGCTCTTCTGGTTCTTCCAAAAATGTCTCATCATAATCTTCCTCATAGATGTCATGACGTCTGGGAGAAATTCCCCTTTTGCGGTGACCATGATGATTGCCAAACTCCGGCAATTCCAAATGATTGCCATATCTAGAATTTATTATAGGCGGGCCCAAAGAGGTTTGTCTACCCATACTGGCTCTTCTTGGCTGTGAATGATGACGTTGATTACCCGGATGATGGTTGGCATGATTCGGTATGTCCTCTTCGTAATGCCGTGAGTGTGGATAATTTAAGGTGTTTTTATGAAAGGCCGATCGAGGCATAGATTGACTTCTTAGATAAGACTTGTTTCGCGTATCTCGATGTTCCAAATCCCCAATGGCATAACGGTTGGATATTATGGGTGTTTTTCGTACTACTTCTTCATCTACTTCCTCAAACTGAGCCGACAGACGGGGATCCACAGACTTAGCCCGAGCTCGGGCATTTGCATTGGGCATTGATTTGCCCCTTGGCATACCTTGATGGGAATTTAAGCGATTTAATTCTCGTATCTCTCTACTTTCACGTCTATCTCTTGAAATCTCATCATTTCTTAGATTTGGCGTTCTTACCGAACGAACACTCATGGCTCGTTTTGTGGGTGGTAAATCATGCAACTCCTCCAAAGAGTCAAAATGTTTGGATCTACTTAAGTGACGTTCCCTTTCCACCGTATGACGATCGCGCATGCGTTCTCGATTTCTTTGGCGGTTACTAAAACGTGATCCTCTATTGAGCGTCTGAGTATAAGAAGGACCTTCGTCTTCATAATAATGGGTTTCCTCGTAAGGAGGGATATAACGATGACTTCCCCTGGGTGGTGGTGCCATACTTTCACGTCTGCGATCAACTCCACCACGACCACCATAATCACCACGGTGCATGCGTCGATCGTTGGGACGTTCGTATTCGAAATCACGATCATAATCGTTTCTACCAATTGTTCTTAGCTCAGGATCAGAGTAGGCATGTTGTAAACCTCCACCCATTTGACCGCCGCCATGACCCGATCTTTGAGACATTTTAATGGATCTGCGAAAGGGTGGCGGTTGAGAACGCGCTGAATAGCGATGACCTTTAACCGAACGTTGTCTTGATCTGGCGCGAGATTTTTTCGATGTTCGTGTACAAACATAGCAGCAGACGCGCCAATAAATAAATCTAGAAAGAAATATAAATATTTTAGAATATAGGCAGGATAAGATCCTGTTGAGATCAGTATTTATTTTTATGCTTACCGAAAAGAAGTGGCCATGACATCACCAATATTTGAGAGACATAGAAGCATAAGAGGTATTCCAACAATCGCATAGAATATTGTGGTAACTTTTCCCCAATCCGTTCGCGGTGAAATGTGTCCATAACCTTAAAAATATTTTAAAAGCAAATTTACTTGATATTATTGATCAGAAAATTTAATAAATTTAAGTATATAAATGAGAAAAGATTGAGAGATGTTGTTTAGAGTGATCCGCCCCAATTTGGGGAAGGTCACAAGTAATCCTTAAAATACTTCAAAATATTTTTCTGAAATGTGGGAAATCGTGGGTATGAGCCCGAAAGTTAGTAGCAGTCTTCCTAGAACAAAACCATACAAAAGTCATTCGGGATAGAACAAATAATTCTTTGATCCAATACCAAGTTCTCGTATTCCAGAATTAATACGACATAAAACTTTAGAAGTGAACAAAATAGTTTTTTTTTTATCAACTAAAAAACGACTTAATGAAGTTTAAATAACTATTGCATGTTTAATGTAATTTCTTTTTAGGCCATAGAAATGACTCTACAAATCTACACAAAGTCGCAAAAATTTAAAAATTTATACAAAAAGTATCATTTAATGAAAATTTAAACAAAGAAAAGATAAACATTTTACTACAGGAAACCAATGACGAATTAATGTTAAATGTTAACAGATAAAAATTGTTTATAAAATGACAAAAATAACAGATTTTATATATGCTTTTGAAGCTCCCTACAATTTGTTATACATTTATAACACAGTACGACAGTGGTTGGTACACATGAGAAATGTTAACAGAATATAAAAATAGGCTTAAAATGAAGAAATACGTGTCTCTGCGTTTTGCTGTAGCACGTCAGAATTTTAGGAAACTCGATTTTAAAGATTCGAAGGACCGTGGAGGTTCACTTGTAACGTAATACCTACCATTATAAAAAGTTCTATAAAAATAGAATGGGTGAACCGATTTAAAGAATTCGAAAACAACCCAAATTTTAAAACCTTAACCTGGGGCCAAATTGCCGCATTCGATATTGATAGAAAAGTCAGACTTTATAGCAAATCTTATATTCTTAAACGAGCAATAATTGTATGTATTTATATACATATATATATATATATAGAATGACTATCTTGAAAGCGGCTCTAACGATTTTGATAAAATTTGGACAGTGGGTATCTTTTTTGATGTATAGGTCGAAGAAGAAGGGACTTTTTAAACCTTTGCCTCTAAGAGGGTAAAAATGGGTAAAAAGGGGAAAAAATCGAAAACGCTATATCTCCTTAAGTAATAGGTATAGAAACAAAATTACGTTTTAAACAGCTATGAAAATAAACGAACAGGTGTTTGGTACTTTTTTGAAACTATGTCCGAAAAAAGGGTGAAAATAGTTTTTTTGGTACCTTTTTAACCCACTCTTATATTATAAACTAAGGAATTTAGAATGAAACTTTGTACTGCAATCAATAGATGTGAAAGAAATATTGAACACGTATTTGGTACTTTTTTGATTTTGTGGCCAAAATGTGTAAAAAAGTGATAAACTGATAACTTAAAATCTACAAAAGTAATATGAATAATAAAATTATGTTAACTGCTTTCTAATAAAATGTACCGAATTCAATTGGTACCAAAGAAGTACCAATTATGCATATGGAACTTTTTGAAATTAGGGGATAAAAAGGGGAACAAATTAGTAATGTTATAACTTTAAAACAAATGAATGTTTGTCTGTATGTATGTTCTTTATAGAATAGTAAACTGTGAATTTGATCATGTTATGCTCTTTAGCAAAGATGTTGCGGATAAGCGGGCGGAGGTTTTTAAGTTGGTAAACCGAATTTCCGACAGGTGGCGCCACTGAAATTTACTAAAAATTAATTAAATCGTAAACTGTACATTTGATCATACTATAATCTTTTGCAAAGTTGTAGCGCATGAGCCGGCGAATGCTTTTTAATTGGTGTGAATAATTTCCGACAGGTGGCGCTACTAAAAATTACTCAAAGTCAATTTAATCGTAAGCTGTACATATAATCATGCTATAATCTTTAGCAATGTTGTTGCACATGAGCCGACGAAGGTTTCTTAGCTGGTATGAAGAAATTTCGACAGGTGGCGCCACTGAAATTTACTTAAAGTCAATTTAATCGCAAACTGTACATTTAATCATGCTATAATTTTTAGCAAAGTTATTGCGGATAATCCGACGAAGGTTTATCAATTGGAATGACCAAAGTCCGACAGGTAGCGCCACTGAAAATTACTCAAAATGAATTAAATCGTAAACTGTGCATTCGATCAGACTATAAGTGAATTAAATCATAAACTGTGCATTTGATCATGTTATGATCATAAGCAAAGTTGTTACGCATAAGCAGATGAAGGTCTTAGTGGTATAAACGACTTCAGGCGGCGCCACTGAAAACTACTCAAAATGAATTAAATCGTAAACTGTGCATTTGATCAGACTATAATCATTAGCAAAGTTGTTGCGCATGAGTCGACGGAGGTTTCTGTTGGTATGACCAATTTTCAAAATTATTTAAAATGAGTTAAACTGTAACTGTATAAAATAAAATATATAAAAACTTTAAAATTTGCCTCAAAATGCTTATCATAAAGCCCCGAGCTAGGCTCGGTCAACCAGGTACTATTTAATAAAACTAGTAAGAAAGTGCTAAAGTCGGTCAAACCTGACCATACGATACCCTTCACCACCAAGGCAAAGGGTGTTCTTTTTCCTGTATAAAGACAAGTATTTGCTAAATTTTGCCATCATACAAACATTTTTTCAAAACTTATCTATTTAAGCTGTTTCCGTCATTTGGACTTATATGAGAGCTAGGGTCAAATGTGGAAATTTGGCAAATTGATTAAAATTTTTACAAAAATTATGTATGCAAAAAATAAGCTCAAATTTCTCATTATCTTCAGATTTACAAGCTTTTAATTTGTCTCATTTAGTATGTTTTGACAGAAGACTTTTTATGGGAGCTATGGTCAAATGTGGACAAAATTTGGCACAGTGATTTTAATTTACGTAAGCAGTATTTGTTTTAAATTTCATGAAAAAATATTGATATTTGTGGCCAAAATATCAATTCCGGGAAGTGGGACCTATGGGAGGTATCATAAATAATGGACCGATTTTCATCAAATTTCATCAAATTATCTTTAGAATTGCAACCTGTACTTTGATTACATAGTTTACATGGAGGTCCAGCCAGCCGACTCAGTAGGTGATCTAAGCCTATTGGTATACTAAAAGGTGGGTCTAAGACAAATATTTCTTTGCGTTACATACATCAGCACAAACTTATTATACCTTTTCCACCTATGGTGGTGAAGGGTATAATTAAGTACAGAGCATTGTCATATATGAAAATGCTCTGTACGAGCAACGTCTTCGTACTAAAATTCTTTCTGCTCCTGGGGGCAGTAAGAGTTTCTGGTCGATCGTTAAATGTGTTAAGAATAATGCTAGTTCTAAAATTTCTTCTCTTTTAAAGGATGACCAAACATTCGCAGACCCGGTTGATAAAGCTAACATTTTAGCTGAATTTTCGCAAGCAATTCGCGCTGGCCGGAAAGTACTTAACTTCTGCCCGAGTTCGAAAGAGTATCTGTAACTATGCCAAAGGTATTCATTCGCTTCCGTGCCGTAAAATATATTTTAGTGGATCATTACGGATGGTTTTCCAATACTGGTGCTGTTCGACACTTGCGCGTCCACTAGCTAACCTCTTTAGCACCTTTTACCATGCTGATGAACTTCCAATCCTATCTACTCTTTTGCATAATAAACTATTAGTTTAGAATTCCATGCGCTTCGATCTTGTGTGCATATTCTCTAATTTCTTAGGCCATCGCAGTTTCGGTCGTCCTCTTCTACGAGTTCTCTCGGGATCATTTTCAAACACTTTGTTGCCTGTTGCCCTATATCCCTATAAAATGGATACTAAACTGATTGTTAAGAGATCTTCGGCCGATATTAAGCTGCAGGTCTTGGGCCGTCTGTGTAGAAGTCTTTTGAGTTTCGCGTAGCCACATCCCTATCTGATGCCACTTGCTAATGGTTATGTTAGGCATCCTCTGAAGAAAACTGTTTCCGTGAATATCACAGCAGTTTTTTAGAAGAAACACGAAGCCAAATACGTCCTATACAATTGTATATAAACGAACCTCTTTAGTCCCATTTTCTTCTTTGGAAATGGGACTAAAGAGGTTAAAGGTGCCAGTAATTTACCTTTTTGGTGGGGAAAAGAAAGGATAAAGCTTCTATTGTTAGAACATTGAATTTATATATATTTAATGCTGTAGTGCTTACCGCCGATGGAGGATGCTGTTGGATAACTGGATTATGCTGAATGACTGGTGCTCGAACCCAAACACAATTTTATATGTACCGGAATTTCATTGATCCCCAAAGAGACATTTACCTGCAGTAGTTTTTTAAACCTTCTGGTAAAAAAGGGCCCTCTAACGGATGTTTCTGTGTGTTTTCGGAAAAATTCGGATATCATCTGCATGTGCAACAACTTTAACATCGATGTGGTGTTTCCCAACAAACAAATCTATTACCCTTTAATGTTGTTCCTCCTGATAAAGAAGGGAGCTCTGAAGGATGTCAACATCAGCATGTATGCGGCAACCTCTACAGCGACCTTCTTTAGCGATACCGGAATTTCGTTTGCAGCTAGGTTACATAACAAGGGAGATAGAATTCTGTCTTGTGGTATCGCCTACAAACAAATCTATTTAACTTGTATGATCACAAAATTTTACCCTAATACCTTTCTTTGTATGATGATAGTACACAAGCTTTCTACTACTAACGCTCACTCTCAGCTTAGATTAGATAAGGATAGCTATCGCATCCGGAGTTTCGTTTTTAACAGCTTCTTCCATATTTAGAAAATCTATCATGAATGGAGAGCCAAGCTTTTATGAATCCCACCAGACTGCAGAGCAATCTCAGTGGATTTTGGTTCTGTATGAGAAGATTTTCCAGCATTGGAAGAATGATTACTTTGGCCTTCCTCCAGATATTAGGGATATATGTTAGGTTGATACAGAAAGTGTTTAGCATACTGAGTCATGGGATCTGTCATGATTTGTATTTGACCAAATGAGATCATGTCCGATCGATTTCCAAAGTTTAAAGATTTAAATAAATGACTTATAACAGCTAAAAGTTGGCTTTGTGAGTATTAAGGAGCAACTCCAGTGATTTGTTATTGATGTTGTTCATTATCCTAAAAGTTTCTTATATAGAGGAGTACTGAAACAAATTTGGTTTTGGTTAGTATGTTATAAAATATAAATTGGTTTAGTGTAGACCGACTATAATGGCATTCTAGAAATAGGAAATCAGTTCGAATCCGCACATATGTATGTATTGACTGTAGGGTACTAATATCAACTTGTTTATTATCTTAACGGTCGATAAACCTATTTTCAAAGAAAATCTAAATATTACGGACATATTTAATAAAACATTTTTCTGGGAATAACTTTGTGCGAAGTTTTCATGTCTACAATGACCTTGAATTCTTTTTCTTTTCATAAACAATAAAAACTTATATTTAGGTTTCTGGGTTTTTATTTTTGTGTTTAATTTTTTTTTTCAAACCACCGAAAAAAATGTATAACAATAATTTTTAAAGGTCAAGCTCAAAGTTTTTGGGCATTTAAATAATATTTGGATTTGGAAAATAACAGCCGTCGTCGACGTCTATCTTTTCTAATCTTGTTCATCGCTTGTGCATTAGAGTGGATCCAATATGAAAAGACCAAATCCATTTAGTTTTAATGAAAGTATTTAATAAATACGTCATTGTTTCATTAACTTTTGGTGGCAAATTTTTAATAACTAACCATTTAGGTTTTTTGTATTAAATGAATTTATTTAAATGTTTTTTTTCTGCCTAAATTGGGAACTTAAACTTGAATTTGGAATGAATAAGATTTGGGCAAACATAGGCCTACTATTGATAAATTAATTAACTAGTAATTTAAGAATATTTGTAGATTAGTTTTATTTTTAGATCAATTAAAACAAGGTTTAATAAAGACTTTAAATTGAAACACTGATCGGGACTTCTTCCAAAATAGCGAAACGATAAGTGGTGAAACTATATAGTAGATCCTAGGAAAATTATAGGAGAAGTAGCAGTAGAGACTTCTATTAAAAAAAAGTTTATCTTGATTGTCAAGTCCAAGTATGAATACATCTTCGGTCAAATAATATGAAGCTTTATCTTTCCTTTTCACCTCTTTTATATCCTCTTTTCAAATAAGGTTGCCCAATTCGTATATATACAAGATTATTTGTAGAGTTCAGGATATATGAATAATTCCCCGACATTCCAATTGGAACAAGGGGTACTTCTATCAGACAATTATCTGCATCCGATTCTAGTTTTAGACTCATTGAAAGGGACCTACGTTTTAATTCCGGCTCCGATCGGCAAATGCATTAGTTAGAGAAGTTTTACATAGCCTAATACCTACTCAATAAGCAGTGGTTAGCTGAGTTATGTGGTGAACCACCGCTTTTTGTACCCTTCACGACCATAAGTGGAAAGGGTATTATAAATTTGTGCTGATGCATGTAACGCATAGAAATATTTGTCTTAGACCCACCTTTTAGTATACCGAAAGGCTTAGAATCACTTTCTGAGTCGATTTAGCGATGTCCGTCCGTCTGGCTGGCTGGAACCCCATGTAAACCATATAATCAAATTACAGGTCGCAATTCTAAAGATAATTTGATGAAATTTGGCACACATAATTTTTTTGACCATGGCTATTGAAATTCGTCAAAATCGGTCCATTATTTATGGTATCTCTTCCCGGAATTGATATATTGGCCACAAATATCAATATTTTTTTTTTATTAAATTTAAACTTCGGTCCACATTTGACCATAGCTCCCATACAAACTCCTATATCAAAACGCACTAAATGAGACAAAAATCACTAAAACGCTCGTAAATTTGAAGTTTATTGCATACATAATTTTTGTAACAACTGTAATCAATTTGTCAAATTTCGAGATAATCGGTCCACATTTGACCTTAGCTCTCATATAAGTCCAAATGCCGAAAACAGCATAAATATAAAAGTTTTGAGAAAATTTTTGTATGATAGCAAAATTAAGCAAATATTTGTCTTTATACAGGAAAAAGAACACCTTTGACCTTAATGTTGAAGGGTATCGTATGGTCGGGCTTGACCGACTATAGCACTTTCTTACTTGTGTTTTTGAAAATTTATTTTTTTTAAGTGGGTCTGGCCGGTGATCGAACTTGGGACCTATGGTATGCTAGACGGATAACTAACCTGCTGTACTACGGCGGTTCACAAAGAGTTCGGTAAAGTTGTGGCTTTAAATCAGGACTCCTGGATCCAAAGCAATAGAAGATCATGCCCAGCAAACTATAAGATCATGAATTTTTGAGTGAGTTTATTTTTATCTGGGTCCTAGAGTTCTATACGCTTAGTTCAACGCTTCTTTCATTTTTGTATTCCTTCCGAATATGATTTGCCTAGGTCATCAAAATAGGCATTTGTTTGTACAATAATTTCGTCGTTATAGTCAAATCTCTTTTCTTTGAGCCATTTCATCAAGTTTGGGAAAAAGAAATATAACCTAAAAGAAATATAACCTAATATAACTTTAGAAAAGGGCGCAAAAGGTAAACTCCTATTTACTCTTTTTAAGTTGTTATACAATAATATTCGGATTGATTGTTTTTCCCTTTTAAAAGTTGTCAATAAGTCGACATGACTTATTGGCTGATCCTTGACTTCTTAGATTTCGTTTTACCCCAAGAAACAGCTGTTAAGTATTCGGGTGTGTTTTTGTGAATCCACGTTTTGCCCACGGGTACGAAACGGTTCAAAAACTCGTTCATATTGCGGTGGAACAACGTTTTACATAACTGGGAAATTTCTCGTTAATTGTTAGAAAATGCGGTAGCCATCTTGCAAAAAGCAAAATGATAATTTATTACTAAAGCCATTGGGCAAATCTCTCTCACTCTCAATCACCGATCGGATAAAACTATATCTTAAATCTTTTCAATTGTTTCGGATGTACACACCTTCTCCCTGCAGTACTAATGTGTCAAATGTGAGAAACCTATACGCGAAGTATGTAAAGTTTAAGTACAACATATCGTTCCCTATCCAACAGCATAAAAAGGTCTGCAAGGAGGGACAAGGGAAGGTGGATAGATGAACAAGCGAGTCAAGCTGAATCAGCTCTCTCAACCCTGTATGAACAATTAATACGCTAAATGGAACACTTGAAGTCAGAATTAAACAATCCTATTGAATTAGAACTACTGAGAAGAAGCTCTACCAACCTCCTGGAAAAAAGCTATACTAGTCAAAAAAGAGTGACCCCAAAGACTGCAATAACTACAGCTTCATAACTTCTTCCAATACCGAGCAAAATACTAACTCGAGTTATTTTGAATAGAACATCCGATGCAGTTTCCGCTACACTCCTCGAAAAACAGTTTGGCTTCAAAGAGAATCGAACTTGTGTTGACCTAATCAACACAGTAAGAATAGTACTGGAGCAATGTAATGAATTTTCCTCCTCCACCTAGCGTGAAGGTCTTTAACAGTGTCAATAGAAGCTATCTATGAGAGAAAATTGTAAAATGCCAACGAAAATTCTGAACTTGATTCGGGCAATGTATGTGGATTTTAAATGTCGAGTCCTACACAAAGGTAAATTGTCTTATCCATTCGAAGTTACAATTGGAGTAAGATAAGGATGTAAATTGCCACCTATACATTTTATACTTGACATCGACAATATAATGGGAATGGGAAATGGACACCCTTTAAACAACTCGAGGACTTAGAATACGCCGATGACGTACATATGTCTTCTAAGCCAAAGATCAAGTCACCTTCATGAAAACACTAGCGCTATCACTGTTGAATCTCGTGCAGCTGGGCTGGAAATGAACATTTCCAAGACAAAGATTACACATGGAGGCTGTGGTGCAAACACGTCGACACACATCAATGTTGATAACGAGGTTATTGGATGTGTATGTACCTTTATTTGCCTTGGTAGTTTGGTTTCTACAAAAGGTGGCGCCGACGGGGATATTGAATAGCGTATTATTAAGACAAAATCTGCTTTCGGCATTTTCCGAGCTATTTGGAGATCTCGGCAAATATCAACAACAACTAAGGTACGAATATATAACTCGAATGTACAAGTACATCTTGTAATACGGCTGTGAAACTTGGAAACGCACAAATGCCATCGATAAGTGCCTACAAACCTTTGCAATCAAATGCTTGCGGCAAATCCCTTATATATGGTTTCCAAATCGCATAAGAAATGAAGATCTACTAAACGTTACAAACCAAATCCCTTCTTTTATAGAGGTATGTCAACGGAAATGTCTGTGGATAGGCCACACACTTCGAAGCCCAAATACCAACATTGCTAGACAAGCGCTTCGTTGAAATTCGTCGTGTTGGTGCACCTGCTAGAACGTGGAGAAGGCCAATTAATGCCGGAGTTACAAGCAGCAAACTTTTAATGGAATAATGTATGCCAAACATCTCGCAAAAGACTTCGATATAAAAGGATGGTTGAGGACCTATGCTCCACTGGGAGTCAAGGTTAACAGAAGAAGAAGAAGAATAAGGACGACTGGAAAATTGTTCATGCTATAACTGTGGCTTGTTTTGCCTTCTTGCTGAAACCAAAAAATCTGTTATCATGGTTGTAACAGCTCTTACATTACAATTTTGTAGTTTTGTTCTTATAGGGGATCTGTTAGGAGATCAAGGCCAAGAAATTGTGCTACTTCTACTGGATGAGTCCACAAATCCTCAGAACTAAGTGAAGTAGGATTGACGGTACGGTTGAAAATGTGGGGGGTTAGGGTCATGAGGACCCTGACCACAAGCTGGACATATGTTGGGGACGGCACGGTGTATGCGGGACCAAAAGATATTATATCTGTTGCTCCATCACGACTCTTGTTGTCCGCGGCAGGTTCTTCTGTTATGTGCGGTGGGCGACCTTATAATACAACACTCATGCGATAACCTGAAATCGCGGAGTTGGTGGCGTCTTTATGAATGTTGTTTAATGCTGCCATATACGAGGTATGATCTAAAAAATTAAGTACATATCTTCGTATGCTATCCTCATACACGCGAAGATCTTTCCTGACATGCCTCGGGGAAGATGCCAACTGTGTGATGTTAAAGTTTGAATGATTTCTCCGATGACATCCCAAAAGAAACTGCTGAGATAGCATAATGTTGTGTTCCTTTACTGGAAGGATCTTTGTTTCCTCACGAAGATGATGAGTGAGATAAATTGTAGACAGCTTGTTATAGTTCTTAGGGCTGCTTTTTTGGCAGCATAGATTATTTCTCTACCGAGTACCACTTAGCGACGCTGACCTCACCGAACGGAGTTACCTTGCTGATGTTCTAAAAAATACGTTCACTATCTTTAGATATAATGCTTTTTCGAGGACTGATTGTAGATTTTGTAAGCCTCATATGGGACAATTTTGTTTTTAAAAAATATGTTGTTTTCGTCCAATTTCGTCCAATGCTATAAAGGGGGTTCAAAGAAGATTTAAATAAACCGCCCTTGAACCCCCTTTATAGCACTTCAGTCTTAGCCAACAAAGCAACAACAAAAAGTATGGGAAATAAAGAAATGATAAAACTGAAAAATATTTGTATGTTTCTGTTTAGATGATAATCTTTGCCTTATGTTGATATTTGTTGGACACAATAATAATTCGTATTTATTCTGTCCCTCAAATAATATATAATGTGTGCTTTTCGCTCTGTCTAAAATTTGGGATAATCCTGCTGATGAGATGGCATAACAAACCAACGAAACGCGTCAAAGAAAGGTTTCCCCAACAACAGTTTAATTCTGGACATTTCATCATTTGAAAGCCAATTTACTTAATAACCTCAAATTTGCCCACCCTGTATAAACAAAAAGTAATGAGTGCAGTTCATCTGCTGACAAGTGAAATCAACTGTATTGAAATCTTAACTTAAGAGCGTACCACACCCTCTTCGATCTTGATTATTAATCTTCGAAATAAACGTAATTTTTATTAAACGAACTATAAAAAGCTTCCACTGAGTGATTGCAGTTTTCGGTATTTTATGATTTTATTCATAAAAGAATAAAAACAATAATCTCTTTAACTTTTTGCAATTAGAAAAACTTTACGTGATTAACGAGATCACGTTTCCATAAATATTACGTGATCATTTAATGCATTATTCAATCACAATCATTCAGGGGTAACGTCTTGGCGTTCTTTCGCAGTCACAGGAATTTAACAATTGAAAATTCTGAAATCAAAATGAATCAACTCTTAAAACCTATAATTTATGGAACTTCTTCAAAGAAAAAAAAAGAGATTTTGATTTGAACGTTTTAGCCATAATGATACCCAGAAAAAAAAATAAATGACGTTTTTCGTTGTTGTGGACACACTTGGGTGATTTTTCGTTGTTGATGATTTGTGTTAAAACATAAATTTTGAAAAAGGCCATAATATAGTAAATTTTATAAAAGTCACCGAAAAACAAATTAAACAAATTATTCTTGAAACACCCACGCGAAAGAACGGAACGCAAAAAAAATTAAAGCTAAAATTGTTGAATTAAACATTTAAAAAAGGATTTTTTAAATAAAAAAATGCTTAAGTTTAAAGTTTTAATAATATTTTCAATTATTTCTCTAAGTATAAGTTGGGACCAAGAAAAATGGATTTGGCCTAAGGCTAAAACAGGTCAAAAAGTGCGCGGTTATTATGCTTTGGCTGACAAAAAAGTTTATTATACCGAGGAAGAAAATGCCAAGTTAGAACGTGAACCAACAACAAAACGCCCTCTACCGGGAGAGCCTCAAAATGATGAAATAGAGGATTACCCAGAAGCTAATGATGAAATTACCAAACAAAATAATCCCTATATACCTAATGGAGGAAGTCCTTTATTTGCTGGCAATTTAAATGGTTTTGGTAATTTTCCACAATTTGGGGGTGGCGGTGGTTTTGGCGGTCCAGCTCCCAATGGAATTTTGGTGGGTCCTGAAGGTCCTACAGGGATAATTGGTAGACCACAAGGTCAATATCCGGCAGGTTTAGCACCCTCATCATTTCCTAATCTCCAAGGTGGTTACCCCGGCTATCCAGGGGCACAAAACTTTCCAGGAGCAGCTGTTAATAATAACCCAGCATTTCAAGGTTTTAATGGATTCAACAATGGCTTAGGTCAATATCCAGGACAATCGGCATATCCTAATAATCCTCAACAATTTGCGGGTGCTGCTCAATATCCTCAGGCACAATTTCCCGGTCTACAATATCCTCAACAGCCACAATATACAGAGGGCTATGGCTTGAATAATGGAAATCCTGGTTTCAATGGGCAGCCAGGTTTTACTGGACAACCAGGCTTTAATGGTCAACCAGGCTTTAATGGACAACCTGGTTTCAATGTAAATCCTGCATTTAATTCCAATTTTAATCCAAACTATGCAGCTGTAGGCTATGATGAATATCCTGTAGTGTCAGAGGCCAAGAGTGCTAATGTTAAAGCCATCGAAAAGAAAGTGGATGATAAAGTGGCGAAAAGTTCCAAGACAACGAATTAAAATCGCTTATATCTTAAATCGCTAAAATCATTATTAGTTATTCACGTCATCATTATTTAAGTATTTAAAAATCATAGAAATCCTCTTTCCGGTATACAACGAAATCGGCACCAAAAACGAAGTTACAAAAAAAAATTAATTTTTTTGCGTTAAAAGAAGAAGTTTCGATGCCGGTTTTGTTATATAAGGAAATGGGGCTCAAATAGTGTAGAATTAGATTAAGATGCTTTGGAAAAAGTTCATCCATTATTTCAAAATTATTATAGTTAATTTCCGCAGAAAATTAAATCGGCGCTGAAAACGATTTAATTTAAACCCTGAAAAAGGTTCGATTTTTCGTTGGAAAACAAAAATTTAGATATGAATTTCATCGAATACTACGGATCCAACGGAGTTAAGGATCCGATTTTGTTATTTCGTTTTCAACGCCAATTTCGTTGCAAGCATAAATGAGGACTAAGCATTTAATACATCATTAAAAATCAAGTATATCCTCTCATTTAAGCATTTTCTAATCTATTTTTAGCTTTAAGAATTTTTTTATAACTTTTTTTCTTACCAATTGTTGTTATAACTATTATGGAATAAAATAATGATCCAGCAAAGGTCCATTGTGATTTTGTTATATCTTCATCGCCGTCCCAGCCATTGGTTTTGATCGCCGTCAATATTTGCTTTTCGAACATTTGTAAATCGTCTTTGACGAAATTTGTCCATGTTACCTCGTTTAAGACGGTCTGATTATCGGAATGGATCCATATTTTATCGGTTAGATTTAAGCGTAAATTGTGAATGCCTTTTTTGACCTAAAAAACAAAGAGAAATACAAGAAATTGAGATAACTTTTTGCTATTTAACAAGGAAGAGTGGCTATGCCGAATCTTTGATATATAAGTATAAAATCGTCAATTCTATAGTTTTTGATTACTGACTTAGTTGAGCCCTACACATTATTTGCTTATACGATTACACTGCTCTGCAGCCAAATCCTCCTTTTAATAAAACTATGTGGACTACATGGATTTTGATTGGTAATAAAATTCACATTTTTAAACCGATTTTTATGGTTTATAGCTTATTTTATTCTTAAGATATGTAGCTCTTAGAAAAATGTTTAAAATGTTAAAATTTTACTTTATCTTTTTTTTAATTACATTTTTAACCTGAAAAAAATTATGAATTTCGCACGAAAAAAAAAAAAATTTCTCCATTGATTTCTAAATAACTCCAAAACGATAAGAGATACAGAAAAATTATGTTAGATTAAAATAAATGCAATTTTGTTATGCATCTTCAAATGTTTTAATTTTGAAAATCGGATGAGTTGTTCTCGAGTTAGGACGAAATAGGTCTCCGTACCTGACTAATTTAAGGGGAAAAATTTGCCACACCCATAAAAAAAATTCAGATCTGATGGAAAAAACCGACAACGGATCTGATTTTAGCGCATCAAGATCCATATAGTCCGCATAGTTTTATTAAAAGGAAAGACATAAAATGAATTTTTGCAGAGCAGTGTTATTATACGAGGGTCTTCCAAATTGAAAGTCGAAAAAATAAAAACATTTCAGTGGCGTCATTATCTCGAATAGTAATGGGTGATGTAGGGGATTATGGATACCAAGTAACGGGTTTGACTGGTTTAACTTGGTAAACTCAGGCTAAGCTTGGTCTATCCTTTATCTTAACTGTGGGACACTTACCTGGTCGTAGTGTCACCTGGTTAGCTACATTGACAGCCGTTAAAGTAGTGAGCAAACAAGTGCCGCGCGTTCTCCCATAAGGGCGTCGGGTTAGTAATCCACTCCAAAAAAAAAAGGGCACCACTCCCCCCTTATGTTGACGACTATGACAAACGGAAAAAGGACCATGATTTAAGGATCAGCACCTGGAACATGCGAACTCTTTACAGAGGAGGTGCTCCGATACAGTTGATGGATGTTCTTGATTAATATAAATGTGATGTGACTGGTCTCCAGGAGATAAGATGAAATGGTCATGGCGTCGCCAAGACAGCAAACGGCGACCTATATTATAACTGCCATGAAAGTAGGTACTAATTTGGTTAGTAAAAATAGAGCGCTACACAAATGAACAACGCATTCTCATTGTGAAATTGTTTTACCAAAATGGTGAAAGTTTTGCGGCTACAGTTCGCAAATTGCGATCAATTTGGGGTCACAATAATGCTCCAAAAAAATCAACTGTAAAGAGATTAATGGATACATTTGCCGAAACTGCGTCTGTTAATGATGTAAAGACAACAACGCGTCTTCGACCAGGTCGATCGACCGAAATATGTCGCAGTTGTACATCATGATTTCGCTCAAACTCCATCCATCTCAATTCGACACCGAGCTCAGAAAATTGGTGTTTCCAAATCCTCTATGCAGCAAATTTTGACGAAAGATTTGCATCTTCATGCATACAAAGTTCAATTGACCAAGGAACTGAAGCCAGATGACCATGGACAGCGAAGGGAGTTCGTTAATTGGGTATAGGAGAGACAACATGAAAATGCTGATTTTGTCACTAAAGAACGAATCCCATTTCCATCTTGATGGCTTCGTCAATAGGCAGAATTGTCGCATTTGGGGTGAGGCAAATCCTCGAGTGATTCACGAGAAGCAAATGCATCCTCAACGTGTCACTGTGTGGTGTGGTTTTTGGGCTGAAGGAATTATTGGACCTTTTTTATGAAAATGAGGCAGGACAAGCGCAAACAGTCAATGGTTTTCGGTATCGTGAAATGTAAACCAGTTTTTTCTGCAAGTAATGGCAAAACGTTGCCAATTCCATGAAAGCAGCTGCAAAATCTGTACTAGGGTTCTAAAACCCTCCCCCTAAAAACTCTTGGCATGACGAGGAGTGCCGCAATGCCACTGCTAAGAAAACTGAAGCCTATAGGGCAACTTTGCAATCGGTAGTTACACGTCGAACTCTAGGAAGATATGGAAAGAGAAAGAGGGAAGAGAAACGTCTATTCCGAAGAAATGGAAGAGAAATAAGGTGTATGTCCCGACTTTTAGAATAGTGTATATAGGCGTATGTCCCGACTTTTAGAATACATATAGTCAGAAGAACGCATACCAGACGATTGGAATCTCAGCGTCTTTTGTCCAGTGCACAAAAAAGGAGATAAAACTTAAGGGTTTCCCAAAATATGTTACGTCCTTGAACCCTATTAGTACCAGGGTCAAAAGTAAAATTTTTTAAATATAAAATTTTTTCAAAAAAGGTTCTAAAAATTTGATTAAAAAATCAAAAAATCGTTCAAAGAAGCTTTTAATTGCATTTTTATACAAATTAACCCTTTAGTACTCATGGGTTCAAAATTGTTTTAGTTTAAAACTAACAAATACTTTTTTATAAAATTAACCCTCAAATAACCTTTTTAGGTAATTTTTTAAAAATTTACTTTTTATAGGTATTTTTTTTTTTTAAATTTACTATATAAAAGAAATTTTCAAAAAATTTACTTTTTATAGAAAATTTTTCAAAAATTTACTTTTTATAGGAATTTTTAAAAAAAAGTTGACTAATTAATAAGAAATTTTTCAAAAATTTATTTTTTTTAGGATATTTTTGAAATTTAAGTTTTTGTAAAAAATTTTTTAAGAATTTATTTTTTATAGGAAATTTTAAAAAAAGTTGACTATTTATAAGAAATTTTTTAAAAATTTACTTTTTTAGAACATTTTTCAAAAATTTACTTTTTGTAGAAAATTTTTCAAAAATTTACTTTTTGTAGGAAATTTTTTAAAAATTTACTTTTCATAGGAAATTTTTTAAAAATTTACTTTTTTTAGGAAATTTTTCAAAAATTTACTTTTCGTAGGAAATTTTTTAAAAATTTACTTTTTATAGGAAATTTTTCAAAAATTAACTTTTTATAGGAAATTTTTCAAAAATTAACTTTTTATAAGAAATTTTTCAAAAATTAACTTTTTATAGGAAATTTTTCAAAAATTTACTTTTTATAGGAAATTTTTCAAAAATTAACTTTTTATAAGAAATTTTTCAAAAATTAACTTTTTATAAGAAATTTTTCAAAAATTAACTTTTTATAGGAAATTTTTCAAAAATTTACTTTTTTAGGATATTTTTCAAAAACTTACTTTTGCAGAAAAATTTTCAAAAATTTACTTTTTATCAGAAAATTTTTAAAAAATTCCATTTTTATAAAAATTTTTCATTTTTATTTTTATAGAAAATTTTTCAAAAAATGCTTTTTACAGGATATTTTTAAAAATGTCGAAAATTAATCTTACAGGTGTTTAAAATATGACTGTTTTCAAGTTTTTTATGAATAATATTTTGCTTATCTAGATGATGAAATGAAGGGTCCCGGGTAGGGTACAATCTTCTAAGGAGAAAGCAATCATTTACGATCAGGAAATGAACTCATATATGCCTATTTTAATCGCTCAGAGGAGTCATAAATAAGTCGAATATGATAAATTTTTTTATAAAATGCCTGCAGGGTTTAGGTTTGCTACAACACAAACACTACCTCCAAACTTTTGGGGATCCATCGTGATATTACAGTACCATTTTTGTACCATTTCCAAAAAAAACTACAAAGAAATAATTAAAATGGTAAATTTAACAAGTAAGTTTGTCTCTAGGTGTTCCAAAGATGTTTCCTACAATTAATAATACCAAAAAGAAAACGTATGTCTAAAACCACAAATGATTAATTAGCAAAAATGTAGAAAAATTAACAAAGTAATAAAAAAAAATGAAAACTTAAAAGATTTAATAAGAAAAATTCACACTTTACCTCAATTTCGTGGGGCCGTTCCAAATGTTGAAACAAATAAGCACCGCCAACACAATAGGAAACCACCAACAAAACCAATGTCACGTGCGATACAATACAAGTGATCACTTTCCATGAAAAACAGATGGCGGTGACGCATCTTCCACGCTCTGGTTTGGCCGGTTCGAGCATATGGGGCGGCAATGATTGAGCACGACGTCCAGACATTGATTATGATCGCTTGATTGCCGCAACTGGATGATGATGTTACTGCTAGTGACGATGACAAATAAAACGAGGAAGGAGAAAGTAAACAGCCAAATGTCTTTCTTCTCATCCACCACTTGAGCGATAATTATGATATATGAAATTTGGACGCCTTCGTTGCGATCACCACGCAAAATCTCATTTAAAGTCGCGAGACGATCGAGGCACGTTGCTTAATTCCTTGTAATATAATTTTAATGAGAAAAACATTTGCAAAATAAATGCGTGGGCTGAATAGAAATTAATTAAAAAGCACTTAATTTTTAAATTTATTTACATTTTCACGCAGGCAGCCAGGCATTTATTAAAATATTTCGGTTACTCGATTCATTGATAAATGGATTTGAAATAAGATTTTGAATGTTTAGTGGTTAAGTGTTGACAAGACCCAGCTATATACACAATGCCAGACAAATAATTAGCCAAATTTATAGATTCATAATTTTAAAAATTGGAAAATGTGATCGTGCAGAATTGGCAGACTCGTCTAGGGAATAAACGGTTTCTGTTAATTACATATGGGCATACATATATACATGTATGTATAAGATACACGTTTCATTTAATACCAATTATTACTTTTGATTTCAAACAAAGAAATGCATTTTTATATTTTAAGGCGCCATTGGCTCTGAAATGTAGTGTTAAGACGACTATACTACACGCTATTTCAATAATCGATTAATCATGAGTTTCAATCAATCAAAAACAAAATTAATCGAATAATTAGGCATACGAATAATCGAAAATTACAGTTAATCGAATAATTCATTAACCAAAAATATGATTAACCTGTTTATTTAAATAACGATTAATCGCAAGTCCCTAGTAAAGTCAGGTCCTGTACGATAAACCTCTATCACACAATGAAAGTTAGACTGAAGCTAGAGAGGCGAGAATCCATTAGTAGCTACCAAACGCGCAACAAAAACTCGTGCCGAGTCGAATCGCAGTGCCAATAAATGGTTACCGAATACGAAATAGATCTGCGAAGTTGAAATTTTGAAAATCATTCTATTTATGTTTACCGATGGCGAGTTGAAATTAAGAATGTTTGTTTTCAAAATCCCCTAAGTGTTTCTCGATCCCGTGTTGAGATTTGTTCCTCCACTCGACAACAAACTAATGAGCCCTAAAAGACATACGAATACTACGTACATATGTTGATTTTTCTAGCATTCAAATTAACCCTATGGTAGAAGAACGTATGCCTGAAGATTGGAGCCTCAGTGTTCTTTGTGCAGTGCACAAAAAAGGTGATAAATCCGTATGCGCTAACTATAGAGGCATTAGTCTCCTCTCAATTGCTTACAAAATTTTATCTAGCATCCTGTGTGACAGGCTAAAACCCAAAATGAACGAAATAATAGGGGCCTACCAATGTGGCTTTAGACCAAGTAAATTCACCACTGACCAGATCTTTACTCTGAGTCAAATCCTGGAAAAGACCCAAGAAAAGCAAATAGACACATACCACCTCTTCGTTGACTACAAAGCTGTCTTTGACAGCCCAATACGAACAAAGCTGTATAAAGCAATGTCAGAATTTGGCATTCCTACGATGCTAATAAGGTTGTGCAGGATGACATTAACTGACACAACATCGTCAGTTAAAATAGGTAAAAGCCTTTCAGAACCCTTTTTAACAAAGCGAGGATTTAGGCAAGGCAACAGTTTATCATGTGATCTCTTTAACATTTTGTTAGAGAAAATCTTGCGTGGTGCTGTAGTTAATACAACTGGCACAATTTTCAGCAGAAAGCTCATGTTACTCGCTTTTGCCGATGGGGCGCACATTGCGTGAGGTAACTGCCGCATTTTCCGGTATTGAGAAGGAATCAATGAAAATGGATCTAGTAGTCAACGAATTCAAAACAAAACTGATGGTCTCTACTAGCAAGCAATCCACTAGAATTGGACCACACGTAACCGTGGACAACTATAGCTTCGAGGTTGTTAAAGAATTTGTCTACCTTGGTACCGCAGTAAATATAAATAATGACATAAGTATCGAAATCAAAAGAAGAATCATACTTGCCAACAGATGCTATTTCGGCCTAAGCAGGCAGCTTAGGAATAAAATCCTCTCAACAAGAACTAAAATTACGCTCTACAAAACGCTCATATTACCAGTGTTATTATATGGTGCTGAATCATGAGCACTTGCACAAGCCGATGAAGCTGTTCTTGGAGTCTTTGAGAGGAAGGTCCTACGAAAAATCTATGGTCCAGTCAGCATTAACAATCAATTTCGGCATCGATTTAATAATGAGCTGTATGAGTTAATTGCTGACATTGACATAGTAAAACGCATTAAACAGCAGCGTTTGCGTTGGCTAGGACATGTGGTGCGAATGGATGAAAATACTCCAGCAAGGAAAGTGTTTGAACATGATCCCGAGGGAACTTGAAGACGAGGACGACCGAAACTTCGATGGAAAGACCAAGTAGAAGAAAATCTATCCAAGCTTGGCTTACGAAATTGGAGAATATGCGCACAAGATCGAAGCGCATGAAATTCTAAAATATGCTCGGCCTTTGACCTTAACAGGTTGTAATATAGGTCATTTAAGTAAAGTAAGTAAGTAAAATTAACCCTATTCGCACAAAGATAGGAAGGCTAGCTAGTCTCCCGTAGAGCGACCCTTACGAAATCCATACTGTCGATCGTAGTTAATTATTATACTCTAAATATTTGATCAAATGGAAATTAACCTTACTTTTCATTACTTTGGTATGCCATCCGGTCCAGGGAACTTATTTATGTTAAGATTCGCTAAAACCCTTTTGACGGAACGAGCTCAAAAGAATATGCTAGGCATAGTTACAGATACTCTTTCAGACTCGTGCAGTGATTGATTGCTTTCCAGCAAAAGCAAATTACTTGCAAATAATTCATACAAGAGGTCTTAAAAATTCAAGAGTGTAGCGATCCATAGTTGAAATTGTTCAACTATTTTATAAAGTACCTGGTTGACCGAGCCTTGCTCGGAGCTTTATGATAAGCATTTTGAAGAAAATTTTAAAGTTTTTATATATTTTATATTATAAAGTGCTAAAATAAATTTAGAGGAAAGACATTGTAGAAATATTTAGTTAATTTTGAATTATTTGATTTATTTTGTCCGACCAACACATAGTTTCCATAGTTTACAGTTTAACTCATTTCGAATAATTTTGGAAATTATTCATATGAACAGAAACCTCCGTCGACTCATGCACAACAACTTTGCTAAAGATTATAGTCTGATCAAATGCACAGTTTACGATTTAATTCATTTTGAGTAGTTTGCAGTGGCGCCACCTGAAGTTGTTCATATCATATAAGAAACCTTTGTCTGCTTATTCGTAAAAACTTTGCTTATGATTATAACATGATCAAATGCACAGTTTACGATTTTATTCACTTTGAGTAATTTTCTGTGGCGCCACCTGTCGGACTTTGCTCATTCCAATTCATAAACCTTCTTCAGGTTATCCGTAACAACTTTGCTGAGAATTATAGCATGATTAAATGTACAGCATACGATTAAATTGACTTTGAGTAAATTTCAGTCAAAATTACTTCATACCAACTAAGAAACCTTCGTCGGCTCATGTGCAACAACTTTGCTAAAGATTGTAGCATGATTTAATGTACAGATTACTATTAAATTGACTTTGAGTAAGATTCTGTAGCGCCACCTGTCGGAAATTATTCATACCAACTAAAAAGCCTTCGTCGGCTCATGCGCTACAACTTTGCTAAAGATCATAGCATGATCAAATGTATAGTTTACGATTTAATTAATTTTTAGTTATTTTCAGTGGCGCCATCTGTCGGAAATTAGTCTTATCAACTTTAAAACCTTCGCCGGCTTATCCGCAACATATTCGCTAAAGAGCATAACATGATCAAATTCACAGTTTACTATTCTATAAAGAACATACATACAGACAAACATTCATTTGTTTAAAATAAAACTAATTTTTCCCCCTTTTTATTCCCTAATTTCTAAAAGTTCCATATGTATATTTGGTACTTTTTTGGTGCCAATTGAACTCGGTACATTTTTTTAAACGCATTTAACATAATGTATAATGTTCCTATTGATATTACTTTGGAGATGTTAAGTTATCATTTTATCCCTTTTTTACCCATTTTGGCTCCAAAATCAAAAAAGTACCAAATACGTGTTTCATGTTTCTTTTACATCTATTGATTGCAGTACCAAGTTTCTTTCTATATTCTTTAGTTTAAAATATAAGAGTGGGTTAAAAAGGTGCCAAAAAAAACTATCACCCTTTTTTACCCCCTATCGGACATAGTTTCAAAAAAGTACCAAACACCTGTCCGCTTATTTTCATAGCTGTTTAAAACGTAATTTTAATTTTGTTTCTATACCCATTACTTTAGGAGATATAGCGTTTTTGATTTTTTCCCCTTTTTACCCTCTTAGAGGTAAAAGTTCCAAAAGTCCCTTCTTCTTCGACCTATACATTAAAAAAGATACCCACTGTCCAAATTTTATCCAAATCGTTAGAGCCGTTTTCGAGATAGCCATTCTATATATATATAAATACATACAATTATTGCTCGTTTAAGAATATAAGATAAATTTCAAAATTCTTGACATGTCATCATTTGCCAGCCACTTACTTCCTAACCTTAAATTTGTCCATTTTTATAAGGCTCTAAAAATTAAGAAAATCTTGTAAGTAAAGCGTTATCCGTTTTGTGGTTTCAAAAGTATAGGACTTTAATTCGACATCTGTCAAACTAAGTTGTTAAACCATTTCTACATCCATATAAAGTTCAGCTCACACAACAACTAAAGCCAATTGACCATTTACAACATGGTAGATATGTGAACTGCCGTGGTATAGCAGGTTAGTCATCAGCCTAGCATACCGGAGGCCCAAGTTCGATTCCTGGCCAGACTCACTTAAAAAAATAAATTTTCAAAAAAGCGGCGGTTCACCTCATAACTCAGTTAGCCACTGGTTATTGAGTATTAGGCTATGTAAAACTTCTCTAACTAATGTATTTGCCGTTCGGAGCCGGCGTTAAAACGTAGGTCCCTTTCAATGAGTCTAAAAATAGCTCATTGTCTGAGAGAAGTACCCCTTCTTCCAATTGGAATGTTGTCGGTGAATTATACATACAGATATGTGGAATGGGTGCTTGAGCAACAGACGATGGACGGCGATTTTTCGAATTAAATTGTCTTCAGCGAAGAAGTACATTTCTCACGCGGTAGGCATGTTAATAAACAAAATTGTCGTATTTGGGGTTCTGAGAATCCTCAAGTAATTGAAGAGAGGCCACTATATCCAGAAAAAGTCAATGTTTGGTGCCCTCTTTGGTCCGAAATTGTAATTGGACCTTACTTCTTCGAAAACGACGATGGAATGACTGTCACCGTGAATTCGGACCGTTATGTTCATATGATAACCGACTTTTTTTGCCTGCTATTGAAGAATACAACGTGGAGAATATGTGGTTTCAACAAGACGGTGCCACATGCCACACAACTCGAGCGAATATGGCTTTATTGCAAGAGACACTTCCTGGCCGCATAATTTTTCGCCGTGGCGATATCAACTGGCCACTAAGATCATGCAATTTGATACCATTATACTTTTTTTTTATGGGGCTACGCGAAAGACCGTGCTAATGCAGATAAACCTTTAACTCTTGACCACTTAAAAACCAACATTCGTCAAGTTATGGCTGAAATGCTGCCCAATATGTGTCAAATAGTGGTCGAAAATTACTTTAAAATAATGATGTAGTGTTTCAAAGATAATGTCAACGGCTAAACTTTATAACAAAAAAGAAATATAATGAAAAAATATTTTGTATGTGTTTTATTTACGTTCTCTTTTGAAACCGCAAAATGGATAACCCGATATATTGAAAATCCGTCTACATGAGGTCTATCAAACAGTGGGGCTTGACCGACTATAACACTTTCCGCCTTGTTTTCTTTTCTTTGAGTTGTTCATGGATTATTTGTGAGTAAAAATTAATTCAAGAATCAACGTAGCGATTAATTAATGATTTATTTACTTTTTAAACAAGGCGATAAATTAAAAAAACAACAAAATTGATGTAGAGTATCAAATATTCCAAACAAATTTTGAATATATACAAAAAATAAAAAAAGAAATGCAAACACCAAACAAATCAAATTTGTATTTTTTTAGATATACATTTGTATTTTTGTATGCATATCGCTCATTTGCAGCAACAACGTCATAATTCAAAAAAAAAAATCTAGCGAATTTTACGCGGACTATCGACTTATACTCTGACTATAATATAGTAAAGGTATTTTGACTATCGTCTTATAATTAGACAATTCTTATCTAAGACTAAGCTGATCCTCACCTTAGTGAAAAGTGATCCTCAACCTAGGTCCTACTGGGCTCAATGTAGGAATGCTAATATAAATAAAAAGTGTCAAAATTGTAGGGGTATAACTTTATTGCCAATGATAAACAATGTGCTTATTATTCGTAATAGGTTATCTTCTCCCTTGTCTTCCAAGCTTCGAGCAATGCAAATTTCGGGCTAACCGTTCATGTACCAATGTAAAAAATTTGGTAAACGCTACTTTAAAAGATCCCAGATAAACCCATTACCCTAATTCGGGCTTTATACTGGCAAAGTCCCACATGGAGTACCTGAAAACAAGTGTAGAACAAGGTTAAGTTCTATCTTCTCTACTCTTTAACGTGATACTTGACGTTGTAACGCTTAAGCCAATACGATAAAGGCATCACTTAGGGCTTAACGGGAAGTATTCTTGGGGACAAGAATACTTGGCGTCAAGCCCCAAGTGATGCCTCTTACAAGGTCGAATCACTCAACCGAGATCTAAGCATAATTTGTGTATGAGGCAAATCCAATATGGTTGACTTTAATGCACTAGAAACCCAATGTTGTTTATTAACAATTTCAAAATTCACCTACTTCAAAACTTCGAAGAGTTCCTCTCTCGATACTCGGTACAAATACACAATTTGATGTCCGATTTAATTCCTTGTATGTATTTACTTTTTGAAAAAAAGAAATTGAGATGCATAGGTTTTTTGAGACGCTGTAGATCATACTTAAAGCCTTAAACACAACAAGGCCCCTGGAAATGACAATATCTCAGCGGTGATGCTTTTACGTGATGTTGAAGGATCGTCGATATTGTGGCACCCATTTGTGAGTATAATATGGGAAGAAGAAGCTCTGCCAACCTTCTAGAATGAAGGTATGCTAGTCAAAATACCAAAAAAGGGTGACCCCAAAGACTGCAATAACTACAGGGGTATAACAATTCTCCCAAAACCGAGCAAAATACTAAGTGGTGTAATTTTGAACAGAATATCCGACGCAGTTTCCGATCGTTTTTGTGTTGATCTAATCAACACATTAAGAATAGTACTAGAGCAATATAATGAATTCCGCACTCCCATTTACATAGCGTTTATCGACTTTATCAAAACCTTCGACAGTATCAATAGAAGCTATCTATGGAGAATTTTAGAAAATCGTGACATGTCGACGAAAATTCTCAACTTAATCCGGGCGTACGTACGTTGATTTTAAATGTCGAGTCCTACACAAGGGTAAACTATCAGATCCGTTCGATGTTACTACTGGCGTAAGGCAAGGATGTATCTTATCACCTATACTCATCGACAACATAATGCGCACATCTCTAAATGGTAGACACGGTATCCAATGGACAACACCCTTTAAACAACTTGAGGACTTGGACTATGCCGATGACGTATGTTTTCTAAGCCAAAGCTGTGGCCACCTTCAAGAGGATACTAACGCAATGAATATTTCCACGACAAAGATTATGAACGGACGCTATGGCGCAAACCCGTTGACACACATCAATGTGGATAACCTTTAATTACCTGGGAAGTTTAGTAACTACAAAAGATGGCGCAGACGAGGATAGCAAGGCAAAATCTACATTCGGCATTCTTTGAACTATTTGAAAATCTCGGCAAATATCAACAACAACTAGGTTATGAATATACAACTCTAATGTCAAGTCCATCCTGTATTACGGCTGCGAAACATGGTCATAGATAATAACTGCAAACCTTTAAAAACAAATGCTTAAGGCAAATCCTTAATATATGGTGATGCCGAAATGCATAAGAAAAGAAGATTACTTAATGCGACAAACCAAATCCCAAATGTCAACGGAAATGGCGGTGGATAGGCCACACACGTCGAAGGCCAAATACCAACATTGCTCGACAAGCGGTTCATTGGAATCTACAAGGAAGCGGCCAATTGATGCGGAGTTACAAGCAGCAAACTATTCATGGAATCTCGCAATAGAAAGAAGTAAAGTTGCTAGTCAAGGATAGATCACAGTGGAAAATCTTTGTTGCTACCCTTTGTTCTAATATTTAAGCATATTATAACTAAAGTCTGGTATTCATACTTAGACGATATTAATTTACTTAAAGGGATTTCCAGAGATAAATGTTGTATGGGACCTTTAGTCAAATCGTCGTGCGGGAGTTTATGTGCTCTATTCACCATTTTACACATTTTGAGTTAATGATGCCACTTTAGGTTTTCGAACCTAAATTTTTCAAATCTGCATTCCGTTTTCGGCTATATCATCTAGTTTCTGACATAAATAGTGTCTGTTCTATATCCTTCAAAACAGGTTCTTTTTGTGCTTTTTTGCTCTATACGCCAAATATATGGTGTAAAAATCTCAAAATTCTATCGTATAGTTTTTTTTTTTTGGAAAAATGAAGTAAAAACTTCAAGATTGATTTTCTTAAAATGCATTTTTGGCGTATAGAACTCATAAACTCCCGCACGATGAAATGTAGTCAGTCATATAGAGTTTTTTTGTACTAATTTTGATTGTCACAGGTTATGTATTGTTTGAGATGCTTTCGTATTATTTAAGAGGTTTAAGACTAAGGTAAAATGTGGGATACGCACAACACCGGAGGTCATAATTTCTGATAGAACCGACTGTAAGGGTCGTACATTGCCTTTTCAAGGCAATTCGATCTTTACAGATGATTTTAAAGCTGACATCGGCACTGGATCGGATGTTTTTCTAAAGGACCGTAATCTTAAAGACTTTCGACGAGTGCAGTGGCTTCCAGGCAAAACTTTTTGGCATATGTAAGGTCACAGAGCTAATATCTAGTACTATAGCTGAAAAAGTGAGATGACTACATATGTATGTCGATAGCAAGGCTAACCTTGCAGTACCTTAGCAAGGTTAAAACATCACCTTCAAACTAGTCAAAACATAGAGATTGGCGCTAAAAGATCTATCACTCAGATAAGAATTAAACTGTGTTGGGTTCCGGGTCATATCGATATCGATGGCAACGAACTTGCTGACGAAGCCGCAAGACACTTAAAAGTAGAGATGTTAGAATTGCAAACCTTTGCAGATTGTTAGATGAGGATTCGTCCGAATCGGTGGAACACATCCTCTGTCACTGTCCAATGCTCCAGAATCAGAGGCTTAGACATCTATGTAAGAGATACTATGAAAAACATATAGTAGTAATAACTGGGCGATCCTGTAGGTTTTATAACTGGACTCAAATGGCTGAGATAAGTAGCACTAAGTACCTAATTTAAAAAAATATATATTATTACTTTCTTCTTTTCATAACCTATATTTTTTCCAGTCTCTAGTCTTCTTTGCTTATTCTTCTTTTTAATTGAAGGATCAAAATGCACTCCAAGGGCAAAGGTGTAATTTGACACTAACTTTTTAACATAGGTTAGGTTAGTTTAGGCAGGAGGCAGACCATAAGAGATCAAACAGGTAGTTTCTGTGGACCAGTTGGTCTGTGCGGGCCTAAGTAGAAACTGCTTGATGAGCAGTTTGAATGCTGATAGCGGTATACCTATAAATTGGTCAATGTTCTCCTGACCAAGGAGAGCACCACCTTATGCTAGATTGCCCGCAATGATGTTGCCTGGTATATTTCAGTGAATGCGTACCCAGAAAACTTCAATGTTGGAATGTCTCGCCATGTCATTTAGAGATGCCCGTCATTCACTGATAAGAACAGATGTCGTGTAGACCGATGATGAAGAATGAATGGCGACAAGACTATCCGTACAGAAACGAATATCATTAGAGTATATTCGGTGGTACGTGAGCCACTTGCTCGTCCTACAAATATCAGAGATTTCAGCTTGAAGAATAGTGCATTGTTTTGTTGGGAGCTTGAATTTTACTTTTTTCCCAAAAAATGGGATGAAGAAGCCTCCACCCACACCACATACCGATTTGGATCCGTCCGAGTAGATTTCCAGGATCCCATCCCTGAAACCGATTTGAGCTCCCGAGATATTCACAGAGAAAGATTGCTCGAAAAAGGTTGAGGGAATGCAGTAGTTTTCGGGGAGATTTGTGAGATTATTTAAAGACGAAGTAGGCCATTCACCGGTAGTTCTTAATCTAATTGCTGAATTAAGAGCTACGAATTGGGCCATTAGCTCAACTGGGAGACAGTTGAGCATAGCGAAGAGGGTCTTTGAAGGTATAGTCCTTACTTACTTTTAACTTAACCTAAGCAAAAGATTTTAATGGATAAGAGCCATAAAGCCATTTGAAAAAATTAAAGGTAACCCTTAAATGCTAAAATAAATTAAAAGGTATAGAAATAAAAATGCTTTCAGGCAGTTATGAAGTTAAGTAGACACGTATTAAACCTGGATAATGTGCCCAATAGAGTTTAAATACTATTTTTTGCTGATTTTTTAATCCACGTTTCTTTCGAACCAAAAAACGGAGAAGCAAAAAACAATCATAATCTATTAAAAAAAAAAAAACGTCAAAAACGTGTTCGGTACTTTATAAATTCTTGGGATAAAAAGGCTTAAAAACGGGAAAACTTTTTAAATCCTTGCTTATCCTTTGGACCAATTTAGTCCATTAACATAAAAGATAACAAATACGTATTTGGTACTTTTTAATTTATGAAGTAAAAATCGGAGAAATCGGTAACGCTATATCTCTTCAACTAAATAATAGAGAAAAAAAAACAAAATTTAAAATATGTACGAATTAATTTCGAAACTTTTTTAGATTTCTCTAACAACGCCGGATAATTTATAACTTTAAGAAATTATCAAATTAAGAAGCTGAATATTTTGATTTATAACGATGTTGCAGCAAATGAGCAACTGATATATCGAATATTTTCGGAGCACACTCTTCCTTACTAAAATAAAAGAACATAATTTAAATTTTAAAACATTGAACTAAATTTTGTTTTAAAATTTTGTTTTTTAAATATTTGTTTGTTCCTAATTCGTTTCTTTTAGTTTTATTTTTGTTTATTTGAATTTAAATAATTGATTTATTTTGTCAGATTCTATGGGAATTATTTGGCCACAAAACACACGCGTAATTGAAGTGGTTTATTTTAAAAACTTTGCATTTTGGAAATTTTTGAATATTAAAATTTATCTGCATTAATTTCATAGATATGTATGTAGGTATGTTATAATATTTTGTAAAATTTTTATTTTAAACAATTATTTAAATTATGTATTTTTTATTATTCTTTTCTATATTTAAACATTTAATTACTTATTTTCTGTTGCAATATTCCACTTTTTTCATTTATTTATTGCCTAATTTGTCTACAAAATGAAATATTTGAAACATTTTCTTTTTACACGGAAAAATCACGTTAGAAACAAATAGAGTTCAACGCTCTATTTTCTTCTTTCTTTGAAACTTTTTCGTTTTTAAAAACTATTTTCCGCACAAATCGTATAAATGATCTGTTCACCAGATCTCCCGAGAGCCAACTGAGGGAAATTTTTTAGATTTTCTTGCCGGAAAATTCATTTTGTTTATTCTTGGTTTTGTTGTTGGTATAAAGTTTTCCTGAGAGTTTTTGTACTTGTTCTACTTGTGGTTTTTTCTTACGTTTTGGAGAATCCACATTTCAATACCGAGAGTATTGAGTTCAGATTCTGTGTATTTTTGGGACTTAATATAAATGTTTGAATTTCAATAATGAGAATATTACATTTTTATGTTAAGAGTGAAATTATTTTGTTACAATTTCAGTATTCAACATTTTTATATAGGAACAATTTTATGAAAAATTAGGTTTAATCATGCTCAGTGGATTGCAATTTCTGTTCCGCCACAGGACGTCATCAGCACTTAGCGCCCTCGACCACAGTCGAGTTGTCAAATTTTATTTTAAAAATTTTTCTATAGAAAAAAAATTTATTTTGAAAATTTTTCTAAAGAAAAAATTTTATATTGAAAATATTATGTTGACAATTTTTCTATAGAAAAAATTTTATATTGAAAATATTTCTGTAGAAAAAATTTTATATTGACAATTTTTCTGTTTTATATTAAACATTTTTTTATAGAAAAAATTTTATATGAACATTTTTTATAGAAAAATTTTATATTGAAAATGTTTCTATAGAAAAAATTTTATATTGAAAATTTTTCTTTAGAAAATTTTTTTATAGAGATAATTTTATATTGAAAATTTTCTGTTGAAAATTATTCTTTAGAAAATTTTTCTATAGAAAAAATTTTATATTGAAAATTTTTCTATAAAAGAATTTTATATGGAAATTTTTCTATAGAAACAATTTAATATAGAAAAATTTTCTATAGAAACAATTTTATATTGAAAATTTTTCTACAGAAAAACTTTTATATTGAAAATTTTTTTATAGAAATAATTTTATATTGAAAATGTTTCTATTGAAAAAATTTCATATTAAAAATTTTTCTATAGAAAAAATTTTATATTGAAAAGTTCTCTATAGAAAAACTTTAATATTGAAAATTTTTCTATCAAAAAAATTTTATATTGAAAATTTTTCATAGAAAAAATTTTATATTGAAAATTTTTCTTTAGAAAATTTTTCTATAGAAATAATTTTATATTGACAATTTTTCTACAGAAAAAATTTTATATTGATAATTCTTATAGAAAAAATTGTAAAATTAAAATTTATCTATAGAATAAATTTTATATCGAAAAATTTTTATATCGAAAATTTTCTATAAAAAAATTTTATATCGAAAACTTTTCTATAGAAAAATTTTTGTATCGAAAAATTTTCTATAGAAAATTTTCTATAGAAATAATTTTATATTGAAAATTTTTCTACAGAAAAAATTTTATATTGATAATTCTTATAGAAAAAATTGTAAAATTTAAATTTATCTATAGAATAAATTTTATATCGAAAAATTTTTATATCGAAAATTTTCTATAAAAAAATTTTTATATCGAAAACTTTTCTATAGAAAAATTTTTGTATCGAAAAATTTTCTATAGAAAAATTCTTATATCGAAAAATTTTCTATAGAAAAATGTTTATGTCGAAAAATTTTCGAAAATTTTTATATCGAAAAATTTTCTATAGAAAAATTTTTACATTGAAAAATTTTCTATAGAAAAATCTTTATGTCGAAAAATTTTCTATAGAAAAATCTTTATATCGAAAAATCTTTATATCAAAAATTTTTCTATAGAAAAATTTTTAGATCGAAAAATTTTCTATAGAAAAATTTTTAGATCGAAAAATTTTCTATTGAAAAATTTTTAGATCGAAAAATTTTCTATAGAAAAATTTTTAGATCGAAAAATTTTCTATAGAAAAATTTTTAGATCGAAAAATTTTCTATAGAAAAATTTTTAGATCGAAAAATTTTCTATAGAAAAATTTTTAGATCGAAAAATTTTTATATCGAAAAACTTTCTATAGAAAAATTTTTATATCGAAAAATTTTTTATAGAAAAATTTTTATATCGAAAAATTTTCTATAGAAAAATTTTTAGATCGAAAAATTTTCTATAGAAAAATTTTTATATCCACAAATTTTCTATAGAAAAATTTTTATATCAAAAAATTTTCTATAGAAAAATTTTTATATCGAAAAATTTTCTATAGAAAAATTTTTATATCGAAAAATTTTCTATAGAAAAATTTTTATATCGGAAAATATTCTATAGAAAAATTTTTATATCGAAAAATTTTCTATAGAAAAATTTGTATATCGAAAAATTTTCTATAGAAAAATTTGTATATCGAAAAATTTTCCATAGAAAAATTTGTATATCGAAAAATTTTCTATAGAAAAATTTTTATATCGAAAAATTTTCTATAGAAAAATTTTTATATCGAAAAATTTTCTATAGAAAAATTTTTATATCGAAAAATTTTCTATAGAAAAATTTTTATATCGAAAAATTTTCTATAGAAAAATTTTTATATCGAAAAATTTTTATATCGAAAAATTTTCTATAGAAAAATTTTTATACCGAAAAATTTTCTATAGAAAAATTTTTGTATCAAAAAATTTTCTATAGAAAAATTTTTATATCGGAAAATATTCTATAGAAAAATTTTTATATCGAAAAATTTTTCTATAGAAAAATTTTTATATCGAAAAATTTTTCTATAGAAAAATTTTTATATCGAAAAATTTTTCTATAGAAAAATTTTTATATCGAAAAATTTTTCTATAGAAAAAATTTTTCTATAGAAAAATTTTTATATCGAAAAATTTTTCTATAGAAAAATTTTTATATCGAAAAATTTTTCTATAGAAAAATTTTTATATCGAAAAATTTGTCTATAGAAAAATTTTTATATCGAAAAATTTGTCTATAGAAAAATTTTTACATCGAAAAATTTTTCTATAGAAAAATTTTTACATCGAAAAATTTTTCTATAGAAAAATTTTTATATCGAAAAATTTTTCTATAGAAAAATTTTTATATCGAAAAATTTGTCTATAGAAAAATTTTTATATCGAAAAATTTTTCTATAGAAAAATTTTTATATCGAAAAATTTTTCTATAGAAAAATTTTTATATCGAAAAATTTTTCTATAGAAAAATTTTTATATCGAAAAATTTTTCTATAGAAAAATTTTTATATCGAAAAATTTTTCTATCGAAAAATTTTTCTATAGAAAAATTTTTATATCGAAAAATTTTTCTATAGAAAAATTTTTATATCGAAAAATTTTTCTATAGAAAAATTTTTATATCGAAAAATTTTTATATCGAAAAATTTTTCTATAGAAAAATTTTTATATCGAAAAATTTTTATATCGAAAAATTTTTCTATAGAAAAATGTTTATATCGAAAAATTTTTATATCGAAAAATTTTTATATCGAAAAATTTTTCTATAGAAAAATTTTTATATCGAAAAATTTTTCTATAGAAAAATTTTTATATCGAAAAATTTTTCTATAGAAAAATTTTTATATCGAAAAATTTTTCTATAGAAAAATTTTTATATCGAAAAATTTTTCTATAGAAAAATTTTTATATCGAAAAATTTTTCTATAGAAAAATTTTTATATCGAAAAATTTTTCTATAGAAAAATTTTTATATCGAAAAATTTTTCTATAGAAAAATTTTTATATCGAAAAATTTTTCTATAGAAAAATTTTTATATCGAAAAATTTTTCTATAGAAAAATTTTTATATCGAAAAATTTTTCTATAGAAAAATTTTTATATCGAAAAATTTTTCTATAGAAAAATTTTTATATCGAAAAATTTTTCTATAGAAAAATTTTTATATCGAAAAATTTTTCTATAGAAAAATTTTTATATCGAAAAATTTTTCTATAGAAAAGTTTTTATATCGAAAAATTTTTCTATAGAAAAATTTTTATATCGAAAAATTTTTCTATAGAAAAATTTTTATATCGAAAAATTTTTCTATAGAAAAATTTTTATATCGAAAAATTTTTCTATAGAAAAATTTTTATATCGAAAAATTTTTCTATAGAAAAATTTTTATATCGAAAAATTTTTCTATAGAAAAATTTTTATATCGAAAAATTTTTCTATAGAAAAATTTTTATATCGAAAAATTTTTATATCGAAAAATTTTTCTATAGAAAAATTTTTATATCGAAAAATTTTTCTATAGAAAAATTTTTATATCGAAAAATTTTTCTATAGAAAAATTTTTATATCGAAAAATTTTTCTATAGAAAAATTTTTATATCGAAAAATTTTTCTATAGAAAAATTTTTATATCGAAAAATTTTTCTATAGAAAAATTTTTATATCGAAAAATTTTTCTATAGAAAAATTTTTATATCGAAAAATTTTTCTATAGAAAAATTTTTATATCGAAAAATTTTTCTATAGAAAAATTTTTATATCGAAAAATTTTTCTATAGAAAAATTTTTATATCGAAAAATTTTTCTATAGAAAAATTTTTATATCGAAAAATTTTTCTATAGAAAAATTTTTATATCGAAAAATTTTTCTATAGAAAAATTTTTATATCGAAAAATTTTTCTATAGAAAAATTTTTATATCGAAAAATTTTTCTATAGAAAAATTTTTATATCGAAAAATTTTTCTATAGAAAAATTTTTATATCGAAAAATTTTTCTATAGAAAAATTTTTATATCGAAAAATTTTTCTATAGAAAAATTTTTATATCGAAAAATTTTTCTATAGAAAAATTTTTATATCGAAAAATTTTTCTATAGAAAAATTTTTATATCGAAAAATTTTCCTATAGAAAAATTTTTATATCGAAAATTTTTCTATAGAAAAAATTTAAAATCGAAAATTTTGCTATAGAACAAAAATATAGAAAATTTTGCTATAAAAAATTTTTATATTGAAAATTTTTCTATAGAAAAAATTTTACATAGAAAATTTTTCTATAGAAAAAATTTTACATTGAAAATTTTCCCATAGAAAAAATTTTATATTGAAAAGTTTTCTAAAGAAAAAATTTTATATTGAAAATTTTTCTATAGGAAAAATTTTATATCGAAATTTTTCTATAGAAAAAATTTTATATCGAAATTTTTCTATAGAAAAAATTTTATATCGAAAAATTTTTCTATAGAAAAATTTTTCTATAGAAAAATTTTTATATCGAAAAATTTTTATATCGAAAAATTTTTCTATAGAAAAATTTTTATATCGAAAAATTTTTCTATAGAAAAATGTTTATATCGAAAAATTTTTCTATAGAAAAATGTTTATATTGAAAAATTTTTCTATAGAAAAATTTTTATATCGAAAAATTTTTCTATAGAAAAATGTTTATATAGAAAAATTTTATATCGAAAATTTTTCTATAGAAAAAATTTAAAATCGAAAATTTTGCTATAGAACAAAAATATAGAAAATTTTGCTATAAAAAATTTTTATATTGAAAATTTTTCTATAGAAAAAATTTTACATAGAAAATTTTTCTATAGAAAAAATTTTACATTGAAAATTTTCCCATAGAAAAAATTTTATATTGAAAAGTTTTCTAAAGAAAAAATTTTATATTGAAAATTTTTCTATAGGAAAAATTTTATATCGAAATTTTTCTATAGAAAAAATTTTATATCGAAATTTTTCTATAGAAAAAATTTTATATCGAAATTTTTCTATAGAAAAAATTTTATATCGAAATTTTTCTATAGAAAAAATTTTATATCGAAAAATTTTCTATAGCTTAATTTTTATATCGAAAATTTTTCTATAGACACTTTTTGTATCGAAAAATTTTCTATAGATAAATTTTTGTATCGAAAAGCTTACATTTTATATTGAAAATTTTCTTTAGAAAAAATTTTATATCGAAAATTTTTGTATAGAAAAAATTTTATATCGAAAATTTTTCTTTAGAAAAAATTTTATATCGAAAAATTTTCTATAGAAAAAATTTTATATTGAAAATTTTTCTATATAAAAAAATTTTATATCGAAAATTTGTCTATAGAAAAAATTGTATATCAAAAATTTTGTATTGAAAAGTTTTCTATAGGAAAAAAGCTCTTTTCCTAAAAATTAAACAATTGATTATAACTATTTTGAAAGAAAAAAACTACATGTGTTTTATTAAAGATTTAACAGAGGTATAATTTTTACGCCACAAAGAAAAACAAAAAAGTAATAATAATAATGAAATAAATCTTTAAAATGCATTTATACATGATTCTAAAAACTATTAAATGAACCACCTATAGACGATGCCATAATAGTAAATGCCATGGTGTCTCCCTTAAATAAACAAATGTCTTTAAAAGATAAAAGTTAGAATTTAATATATGTGTATAAAACAGTTACAAAACAAATGCATTCCAAAACATAATTTGGCCCTGTTTGTTCGTTGTCTATGTAAAATGGGAAAAATAAAATTAAATGGCAACTATTATTCAATAACAATATCATAATATGCAGGAGAGAGGTGGTAAAGTTTATTGAGTATGGGTTTTAAGCCAAAGAACTCCATCTGTAAACAGCTCCTCTGAATTAAAGCCATTAGTAAGGCAAATGCAACTTATTAATATTTGGCCAGTTTTGGCAGTGGAGCGTAACCATTGCGGAAGGATAAAGGCTTAGCAAAGCCACCAGCAGATCTAAGGAATAAATTATATTAAATTTACAATTTTTCAAGATAAGACTAAGTATAACCTACCTCCAAAATAAGGAACTACCACGTTTAAGTTCATTTCGGGCTTGTAAATCGTTAAAACAACTAACCCAATTATCATACTCAGGCATAATTGGTGGCTGTCCGGCGATCAAACGAGAACCGGAAACAGTCATACAAGTGGAAACCACATTCAGAGGATATAAAATGCTAGCAAAGGCAAACTGTTGAAGATAATAAAGTATATTAACAAATGCTTGAAATAGCCAAAATGTTTACAACAATAACTCCAAAACTTACTTGTGTAAATCCAGCACTGTACTGACGACCAAGTTTATCTTTAATTACATATTTATTAAGCAAAAACACCGTTGAACTGGTCAATACCAAACAGGCAACATCACACAATACTTTAGGTACAAGGCCAGCAAAGAAACCGAGTAAACCCTCTGTCCTATAAATCTCAGCAATAGAACCGAAAATAGATTGATATATAGATTCCCGTCCAATAAATTGTGCCATCATACGCACAGAAATTACATGAAATGGTTGAGATACAACAATGCCAGATATACTCAAAACCATATCACGTTTAAGATTCAACTTAAATTGTATGTAGCTGTAATGAGGAAAGTAAGGAAAAATAGTATAAGAATATGTATATGCAATGTATGAAATATTTAGCAAAATAATTTAACTTGAAAGAAAGCAAAAAAAAATCGGCTTGTTTTAAAATCTTTGATTCTAGAACTGACACAGATAATGTACGTTTTTAAATCTGAACGTAGAGAAATTGAGACAGTCATTAAACGTAACGTAAATATTTTCACTATATTTGGCAACATGCTTCTTCTCTTGTCTAATTATCCGAAATAAGAGCCAATAAGAGCTTCCGAGACCATTAAATGCAATACACAGTGTTGCAAACTATAAATTCAGACATTTCTGTTTAAGTTTATATTGAAAACCAGATATATTCAAGTATTTTTGATCTCAACACGATATCTATAAAAAGTCCATCGGGCTTCATTCCGGCTAGGGCATAGTGTAATAATAATATATGAGCCTTGGGCTAGGGGATTAAAAAACTAAAATGGATTTAAGAGACAAAGAGTATATTACAAGTAATAAGAAGAAAGTAATAAGAGGACTTTTATTTTAGCCAACTGATTTCTGATGCGTTTATGTAGGGGATCCTGGACACCAAGCAACGGTTCTTGTTGTTGTTTCCGAGTCGTTCCGGTACGAAAAACCGACTGCCGTGGGAAAGTAACGGTTCAGATTGGTCTTAATTTGGTAAGCCCAGACTTATCTTGGTTATCCTTCATCTGAACTCTAGACACCGGTCTCCTCGTGGTATCACCCGGAGAACTACGTTAATGTAGTGAACAAACATGTGCCGCGAGTTCTCCCACAAGACCTATAAAAATATGGGTTAGGACGTCGGGCTAGCAAAAATTAAAATAAAAACGGCGCTATTCGTACAAAGTTGCTGGCTTGTTGGCATAGTCCATGACTTGACGTAGCCCCACTGGAATTAGTCTAACGGAGTCAAATCGGACGACCCAAGCGGCCAAACGAATGGACCATTTTGAGAGATAACATGTTCTCCAAACTTGGTTTTCAATAAATTGTGATTGTGACATTCGCTGTGTTGCTTGTGGCTCCGTCCTGTTGGAACCATATGTCCTCCAATTCCATAAAATACAATTGTGGCCAAAATATTCGGTTATCATTGAATGGTAGCGATTCCCATTCAAAGTAACGTGCCGGTCTTGATCATCACGGAAGGAGTACGGCCTAATGACGCCGCCGGCCCATAAACCGCACCAGACCGTATTTTTTTGGGGATGCAATGATGACTCATGGAGTACTTGTGGATTGCTGCCTGACCAATAACGCATATTATGTCTATTGCCATTCAGTCTGAAATGAGTTAAAGATGATTCGCGCTCTTGACGTTGAGGCCACTGACTGTGAATTTCGGTTGGTTTGTATATCTTTCCATCATGAAATGAAAAGCCTTAATGAAGAGAAATGTCAAAAGAGCAGCAAGAAATAAGGCGTCGTCTACTGTCCCCGTCACTGTCCTTTTGTAGCGTCCCTGTTGAAAAACCCGATATTATTGAGTCCAATTTAAGAATCCAAAAAATTGGATCGAATCTATTTAAACAGTTTAAAATTTAATAATGTTTTTTGTTTATATTTATCTGTCCAATTAAATTTTGGGAAAAAAAATCCCATGGTATAAAGAATGTTGGCATGACTCGAATTACAAATAAATAATTTTGCGGTTATTTAATATTTTTGATGGCAAATAACTTATATTACAATAACAAAAGATATAAGAAATGTGTTAATCATAATTTTGAGCTTTTATAAATTGATAATTGATTTTAAATATGCATGACCTAAACCTACTCCTAAACCTATAAATGTAATAAAACAACAGAAAAAAACTTACAGTTCCTCATCGTTCAACAATTCTTCATCCTTTTTTTCTTCCACGGCCTTTAGACCCAAACGATTGGCTATCTTCTCACTGAAAACCATGCTGAATACGGAACCGACCAATTTGGGTGTCAATCCACGATAGCAACCATAAAAACCATCAACTTTACGTATGTGACCGGCTAAAATTTACAGATTTTTTGTTAAAAATTATCTCATTCCCCTTTCCAGACTACGTCTTACCATATTGAAATATGTTGGGTAAACACATTATTGATTTACCCAAAATTGAACGTCCAGGTACAGCTGCTATTGGTTCATAGCCCAATTGAATCAATACCTTGGAGTACTCGAAAGGGTGCAAGGCGGCACTTACACCTAAGCGCATACCAAAACGTATCCATTCTGAGACTTCTTTGTTCTGGTTTTCTTCATCATATTGGGACATTTTGGTTACCGGTTCGGATGGCTTTCAATGAAATAAAATATAAATTAGTTTATCTATAGATTGGATATTTGTGAGGTAAACTTTATTGTTGGGGTGCGGCGATTTAAAATTATTATGGAACCGGCCCGAGTCTTTTTTTTGCGATAACACAAATAGAATTTATTTTGAACAGGTTAGGAAAATTTTTTAATTGACAGCTGTTTGTGTTATCAATTCCAGTTGAATTGCTCACGGTTGTGTTTAAAGGTCGGAAACTGTTACGTTTGAATGAAATGCAGTTACACTTTTTAAACAAAATCTTACTGCAAGAAATGGAATAAAAACAAAAAAATTTTTATCAAACATTTTTTTATAGAAAATTTTTTATCAAAAATTATTCTATAGAAAATTTTTTTTATCAAAAATTGTTCTTTAGAAAATTTTTTTATCAAAAATTTTTCTATAGAAAATCTTGTTGTCAAAAATTTTTCTATAGAAAATTTTTTATCAAAAATTTTTCTATAAAAAATTTTTCTACGAAAAATTTTTTGTTATAAAAATATTTTTATCAAAAATTTTTATAGAAAAATATTTTTGTCGAAAAGTTTTCTATAAAATATAATTTTTATCAAACAATTTTATAAAGAAAAATATTTTTATTGAAAATTTTTCGATAAAAAATTTTTTGGATCGAAAATATCTATAATTGTTTAATATTAGAATTTATTTCTGTTTTGAAAAATATTCCCAATATTTGCAAAATGATTCCCAATATTTACAAAATTATTCTCAATGTTTACAAAAATAATAGTGTCGTCGTAACAATGTTAGAGGTTATATTTCTTTGTTCTCTCGAACCATGTATTTTGTTGCTATAAATTGGATTTTGATTTGTTTCTTGAATATTTTGTTTTTGTCTTTTCTTTAACAGAGCGACACGAACCAACTCTGTAAACATTCAAATTCCAAATGAATGATTTTAATACTCATTTTCACGATTTTTATTAATGATCGTTGTATTTGCGAAAATTACATAAAATTCATCGGCTTCTGGTGGCTTCCTACGTATTCTAAATACAATATTTATAGAGTCGGGGGCTATATCTGTAACTCTGATAACTTGCACTGGGGTTAGGACAAATAGAAAGTACAGCAACATATCTCAAAAAACATATCTTCCATTTTCTTTATCCAAATACTGATACTAGTGTACACAAAATATAAAAACAAAAAAATGGGCCCATGGGAGGACATCGAAATAATAGAACTTTTGTAAAACTACTCATAACATTTCAGTAGAAATTTTGAAATTTGAATTTTTCTTTTATGAATTTTCAAAAAATTTTTAAATATTTTTATTTTTGAATTTAGAATTTATAATAGATAAATTTGACTTATTTATAATTTTAATAGTAAATTACATTGTTAAGAGTTTATGTGAAACGGTAATAAACTTTGAAAACTTTGTCTCAGTGTTTGTTGCAAAACTCCTCCGAAATCGCTAAAAATGCTTATCATGGAATGGTATGGTCCTATACACCGAATGAATGAGAATGATTTTATAAACCATTATTTTGGACATTTCAGCAGGATAATGATTTAAAACACAGCTTAAGACTAGTTAAAAATTGGTTTTAGAAAATATCGTTAGCTTTTTAACCTAACATTATATATTATTTTGAATAGTTTATTTTTAAGAAAATGTTGTATTATGTATGAAGTTATTTTGTACATTTAGTTACTTAATATTTTCATTTATCGTTTAAAAAAAATAATGGACCATAATAAATTTACAATTTTTATTACTTTGTCTATTAATTTTTCAAACGATTAAAAAATGTATTCAATATACTTAAATTTAAATATAACTGCCACTTTGTTGAACAACTCTGTCATTGGAGTAAAAAATACTCCCCTTTTATGCAACAGTTCAATAACTGCAGTAAAACTCAACAGCTGACTTTTATTTACATTTTGTATTATAACAACAATAAAATCTTACATCACTAAATAACCAACCCCCACATGTTGAAGAGTATTTATCAGAAATGAATCGATATTTGTTAGAAGTTTCCTACATTGGCACTAGATTTCGGTAAATAATCCTCTTAAAATCTGAATTTCATAAATTAAACTGACATTGATTTTATTAGAGGCATTCAAAAGACTGTTAATAAACTAGAAGAATCTCGTTTGGACACGTCTACAATACAAGGTTGCATCGAATTGGCCTTAGGAGTATTTAGGCCAGTGAATCAAATACAGACAATTTTATCAAGTAGGTGAGTTTTACAATGTCCTAAAATGATGTATAAAAAAAGTAAGCATTGAATTTTTTTTACAGGACGGATGCAGGAGTGCATGCCTTACATTCGACATTGCATGTAGATTTGCAGCGTTACGATGGAAGTCCCTATAATGTTGCATCTATGCTAAGTGTTCTCAATCGTACTTTAGATAAGCAGGGATTACCCATAAGAGTTTTAAATACCACAATTGTTCCTGATACATTTCATTGTCGTTACAACGCTTTAGCCAGAACTTATTTGTATCGTATTGCAGTGGCCAAGCAGGGAATTGCAGAGGCCGGCACTTTGAAATATCGTAATTTTGAAAATTATTTACCTGTTGAAGAATTGGATCGTTGCTTCTTTTTGCAGTAAGTTTAGTTTTTCTAAAGAAATAAAATGTTCATAAAAAATGTATAACTAAACTCCAATTTTTCTATAGAAAACATTTTTTAACTAAAATTTCTTTAAATTTGTTAACAAAAATTTTACTATAGAAACAAACAATTTTTTAACAAAAATTTTACTATAGAAAACATTTTTTAACAAAAATTTTACTATAGAAAACATTTTTTAACAAAAATTTTACTATAGAAAAAATTTTTTAAGAAAAATTTTTCTATAGAAAAAAAATTTTTAACGAAAATTTCTCTATTGGAAAAATTTTTTAACGAAAATTTTTCTATTGAAAAAATTTTTTAATGAAAATTTTTCTATTGAAAAAATTTTTTAACGAAAATTGTTCTATAGAAAATTTTTTTTAATTCTATAGAAAAATTTTTTTAACGAAAATTTTTTTTATTTGAAAACAAAAATTTTTTATAGAAATTTTTTCTATAGAAAAAATTTTTTAACCAAATTTTTTCTAATTGAAAACAAAAATTTTTGCTATAGAAAATTTTTTCTATAAAAATTTTCGAAAAAATAATTTTATAAAATTTTTCTAATGAAAAAATTAATTAAAGAAAATTTCTACATTTTCCAGAGATGGTGCCTTTAATATCGAACGCATGAAAGAAGCCTCCCAAATGCTAATTGGCCGCCATGACTTTCGTTCCTTTATGTCAGTGAGTCGTCAGAAAAGCCCTTCACGCGATCATCCCATGTTCACATTGAGAACCCTTGATGAAATCATTATAAAACCTGGAAAAACAACAGCCATTGGACCAAATGCTCAAGTAGCAGAAGAACTGTATGACTATTGGGATATTGAAATAAAAGCCAAATCATTTCTATACAAACAAGTCAGGCGCATGGTGGGAGCTTTAATGGCAGTTGCCACGAATCGTATTAATGAAAAGTGTTTATACGAAATGTTAACCATACCCTCCAAATACACCTGGGATCCACGCATTTTATTAGCTCCTGCCTTTGGTTTGTATTTGTGTCGAGTTCACTACAACGAAAACGATTTAAAGTTTAATCAATAAACGACGGATATTATAAGCCTAATTAACAAAATGAGTTTCCTTGAAGAGCTTAAACAAAAACGAAACAAGCTAAAGGCCTGTGATACAGTAATTACTACAGCCACAGGCGAACGTTTCATTGAAAAGTCTTCAACTCGCGAAATAGAGAAATTAAATAATGAACAGACCTACGGTTTTGTAGTCGATACAAAACCTGACTTTAAACCAGCAGAAATTTTAACCAATTTTCTTTACTTGGGCTCACAAGATGCTGTTAGTTTAGAAAATATTAAGGATTATAAGTTAACACATATTTTAAGCATTGGCATTGAATGTCCTATTTTGATGGAATTACCGGATAATTTAGAATTACTTTTTATACCCTGTTTGGATTTGCCAGAGACGTCATTAGAGGCACAAGGAGTTTTTAAGAAATCTTTTGATTTCATTGAATCAGCCCGTTTAAGCCAAGGTTGTACTTTGGTGCATTGCAATGCCGGAGTTTCCCGTTCTGCTAGCATAGTCATAGCCTATCTAATGCATTATCATAATATGGATTTCGAGACGGCCTATAAACATGTTAAAACTCAAAGGGAGTGCATACAACCCAATGCTGGATTTTTAAAACAATTAACGGAGTTAAGAAAAATTATAAGTTAATTTTAAAGATGTTTTAATTAAATAAATAAGCCAAAGTATTTTTATAACAATTTATAAAAAGTAACATTTCGATCTTATTCTAATTTCCCCACAAAAAAAAAAACTTGATTCAAAAACATAGAAAACCTTATTTTAATTTTTAAGAAAATATTCGATTTTGTAATTTCCTCGAAATAAATGGGTAAACTAAAAAAATTTTTCACCAGATCGAAAAAGAAACAAGCGAAAAATGAAGACAAACCTAAAGATGTTGAAGAACAAGAAATTCCCGCAAAATTGGAAAAGAAAAAGACGGAAAATGAATCCAAACCAAAAGAATTTAAACACCAAAAATTTGCGGAAAAATCGGACAAGGAAAAGGAGAAAATTGAAGACAAACCTAAAGAAGTAAAAGAGACCTTCTTTGGTCGTATTTTTCAAAAAATCATACAAAGCGGTATACCTATTAAGAAAGCTCTAAACGTTGTCTGTTTTGGTTATATTTTCGGTATAATTTTGACCATAATTTGGTATCATTTTGTTACAAAAGTCGAATTGAACGTATCGCGTTGGATTTGTTTCATTGTCATTGGATTTTTTATACTGTTCCTGTCCTATAGCATGGAAGTGAGGTAAGAGATATGATTTGTGGACATGATTTGTTAGTTTTTATAGACAATTTTTTTGAGTGTAATTTTTAAGGATCTTCCTGTAAAAAATGTAATAAGGAAGTTTACAATGGTGATGTATAAACTAATCACAACAATTAAATCTACGCTGAAGGGTGCGTCACCAGGGTGGCGGATAGGGGAATACGTCTTATGCATGGTTGGGAAACCACAAAAATAGTTAGTGAGTAAGGCCATAGACATCCTGTTGTCCTTAGGTTAAGTTAGGCAGGCAGCCGATGTTAGGTCATCGTCACTAGGGTCCTAAAAGCAGTCCCTTTGTGGTACCTGCAAGGGGATTCAAGCCATCCTGAAGCCCTAATAAATGAGTATATTTTACGAATGTCAATACTCGCTAGATCTGATAAATCATGCAGAAAAGGTGCCCCCAGATGGAGGACCCTTTAAATTGAAATGGTAAGGCAGTGGCAGAGAAGATGACTGCGACAATGTTTCGCCATCTCGTTAAGAGATACCCGGCATTCGCGGATAGGAACAGATGTCGATACAGAAACGAACATCCCTGTCATATATTCCCATTTCACTGCTTTATGTATAGCCAATATCTCGGATTTGGTAACACTACATTGATCAGGGAGCCTAAAGCAATTTTCCTTCCCTAGAAGTGGGATGAAGAAACCACGCCCCCCCACCCTACGCCTATCTTTGACTTCGATCCGTCAGTGTATACCTCCAGACAGCCGCCATCTAAAGATGGGGGGTCTCCAGAGATAGTCACAGTACAAGATATATCAAAGATAGGGGTGGATATGCAGTAATCTATGTGGTCAGGGATATTAGTAATTTTGTCCAGAATAGTGGAATGTCCGTTTTGTAAGTGGGACCAGGTTTCAATAGTGCTGAGACGGACAGCCGAGTTAAGGACAATTTGCATTGCCATTAGTTCGACTGGAGGAAGAGCGCCTTGGATAGAGTAGTTCTTAAGGCACCTGTAATCATTAGAGCGGAAGATCTTAAGATTTTGTTAAAATAGTCCCTCTGGTTTGCCTTAGTGAGTGCAGGCCACCAAACCAGCGCATCATACATTAGTATAGGCTTGACCACCATGTCGAAGAGCCAGGCAGTGTTGCTAAGATTTAGACCCCAAGTTTTGCCAATGGCCCCACTACATAAGTATAGTGCAAAAGACGCTTGGGACACCCTAAATTGGGTGTTAAGTCTTCAGGACAGTTTTGAGTCCAGAATGACCCCCAGATATTTGGCATGGTCAGTGAGCATAAGTTCTACCTTATTTAATTTTGGAAGAGTAACATCGCCGACGGAGGTCGGAATTCTAGTTAGGAACAAATAGCAATATTATTTATTAATTCAATCTTAACAATCTTCATCGTCATATTGAAAGCCAAAGAGCTAATTCCAAATAACATAACTCAAAACAGTCGGGGGCCATCTTTGTCGAAAGTCAGACCGCTCTTAAAGCCCTGCAAGTACAAAGCATTACTTCCAAATTAGTTAGGAAATGTAGATTAGCTCTAATAGGCTTATCGAATCCAGAGTTCCGAGATTAAAATGGACATTAAGTCGTGGATAAGCAAGGAAACCACAATGACAAGATGTAATATGATAGTCTGTAGAGCATCTAGGGTTTTATGGCTAAAGTTAGATAGAGACAGAACCAAAATTTTGCTAGATCTTAGTAGAACAACTGTAGAAGGATGCATAGGTATAATAATAGGCCACTTTGACCTAAACTCTAGGCTAATGGGTGTGATGATGGGATTCTAGACATTTGCAGATTGTGTTTAGACGGGATATCATCCAAATAGGTTGAACACATCCTCCGTAACTGCCCTATGGTTCAAAATTTGAGTCTTAAATTCCTAGGTAGCAGATTATGAGACTAACTTCGTGACATACAACAGTTTATGCTGAGTGATGTTGTGACCTTTACACTTAGATGGAGTCTGTTGGCTTAGATAAGTTTTTACCAAGCTAATTCTATTTCTTTTCCTCACTTAATTCTTTTTGTTTCCATGTTGTTCAATCTCCACTACTCTCTTTCTATCATGAAAGGACCCAAAAGGTCCGAGTGAAGGTGTAATTAACCATTGGCAATGACTTCCAAATCTCGTTCACACGGCAGTCGGTTCTTCGTACCGGAACGACTCGGAAATCTTAGGATTCCGATTGTTAACAACGACAACAACTTTCAAATCTAACCTATGTTGATTCGACTTCTTTATCATCGTAGTCATCATACGCTACCTCTACGTTCTGCTTACCATAAAAGCAACTGCATTGCCTTCATCTTTCACAACACGGTATAGAGCTCTGTCTTCCGATCTTTATAGCAGTAAGGTATTTTAGTCAGAGCAGGGAAAATGGATTAAGAGCTTATAAAACGGTCCTCTAAACAGTTCTAACCAGTACAAAGCTGAGGGTCGGAATCCTAAGATTTCCGAGTAGTTCCGATACGAAGAACCGACTGCCGATGGAATAAATAAGCCTTCGTCGATTACATCGGCGGATTTGGATGTTAATAATTCTATCATCTTCTTCGTTGATAGCCGTGGTACTCCTTAGAGCGTGGTACTCCTTTCTGTCACCTCTCCTATTGATGACGTCGCAGTGGCAGTTTCTAAATCAATACCGCCAAAACGGAACTTGTTCTATTATTTAGGAAATACAAGTTCACTATCTCGAGCTAGACATTGTCTACTACTGTCTTTGTAAACATCTCTGGAACATCTCTTCAAATGATTCTACAGAAGGATTTTCCATCTCACTATTAGGGAGGTGGAAATCGATTGAATTGAAAATGATCGATTTTCCTCACATATCGGAATATACAAGAGAGATATTCGTTTCTTAAAAGTCATACCTTATCTAATGTCTTTAAGACATCTGTTCTTCCTCGTTATTGAATGGCATCTCTCGATGAGATAGCGAGATATTCAGATATAGAACTCTCCTGGTTACGCAGTCATAGGATTACTTGCTATGAGGAGGAGGAAGAAACGGTAACCTCTGTCATTGCCCAGCTCTTCTGTGATCTTGGGACGTCCAGAAACGAGTAGCCCAGACAACTCGTTTCTGGACGTTCAATCTGAGATCTTGAAACTGCCATTAACTCCTTATCTAATGTCTTTACGATATCTGTTCTTGCTCGTTATTACAGGGCACCTCTTGATGAGATAGCGAGATATTCCGATAGAGTTCTATCTACTTGCTATGAGACTCAATCTTCAGGAGAAGGAAGAAACGGTCGCCTCTGTCATTGCTTGGTGATCTTGGGACTTTTTATTTATCGTTTCTGGACGTTCTTGAATATTAATATTTATAAAATAGGCTCGTTTATTGCAGCATCTGGCTAGCTCTAATTGAGCTTTGGTTGGAAAAGGGACCACTTCCCAGAATACAAGTGTCGTTAGCCATCTGTCTAAGCTTACCTTTATATATTCTATGCTCAGACCGTAGTTGCGCCACAATAGACAGTGTCCAGACATCAGAAACCTATTAAAAGAAGAAACTCCGTTAGTTCTTTTGAATTTTAATGCTAATCATTAGCACTCAAATCTTCAAGAAGAACAAAATGACTCCAACTTTATCTTCTAGTAGCGGTCAGACCAATATTATCTACCCTCGTTAAAGTTACAGAAGTCATCAGCCCTTTAAGGCAATTTACCCCTAAGGTGTTCAAAGACTTAGGCGAACCTAAGTTGTTGACAGACATTCGATTTGAATAATCTGATGTATGTATGTCTCTCGGCTGGCCAGCCAACTACCAGCAACATATCAGTTCTTCAAGGAACTTAACTAATATGCGGATGACTTTAGAACAAGATTGGCCAAGTGGCCCCGATTATAAATCACTTGAAAATCCTTGGGCTACACTCGCATCCTATTCACTTCTTTACTAAGTAGAAATAAAATACTTAAAGCACTATCCAACCACGTGCTTGGCCAGGGAATTACAACCGTATTTCGACGGATATAGAATGATACCTAGTTGTCAGCGAAAGAACAGATGTGTTGATCCAATAAATGAAAATTTTCCTACAAGGAAACCGTAGCTCGAATCATACATCACTAAAAACAAGCCGACTTCTTGGTAACACTTGCCGCCACTAATTTGCCCTTGGTTAAGTTAGAAACTTTGATTCTAAACTCTTCATAAGGCTGCAAAGTTCTTTGTCCCTGCGATAAAAATCCTTAATATTAGCACAGAAATATCAACAGCATAAAACTATCTAAAATTTTCGAGTCATTCCGGACTGTCTTGTTACTAACCAAGACAGTCCGGAATGCGAGACGTTTCTGCGAGACTCTATTACTACAGATCATCCAATAGCAATTACAAATTTCAGAGATACATTTCCGAATAATCGCCCTATATTTTTTCTTCTTGACTCTTTATGAAACAATAGATGCACCGTTGCTTTGGCTATACCCATTCTATGCAGTTCAAAAGGTCGTTCGCTGATAATAGCCATAGCATTCTTCATTGCCGCCACAGGTCCTACCCTCAATATCTTTCGTAATCTAGATGTTGTGGTAACAAGTCTAACATGCGGTCAAATGCAATTAAAGGAGGCACTAAGCGATATGTTGGATGCGATCAAGAAGCCCTTAGTATCAATCAAAATGGCCATAACGAATGCCATAAAGGAGCTGAAAAAGGTTTTAAAGAATATACAAATTGTGTTATTAAAAATTCAGGAGCTGGTAGTACTCATTTGTAAGTAGCCCCTAAAAAGTTAAGGAAAGGATCTTTAAAGATCATTTGTAACTTTTTAGTGGCCGGTATTAAAAATGCTTTCAGTTGGCTGGAGAATATAGTGAAAATGTGTAATACTGAATTTGGTACACCCTATGAGCGATGTATGAATATCTCAAGGGAAGCCATCGAGGATTGTCGGGAGAAAATGGGTCCCCTGAAAGTCATATGTAACCTAACGCATGTCTTTTCAATGCTTTGCTATGCCACTAAGATTGTGGATGCTATATGTGTCCTAGTAGATTTTGCTAGTTATGCTATAATAGAGACTGTAATGGCTAGTAAGTGTGATCGTTCGGTTTTATATATATCGGGATATTTTGATTATAGTTTTTTTCCTTCTAGAATTGAAAGAATTTGTGGAGGAATTGAAAAAAATGTTTGATGTTTCCATTAAATTTGATCATGATTTTTATTTTAAAACTACTTCCTCCAAAGAACTGAAACAGGTTAAGGATGATATAATGGCAGATATTCACCGGAAAACAAGATCTTTTGTACTGATATTTGGATGGTTAGATATAATGAGTCTTCTCTTAATCTCACTAGTGATTATCAAGTATTTATGTTCTTAATCTCACTATATAAATTGCTGACAAAATGATCATTCCTTCCCTCTAGAGCCATTTATTTTCGCTTGAAATATATAAATAGCATTGGCTATCAAAATGTTTACATTACCCCCGAATTTTTGGAAATTGATGAAAGACGCAAACAAATGCAAATGGAGAGGGCATTACCTTTGACCTTTTTGGAAAGTTTTGAATACCCAGCGGTAATAATTTGCCTAATGCCTGGAGATATTAAGCAATTAATATATTTCATTTTAGCTGACTGATTTTAGGCTTACGAAACGCGAGTGGTTGGGTATGGCTAAGTCCAGCATGTTCCTAATTATATCCAGTATTCAGCTATTTTGCCTTTGTTTTACCGACTATTGTTTGTATTGGATTTTGGCAATGATTTCGTATTATGGTCATCAGGAATTGGGATTTGAAGGTACAAAATTTGTTACTCGACTAATCGAATTTTTCAAACCTAACACATAAAAGACCACCCGCCTAAAACGGGGATAAGTGACACAATTTAGACTCTTTCTGTTGTTGTTGTAAATAACTTACTTACTTAAATGGCCTATGTTTACAACCTGTTAAGTTCAAAGGCCGAGCATATTTTAGAAATCCATGCGCTTCTATCTTATCGTATATGTATATATAATTCCCCGACAACATTCCAATTGGAACGAGGGGTACTTCTCTCAAACAATGAGCTGCATCCGATTCTGTTTTTAGACTCATTGAAAGGGACCTACGTTTTAACTCCGGCTCCGAACGGCAAAAGCATTAGTTAGCGAAGCTTTACATAGCCTAATACTCAATAACCAGTGGCTAGCTGAGTTATGAAGTGAATCGCTTTTTTTATTTTTTTTTTCAAGTGGGTCTGGCCAGGGATCAAGCTTGGGACTTGCAAGGCGGATGACTAGCCTGCTATGCCACGGCAGTTCACTAGAATTCGATCTAGTAAGGGGAAAAATCATGCCCAATCTAATTGGTGATGTGTTCCCATACATCACCAATTAGATTGCTAGATACCAAGCAACGGTTCTTATTTGTCTAAACTTGGTAAGCCCAGAATTATCTTGGTTATCCTTCATCTCAAATGTTTACACCGACCTCCTCGTAGTTTCACCCGTGAAACTACGTTAACACCCATTAATGTAGTGAGCAAACATGTGCCGCGAACTCTCCCATGAAAATTTTAAAAATATGCGTTAATAAAATTATAATAAAAATGGGCCCGCTTATTTCAGAAGGGGACGTCCGAAACTTCGATGAAAAGAATGAGCAGAGGAAAGTCATTCAAAGCTTGGCCTACGAAATTGGAGAATATGTACAATGCAGAGGCATGACAATTTCTCTGAAGACAAACTGCAATAATTTTGCAAGATCAGGGGAATACAAAACCCTTTTCAATTCTGTCACGGACGAGAACAGTTATAGCATTTCTAGTAAATTCAACTTGGAAATACTAGTTTTGGAAATGGAGTCTGCTAGTTTACCACATCATTAGAATTGTGTAAACTATATCAGGTCAGTCGCAGAGGTTTGAAGTTTGAAATATGGACGTTGTTCCTGTGCTTTTGAACGTTGTTCGAAGTAAATCGGTGGCTACCCGTGTAAATTATTTGAGTTTTACTTAATTTACAATATTTGGAACCAACTGCCTTCTTTGCGTCCAGTTGCATCAGGTACTTGTTACAAATACCTTCGCTATACCGAGGAATCCAATTGTATCAAACCATAATCGGAACTCTCTTTATAATAGTACCAACCAATAGTCCGATCATTTTAAAGTTTCTTTAAGACCCAGATTATCTTAAGTCACTACTGTACCGTAAATGGTTTAGACCCAAAACAGCGTATAGAGCGTGATATTGGTGTGCTTGCATTTTGACCGGCTGTCGTAATCCTAGATGAAGTTTTATATATACTTGGCTCCTGTGAAGGGAAATATAATGTCCAAACATCATCTCTTAATGGTAACCGGTTCATTTGGGGGCGTTATTTTGAGCTATTATCGATCTTAGTTTAAAATTTCATCAAAGTCGGTACATTAGTTAGATGAGTTATAAATTATCCCGGTATAAAAAATAGATGTTGACCGATTCTCAGGGGGGTTACTCCGTATCTCGATTCGAATGAAAATGTTTTCGAAACACAATGCTTTAAGTATACGAATTCGAACATTTTTATTTTCGAATCGAGATACAGAGTAACCCCCCAGACCTGCCAGATATACACGCAAAATTTCTTAAAAATCGGTCGAGCCATTTCGGAGGAGTTTCACAACGATTCGAGGTGTCATTGTTTGACATTTGACATTTGACAATTGTTATTGTTTGCTAGTAGAAGGCACGAGGTTAGTAAGAATGGAGCGCTACACGAATGAACAACGCATTCTCATTGTGAAATTATTTTACCAAAATGGTGAAAGTTTTGCGGCTACAGTTCGCTAAATTGCGATCAATTTGGGATCACAATAATGCTCCAAAAGATTCAACTGTAAAGAGATTAATGGATAAATTTACCGAAACTGGGCCTGTTTGTGATGTAAAGACAACAACGCGCCTTTGACCAGGTCGATCGACCGAAAATGTGGCAGCTGTACGTGATGATGTCGCTTAAACTCCATACACCTCAATTCGGCAGCGAGCTTAGCAAATTAGTGTCTCCAAATCCACTATGCAGCGAATTTTGACGAAAGATTTGCATCTTCATGCATACAAAGTTCAATTGACTCAGGAACTGAAGCCAGATGACCATGGACAGCGAAGGGAGTTCGTTAATTGGGTATTGAAGAGACAACATGAAAATACTGATTTTGCCGATAAAATCATCTGCAGTGACGAGGCCCATTTCCATCTTGATGGCTTCGTCAATAGGCAGAATTGTCGCATTTTGGGTGAGAAAAGTCCTCGAGTCATTCACGAGAAGCAAATGCATCCTCAACGTGTGGAGGAATCATTGGACATTTTTTTTATGAAAATGAGGCAGGTCAAGCGCACACAGTCAATGGTGTTCGGTATCGTTAAATGATAACCAGTTTATTCTTGCCTATAATTGAAGAAATGAATGTGGAGGGCATGTGGTTTCAACAAGACGGCGCCACATGTCATACAGCCAGAGAAATAATTCAATTGCTACATCAGTCATTTTCCGGTCGTGTTATTTTGCGTTTTGGAGACCAGAATTTGCCGCGGTGCGATTCACCACCTTTAGATTCTTTTCTTTGGGGTTTTTTGAAGTCCATGGCTTACGCGAATAAGCCGACGACGACTCAAGCCTTAAAAGAGGAAATTGGACGCTGCATTAATGAAATACCGCAGTATTTATGCAAAAAGGTCATTGAAAATTTCATTAAAAGATAGCGTGTGTACCAGCAAAGCAGCCGCGGCCATCTACACGATATCTTGTTCCATACATAACCTCATGCTGTCTACTTTACGATAATAAATGAAGTTTCACGATTTTTTTAATATCTGTGTTTTATTTAAAAATTGCGTTCTAGTTGGGACATCCTTTATTAGAAATTGATTATATTTCCAATTAATATCCCTTTCTTCATCTTATGCTGTAGTTCCCCCCTTTATAACGGTTGATGTAGCAGAAGGCGGCTTTATGGGTGAAATATTTCGAGGTATTGTGCATGCCTTCGAGCCAATTAGTCAAAATTATACCACAAATTCTGAAACATGTTTACCAAATCCCAGAATACCCAATTTTGGAAAATACTGTCAAATATTAGTACTCGTCATAATGGCCTGGATCTTTCTGTTCTGTCAACCCTATGGACTACGTTTGAGGCATCTAGTGATGCGTCTTTATTATCAAGAAGTGGCGAAACAAAGAGCTACCTGGCTATATGATAGAATTCTAATGAAACGAAGTAAGATAAAAAATTAGCCTATTTTTAGAAAAAACTAATGCTTCGCTAAATATTTCAAAGTAAGTTTCTTTAAATTGGCCCGTCGCAATGCCCGTTTATTGTTCAAGAGGAGAACAACTGAAGATAAGTTTACATTAATGGAATGGTTGAGAGTTCGGACAGATCGGTAAGTAAAAATTAACAAATTGGGATTTACATTTTTTACAAAGCTTTCTTTTCACAGTTTTTGGTGCTGTCGTATAATATTGGGTCAAAGATCTAAGGATAAATGTTTATTGTGTGGTACTCCTTTAGAAGAGTATGTATTGTAATCTATTTGAGGCTTTTGTGGGGTTTATATAACTAAAGCGGCTGACGATTGAGTGAAATTTACACGTATTTTATTTTTGTTACAATAACAAAACACATATAAATTTCACTCAATCGTCAGCCGCTTTAGTTATATAAACCCCACATTTGAACTTTTTGAATACCATTTTTTAGTAAAAATCGCGTAAAATGTGAAACGCTTGGCTGTTCGGCTATTTACTGTAAAAATTGCTTTAAAGAATCCTTTAAGAAATGTTGTCTCTGCAATAATCCGGTAGAATATGGAGATTTTAGCGATCTGTCAGAAGTTGAGTATGTCGGGAAATGTCTAAAAAGCTTTTAACTTTATTTATAGAATTTAATTTTATTCAATTTAGAGATTCCTCGGATGATCCGAATTCTGTCCATGTTGATGAAACCGAAGACTATTGTGTTCTGAAAAATATTCCTTAAATCGATATTAATCTTTCCTTCTTATATTCATTTTTTTATTAATTGTACTTTTGTTATTTCCTAAACTTAATAAAACACTTGTTGTGTTCCCCTACCATAATAAAACTACCCAAACTAGTCTAAAGATTCCCAATTGTGTTCCCGTACTGCGTACCCTGCAGCAAAGTCAACAGAGAAATACCAGAAACCAAAGAGCTATAAGTTCATCTAAAAAAGAGTTCTAGTAATTTTGGTTGAAATTCGTCGACTCCTTGGGGTACCTGCCTCGGACTCCCATTTTTTCACCTATTTTTCTTTTCAATATCGCAATTCCCAACAGAATTTAATAAAATTCGACACACGTCTATTAATTAATTCAGAAAACAGGTGCACCAATTTTAGTCGAAATTCGTCGACTCTTTGGGGTATCGCCTTGGACTCCTATTTTTTCACCTATTTTTCTTTTCAATGTACAAGTCGCAATTCTCAACAGAATTTAATAACATTCGACACACGTCTATTAATTAATTCAGAAAACAGGTGTACCAATTTTGGTCGAAATTTGTCGACTCTTTGGGGTATCGCCTTGGACTCCCATTTTTGCAACTATTTTTCTTTTTAATGTGCAAGTCGCAATTCTCAAAAGAATTTAATGAAATTCAACACACGTCTATTAATTAATTCAGGAAAGAGGTCCACTAATTTTGGTTGAAATTCATCGACACCTTGTTGTATCTGCCTTGAACCCCCATTTTTCTCCTATTTTTCTTTTCAGTGTATAAGTCGCAATTCTCAAAAGAATTTAATGAAATTCAACACACGTCTATTAATTAATTCAGGAGAGAGTTTCACCAATTTTGGTTGAAACTCGTCGACTCCTTGTTGTACCTGCCTTGGACCCAATTTTTTCACCTATTTTTCTTTTTAATGTACAAGTCGCAAATCTCAATAAAATTTAATGAAATTCGACACACGTTTATTAAATTATTCAGAACAGAAGTCCACTAATTTTGGTTGAAATTCGTCGACTACTTGTTGCACCTGCCTTGGACCCCAATTTTTTCACCTATTTTTCTTTTCAATATACAAGTCGCAATTCTCAACACAATTTTATTAAATTCGATACACGTCTATTAATTAATTCAGAAAAGACGTCCATCAATTTTGGTTGAAATTCGTCGGCTCCTTGGGGTACCTGCCTTGAATCCCCATTTTTTCATATATTTTTATTTTCAATGTACCATTCGCAATTCTCAACAAAAATTTGACACACGTCTTTTAATTGATCCAATAATGAGTTATACTAATTTTAGTTGAGATCCCTTGACTCTTTGAGGTACCTGCCTTGGACCCACTTATTTCTGTTCTCAATGTATAGGGCGGAATTCTCAACAATATTTGATAAAATTCGGCACACGTCTAGTAGTTGACCCAAAAAAGAGCTATACTAATTTTGGTTGAAATCTGTTCACTCCTTGAGGTACCTGCTTTGGACCCCCTTTTTCGCCTATTTTTATTTTCATTATATAAGCTGCAATTCTCAACAGAATTCGATGAAATTCGGCACACGTCTATTAGTTGACCCAAAAAAAAAAACTCTACTAATTTTGATTGAAATCCGTCGACTAACTAGGACTAACACTTAAATGAAATTTGATTAAAAACCTTAAGCCTAAACGACTGCAACACTTTTTGCTTAAATTATGGGTAGCAATTTAAGTGTCTTTTTTCAGAATATTTTGAACTCTTCTCTTCGATCGGTGAACTTTTTTCGCTCAATCTGAAGAAGAGACTTTCGCCTTTCACTTGATTATGGTGGGAGCACCGAGCCATCTTATTTTTTGTCTATAGAAAAACGAAAACCTTGAATTTTGCAGAGTTTTTTGATTTCCTGATATCTTCTAGACTATATACGAGATTAAGTTATTTTCTTCTGCAGACTAAAACCGAGGTTCTGTATATTTATTAAATCAACATCAAGATTAAAGCTGTGAAATTCTGTAGTGTATAAATATCATTATTTGTATGTTTCTAAAGCAGGATGTTATCCCAAATTCTTTAAATCTTAAGCTAATTGAATTCTGTTCAATTAAAAGAAATCCCTGAAATAAATGTATGTAGGCCTTATAATTTTCTATCTATTGTACAGCCATTTTTCTTTGATCCCTTGACAGTACAAACTATAATATTTACCTTTTTAACTGAAAACGAGAAGAAAACACAGCTGCTGTCTTTCTCTGTTTGAATTGTTCAAATACGGAAGTGCAAAGTGTTATAATTGGAGCACAATAGAGATGATAATGTTTAACATGCAAACAATAATTGTGTGGCAAGGGACAAAATGATAAAGAAAGTTAAACAGTATAAAATGACAAGTACACCATTTCCGTAAAGAAATGTCATTTGAAAAAATAAATTTTATAACACAAAAGTTTCACTTAGGGATGTTTTGTATATAAGAACTATAGACAAATGTTGACCGATTGTCACAAAATTGTATACACTGGCTGGTATTTATAGAGCTTATTTATGAAAAATTTAGTGGCCGTAGTCATAGTTTACAATTTAATAGCTTTTAACTGGCGTTTGTGGCATTTTAGTGGCTTCCGGGAGTTGTTTTTATATGAAAGCTATGTCCAACTATGGACCGATTCCTATAAAATTTGATATACTGACCAATAATTGCATACAACTTCTCTGTTCTTAATTTAGTCGTCATATCTATTACAATTGTATTCAATTTATCAGCATTAATGTGATTCCCGGGGCGGGGTTATATGGAAGCTCTAACCAAATGTGAACCGATTTCGTCAATTTTTAATACACAACTTTTTCGTGATAACGAAAACACTTTTGTAAAATTTTGTTCCTCTAGCTTTTTTCATTAAGGCGCTATCGCGCTGTTATCTGACGGACAAACGGACATAAACCCCCTTTTCTTTTTGTATTTTTGTGTTTCCGTAAGATTTTTTATATGGGAGCTATGCTCAAATGATGACCGATTGTAACAAAATTTGACACACTGGCTGGTATACATATAAGACTTTCTTATGCTAAATTTTGTGGCCATAGCTAGTACAATTTATTACTTATTTGCATTTAAATAAAGGGTGTCCCAACTAGAACGCAATTTTTTAATTTTAAATAAAAAACACAGATATTTAAAAAACAAATCGTGAAACCTTATTATATCGTAAAGTAGATAGAATGAGGTTATGTATGGAACAAGATATCGTGCAGATGGCAGCCGCGGCTTTGCTGGCACACACGCTATCTTTTAATGAAATTTTCAATGACCTTTTTGCATAAATACTGCGGTATTTCATTAATGCAGCTTCCAATTTCCTCTTTTAAGGCTTGAGACGTCATCGGCTTATTCGCGTATACCAACGACTTCAAAAAACTCCAAAGAGAAAAATCTAAAACTGTTAAATCGCACGATCTAGGCGGCCAATTCTAAAACGCGAAATAACACGACCGGGAAGTGTTTAATGTGGCAATTGAATTGTTTCCTTGGCTATATGATATGTGGCGCCATCTTGTTGAATCCACATGCCCTCCACATTCATTTCTTCAATTATAGGCAGGAAAAAACTGGTTATCATTTTACGATACCGAACACCATTGACTGTTTGCGCTTGACCTGCCTCATTTTCCTAAAAAAAAGGTCCAATGATTCCTCCAGCAAAAAAACCACACAGTGACACGTTGAGGATGAATTTGCTTCTCGTGAATCACTCGAGGATTTTCCTCACCCCAAATGCGACAATTCTGCCTATTGACGAAGCCATCAAGATGGAAATGGGCCTCGTCACTGAAGATGATTTTATCGGCAAAATCAGCATTTTCATGTTGTCTCTCCAATATCCAATTAACGAACTCCCTTCGCTGTCCATGGTCATCTGGCTTCAGTTCCTGAGTCAATTGAACTTTGTATGCATGAAGATGCAAATCTTTCGTCAAAATTCGCTGCATAGTGGATTTGGAGACACTAATTTGCTGAGCTCGGTGTCGAATTGAGGTGGATGGAGTTTGAGCGACATCATCACGTACAGCTGCGACATTTTTGGTCTACCGACCTGGTCAAGGGCGCGTTGTTGTCTTTACATCACTAACAGACCCAGTTTCGGCAAATTTATCCATTAATCTCTTTACAGTTGAATCTTTTAGAGCATCATTGTGACCCCAAATTGATCGCAATTTGCGAACTGTAGCCGCAAAACTTTCACCATTTTGGTAAAACAATTTCACAATGAGAATGCGTTGTTCATTCGTGTAGCGCTCTATTTTTACTAACCTCGTACCTTCTACTAGCGAACAATAATAATTGTTTAAATGTTAAACAATGACTCTTCGAATCGCGCCAAATTTAAAAATTGCATTCTAATTGGGACAGAGTTTATATTTTAGGTTCAATTTAGGCTGTTTTCTTAAGTGTTTTTTATAGAAGCTATGGGTAAATGTGAACCGATTTCGATGAAATTGTATATGCTATGTGCTTATGTAAAACTTCTAGATACCAAATTTTGTCATTATCGCTGTTATATTTGTCATTTATTAGGAAATGAAGAGGTTATATGGGAGCTATGGTCAACTATAAACCGATTTTCCCGATTTTAATACCAAAATTTTCTCAGAATATCCTATATTCTTTCGTTAAGGTTTTATCGTGCCAACAACAAGAGACATACCGACATCGCTCAATCGCCTTAGAATTTCATAAGGATTCAGAATATACTTCAATTTTGATTTTTGAGCTGATATTAAGGAAATTACAAACGGATTGACAATCTCAATATACTCCCATTCTTTTTGATGGGTATACAAATTGGCAACACTGAACCTTCTTCTTAACCTCATTTTTTCCGTTGGATATGGTGTGACAGATGAGACAGTGATTTTACTACTATTTACTTTAAAAACTGTAAAGCAAACAGTAGCAAAGTCAACAACAGCTGCCGTAGTCGTACGTTCGGTTGCACTTTTAAGATACAATTTTCTTTTCAATACAAGACAAATAACCAGTTTAATTCCATTTGTAACAATTAAATTTACTATTTGTTAGGCGATGTTGCAAATATTTGCAATATTAATAGAAATGACTTAATTTTGTCTTTCGAAAAAAACTGACAGCTGCATCAATTACGAGTATGTGGTGCATTTCTTTGGTAATATAAAATAAGGCTTAATTGTAATATTAATATCATTTTGATATCATTAAAATTTATTTAATATGAAATTTCTTATCTAATAGAAAAGAAAAAAGTTAGAAGGTGAAAAAGTACTGGAAAAATAACTTCGAAAACCTTAATCATAATTTAGGTGAATGGTAAAGGTTCTAATATTATTTATCAAGACATATCTTCAATGTCTCATTTTCACGTTTTTGAACGCCTAAATTCTAGCTAAGACTATCCCCAGCTGTTTCAAGAAAATACCAAATGGCGATCTTGCTACCAAACCTATATAAAAATCTCTGCTGACCAATCCTACACTACACAAGAAATCCTAATGGTAGAGGCTTAAATAGAAAAAATATCTCCCGTTAGGAAAAATACCAATAGAACGACAAAGCCATCAATACGAAATTCGAACGGGAGCCGCCGAACTACAGAAATAATATAACAGTAATAGTGTACCTCCGAATCTTTTTGATTGTAGATATAACAAGTAAGAGTGGTATATTCGGCTTTGCCGAATCTTGGATACCCTTTACCAATAGTGTTCCAAAAGTAAAGTACAAAATCGTAAGAATTTATTAATAATTATATAGTTTCTGATTGATGACTTAGTTGAGCACAACACAAATTTTCTTTTGCTCATACTAAATGTAATTCCTAGCAATATTTGGTTATACTGGTATTATATGCAAAGAGTCTTTAAAATTATGGATCCAAAGGTTAGATTGGGCAGGTGGCTGATATCGAAGGCGGCGTCACTTGGGTTCTAAAGTGGTCCCTTTGTGAAAGATAATGATTACTAGACTACAAGTAGAGAATACTTATTTAAGCCAGCCAGTAGCTTCGATATATGTATCTATTTTACAAACATTAAATAAAGTTGGATAGATCAGACAAACCATGGAGAAAAGATGAATACAAATGTAGATGCCCTTAGATTTGCAAAAGCACATCGATTTGATGTAGATTAAGTATTCTGGCATGCAACTCAAAAACGTACGTATCATCCTACTAGCAAAAGTTCTTAATTAGTTATGTAAAACTCTGATGGTAGCGGACCGATTTAGATCAAAGCTTTAAAAATGATTGTTTTGTCAATGTATACAAGCCTTAGAATTATAGGATATACACTCTTAGTTTTAGATACATCAGTTTTGTCGGAAAAGTTATTGAAGATTTACTTATTAATCTGAAGTTAGTTAACTAATTAAGATGAATACTTAATTAAACATATTTGGGATGTATTTTTCTTCTGATCTGTCCGATGGACGTGTGGAAAGTTTTGCTCTAGTTCTTTGTGCAATTATAATGTGATTTAATTTATCAGCATCAAAGTGATTCCGGTTGGGGTTATGTGGGAGATTTCACTGAATGTGAACCGAGTTTCATTTCATTTTCAATACCGAACTTTTCAAGAGATCGGAAATACTTTTGTCAAATGTTGTCCCTCTAGAAAGTTAATTTTAAGCGCTATCGCGCTAAATAACGATATTGTACAACATCTTTATACTAAATGTCATCATCGTATCTATTATAATTTGACATTTATTAGCTACTAAGAGATTGCCTTAGGCGAAGTTATACGGGAGCAATTGTCAAACGTGAACGGATTTCTCCCATTTACAATTAAAAAATTTAAATCTTCGTTGATATGTGAGGTACATACATACATATGTAGGTTTTAAACGCAAATCATGTACTTAGCTGCATTTTTGTACTTCCTAGGAAGATTACCTATAATTTGATATATAATACATTCTCAAATGTTATCATAAAGTTTAAAAGTCAGACACAAAATTAAGATAAATGCAGTGTGTCTGTCTGCTAAAATTAAATTTGTGGAGCTCCTGGAAGGTATACCCATATGCACTTTACACAAAATTTTAGGACATCGTCCCACCCCGAATTTCATCATTGTCGATCAAAACACCTGAAATATCGCTTAAATACAAAATTATATCTACCACAAATTACCGAATGCATTAGAATTTAGGTAATCCCCTGCGAAGTACGTTGTTAAATTTCATCAAAATAAACATCTGAGATATCGACAAAGCAGGAGCTCCAAAAACTTGACTACAACAGAAAAAAGGACAGACGGGAACGGACGGACGGACAGACAGGTAGACGGACGGACAGACAGGTAGACTGACGGACGGACAGAAAAACCGACGGACGGACGTCGCGAAATCGATTCTCCTGCCGATTCTGAGTCGATCGGTACAATTTGAATGGTATTCATAATCAGATTTGTAGAGTTTGTACATGAGATTTTAGGAAATCCTCCCACAAAGAACTCTGTCAAATTTCATCACAATCGGTCCATAAACACCTGAGATATCGCTGAAACAATACTTACAAAATGTCAAAAAAATTTCTTAGACACTTTCTTTGGGGAATTTGCTGCACATCACAAGTAGTGTTTTGACGATATCCCAGTTGTTTATGGACCGCTTTTGATAAAATTTAATAACGTGCTTGGCGGGAGAATTTCCTAAAATCTGATATAAAAATTATGTATGACCGTGCTAAAAGAGGATGGTTTTTCCTATTTCTGCATTTCATTTTTTCACTAAACATTCTCTAATGCGTACTTTGGGCAATTTGCAACACATCAAATTTGGTGTTTTGTCGATATCTCAGTGGTTAAACGGCCGATTTTGATGACCGATTTTGATAAAATTTTACAGAGTGCATTGGGGAACCATTTCCTACAATCTGATATATAATATATTATCACATGTACACCAGGAGTATCTTTTTTCTCTTGTTATTTAAAAGTGTGTTTCAATCAAAAATTTTTAAATTTTCGTCTAATTTTTGGTATTTTTTCGATATTTTCGGTGTTTATAAACCGATTTTAATGAAATTTAATAGCGTTCATTGCGGGAGAATTTCCTAAAATCTGATATATAATTTATGTAGGTCCATCCTCAAGGGGCTTCAGAAACTTGATTTCAACAGACAGACAGACAGACGGACATCGCTTAATCGATTCTCCTCCCGATTCTGAGTCGGTATAATTTTTATGGGGTCTACGATCACTAATAAAAAAATTGCAAACGGAATCACAAACTTATAATACCCTTTCACCTATTGGTGAAGGGTATAAAAAGGGGGTGTTATATATATAAGAATTATAGCCAAATGTTGACCGATTGCTACATTTTTTTTTTTTTTGGCTTACGGGAGTGTTTTTTATATGAATTCTATAGTCAAGCATGGACCGATTCCTATAAAATTTGATATATTGACCATAGTTTCATAAAACTTTCCTATTCTAAATTTAGTCGTCATAGCTATTACAATTGTATTCAATTTATCAGCATTAATGTGTTTCCCGGGGTGGGGTTATATGGCAGCTCTAACTAAATGTAAACCGATTTCTCCTATTTTCAATACACAACTTTCTCAAGATATTGAAAATATTTTTGTAAAATTTTGTCACTCTAGCTCCTTTTTTAAGAAGCTATCGCGCTTTCATTTGACTGACAGACGATCTTTTTGGTATTTTTGTGTTTCCGTAAGTTTTTTTTTTATATGAGAGCTATGGTCAAATGGTGACCGATTGTGACAAAATTTTGCACACTGGCTCGCATTGACATAAGACTTCCTTGTGCTAAATTAAGTGGCGAAAGCTATTACAGTTTATCATTTATCGTATTGGCATTCAAGTGTATTTATGGTGGAATTTAGGCTGTTTCGGTAAGTTTTTTGTATGGGAGCTATGGTTAAATGTGAACCGAAATATATGAAATTTTACATGCTGCCTGGTATTTACATAAAGCCCATTCCTGCAAAATTTAATGGACATAGCTGTCATAGTTTCTAATATAATAGTTTTTAACTGGCCTTTGCTACATTTTTTTTTTGGTTTACGGGAGTGTTTTTTTTGTAAATGCTATAGTTAAATATGGACCGATTCCTATAAAATTTCACATACTGACCAATAGTTCCATAAAACTTTCCTATTCTAAATTTAGTCGTCGTAGCTATTACAATTGTATTCAATTTATCAGCATTAATGTGATTCCCGGGGCGAGGTTATATGGGAGCTCTAACTAAATGTAAGCCGATTTCCTCTATTTTCAATACACAACTTTCTCAAGGTATCGAAAATATTTTTGTAAAATTTTGTCGCTCTAGCTCTTATCGTAAAGGCACTATTTATCTGACGGACATAAACCCCCTTTTTGTATTTTTGTGTTGCCGTAAGTTTTTTATATGGAAGCTATGGTCAAATGGTGACCGATTGTGACAAAATTTTGCACACTGGCTGGCATTGACATAAGACTTCCTTGTGCTAAATTAAGTGGCCAAAGCTATTACAGTTTATTATTTATTGGCATTTAAGTGTATTTTAGGTGAAATTTAGGCTATTTCCGTAAGTTTTTTCTTTGGGAGCTATGATTAAATGTGAACCGATTTCGATGAAATTTTATATGCTGCCTAGTAGTTATGTAAAACTTATATATACCAAATTTTACCATAGCTGTTGTAATTTGTTATTTATTAGCAAATAAGTGATTAGCCTAGACGAGGTTATACGGGAGCTATGGTCAAATGTGAACCGATTTGGCCCGATTTATATTTATGCCAAATTTCAGTGATCTATATCCTTTCGTTAAGGTTTTATCGTGCCGACATCAGATAGACAGACATAAGGACAGATAGACGTACATCGCTCAATCGCCTCAGAATTTTATAAGGACTTAGAATATACTTCAATTTTGGTTTTTGAGCTAATATTAAGAAAATTACAAACGGAATGACAATCTTAATATACCCCCCATTCTTTTTGATGGTGGGTATAAAAAGGGGATGTTATATATATATATATAAGAATTATAGCCAAATGTTGACCGATTGTAACAAAATTTTACACACTGGCTGTTTTTTATATAGAGCTTGTTATATGGTTATATGAGAGCTCTAAATAAATGTGAACCGATTTCGTCCATTTTCAATGCACAACTTTCTCAAGATATCGAAAATACTTTTGTAAAATTTTGTACCTCCAGCTCTTTTCGTTAAGGCGCTATTGTGTATTTATCTGACGGACAGAAGGACATAAACCGATTTTGCCTGATTTCAATATCCAAATTTTCAAAGAAAAGAAGAATATTTATGTAAAATTTCAGTGATCTATATCCTTTCGTTAAGGTTTTATTGTGCCAACAACAGACAGACAGACGGACATCGCTCAATCGTCTTAGAATTTTTTAAGGATTCAGAATATAGAATTTTGGTTTTTGAGCCAATATTAAGGAAATTAAAAAAGGAATGGCAATCTCAATATATCCCCCATTCTTTTGATGGTGGGTATAAAAAAATATCACGCGTTGGGAAAAAAACCTAAAGTACGACAAAGCAACAAGAAATTCGAACAGAAATTCGCCGAGGTACATAAATAATATAATAATCACATGAATATAATGAATAATACTACTAGCGCCATCTATGTTTTAGTTATGATAAGTTGTTCATGCAACTGAATAATTATCCATTGGCTGTTTTTCTCTTTATTTAAAAAGCTCCTTTATCTTGCAAATATAAAAAAAAATACAGAATTATAGTCAATAAATTGCAGACTTCATTATTTTTCTAAATTTCTTAAATTTTTTTGTAATATCTCACGTTTTAGCGATTTATTTGCCAAAGACTTCTTTCGCTGCCCGTCTATAAAGACTTATATTTGAAACGCATTGAATAATGAATTCATTAATTTTTTTTAACATCTTTTACTCTTAGATTAAAGTTGATTAAGTCTTTAAGTTAAGTGAATGGATTTTTGAATGGATTGAGGTTTTTGTGGTGTAAAAAAGTGTAATAATACTTTCAGTTTTCTATGGAATTATAGGGATTAAGAAGAAAATTAAGTTATAAAAATTTTTATAGTTTTATTTTGTTATAAAAAATTCGAAAGTTTTGTTGTCATACTTTATGATTAAAATTAGATTATGACTTAAATTATTTTACAGAAAAAAACCTAGACTTAGTCTTAAAGTAATACTTAAAATACAGAACAATACATAGATTATAAAGCAACAAGTAAGAGTGTTATATTCGGCTTTGCCGAATCTTAGATACCCTTCACCAATGGTGTTTCAAAAGTTTTGTTATGAAATGGTTGATATATGGTTTTGATCGTCAGTACAAGGTAGTTGCAATTAACACAGCTTTTTAAGTGTAAGTATACATATTCTGATATTTTTCAGATCAATGTGTAAATTACTTCGCTATACATCGGTATTAATTAATTTTTTTATAACCTTGGTTTATATTGCGGTTTAAATATCTAAATATACATATATTCCATATACATAGTTTATGATTCGTGAACTTTGAAAACGTAAGACTTCACGGTTCTAAAAAGTTCATAAATATGCACTTTTATCTGAACTTAGTCAACCGTTGAGTCCCTTTTTACTAATATTTGGTAAATGTTGCTCCTTTTTTATATACATATGATTGAAGTCATTAATTACTTATGACGGTTATAAAAAAATTCTTGGTTAGTTATCTAAAACTAGATCTAGATCGAACCTTTGGCAATAATATTTGGGAGTGATTGTTACGTCAATCTATACCAGCCTTAGAATCTTAGAGTATACGGAATTAGTGAGATATAAAACTTTCGAAGGGATATCAGACCTATACAAGAAAAACTTATGGTTGCTAACGTAAAATATCTATATCGGAAAAGTAGTTATAATTTTAGAGTTAATAGACTTATTAAGATGAATACGTAAGATTTATTAGTTTAGCCTTAGTATCCAAACTATATTTCATACATGTATTTTTAATGTGCATATATCAAAACTATATTAGAAAGTCAGTGGTTAACCAAGTCCATCTCCCAAGTAAGTAGACCGATTTTGATGGGTTCTTCCTGAATAATATTTGAAAGTTATCTTTTATCGAACCATTTCAGAGTAGGCTCGTAACTGCATATATTCTTCGAACATATTCCTTTAATAACTATTAGGTTTAGATGTATATAATAAATAATAAATTTTTAAAACGATTTTAGGCTGTCAATTTGAGAAAATTATTTTCTGTGTAAATATTAGAAAGATAAAACTAATCGATATTCAAAAATTCAATACAAAAAGTCACAAAAGTTCCATCGTATATTGTTAAAAAATGTTATCTTGATTGTGGTCTCTTGGCGATATCTCTATTGTAATGAGTTATATCAGAACTGTACTGAGATGTATTTATTGTAAGATCTAAAAGATTACCTACAATTTGATATATAATATTTTAATATATGTATGCATGAGATAATGGTTTCACAATGTTCGAATGTCAGACCACAAATTCCTGTCATATGCAGTTTGTGGAGCTTCTGGAGGCAATATATGCAATTATATATCATGTCTTAGAATTAAAAAAAGTACAGGAGATACTCTAAAACATCAGACTCATTGGAAATTTTCATCGATTGTGCATCGATTGTAGGGTTTTGGAGATATTCCAGGTGTTTGTGGATCAATTTCTATCAAATTCTATAGCGTGCTGAGTAGGAAGATTTCCTAAAATCTGATATTGAATTATACAGGCCCATTATACATAAATGTATTTCCTTTACAATGTTCAAAAGTCAGACCACTGATTTAAGATATAAGGGTATAAAGTATATCCGTCTGCTGAAATCAGATTTGTGAAGCTCCTCGGAAATACACCGACATAAATTATATGTCAGGTTTTAGGACGTACTCCCTTAATAAACAAACTGAATAACAAACTTAAAATACCCTTTTACCTATTGGTGAAGGGTTTGCTCTTGACATGACTTCTGTTTAGCAAATTGTTTAACTCTTTTTCGTGACCAAATATAGTAAACTTTCTTGCTATACAATTAACAAAAGAAACATTATCTATAATATTAATACGCAAGCACCCATTTATTATCCCCTTTTACGCTTTAATTATACACTCATTTCTGGAAAATTTTATACCATTTGAAAGATATTTTTCCGTAGATCAGACGAATCTATATTTTATTAAAAATCGGTTTTGTATTTAAAAATCTTACTAACACAACAAGTAAGAGTGTTATATTCGGCTGTGCCGAATCTTATATACCCACCGTCAAGTTGTGTTAAATTTAGAAACATATCTCATATATCTACAAGGGTGCAGCTAATTCAAAATCTGCACCAAAACTGGAAAAATCGCTAAGCTATTTGGTATTGTTGGTAAAACCTTTGGACTAAATTAGGTTTCCGTAGCTTTATAGTTCAACATTCAAAAATATTTTAGTGGTTTCCCCAGTATTTACTTTGATCAAAATTCGGTCTCATAACCAGGTATAGTTTTACATTAATAAGTTGTTAAATACTTTTCGTTGTGATTAATATGTAGTTAGGCTAAACACGTTAATAGTAATACGACAGGTCCATATATTTCGTTATGAGTTCCTAATGTATTCATCATATATAAAGTCTGGGCTGAACATTGATTAATGCCTATATAATTTCATAGGTGCAATCTTAATATAATGAATGTACCTCCAAATCTTTTTGATTGTAGATATAAAAAGGGGATGATATATATATAAGAATTATAGCCAAATGTTGACCGATTATAACAAAATTTTACACACTGGCTGGTATATATAGAGAGCTTATTCTTGCAAAATTTAGTGACCATAGCTATCATAGTTTCTAATTTAATAGCTTTTAACTGGCCTTTGCTAAAATTTTTGGTTTCCGTGAGTGTTTTTCACATGAAAGCTGAAGTCAAATATGGACTGATTCCTATAAAATTTGATAAACTGATCAAAAATTGCATAAAACTTCCCTATTTTAAATTTAATCGTCATAGCTATTACAATTGTATTCAATTTATCAGCATTAATGTGTTTCCCGGGGCGGGGTTATATGGGAGCTCTAACTAAATTTGAACCGATTTTGTCCATTTTCAACACACATCTTTTTCAAGATATCCAAAATACTTTTGTAAAATTTTGTCCCTCTAGCTCTTTTCGTTAAGGCGCTATCGTGCTTTTATCTGACGGACAGACGGACATAAACAACCTTTTCTTTATGTATTTTTGTGTTTCCATAAGTTTTTTATATGGGAGCTATGGTCAAATGGTGACCGATTGTGACGAAATTTTGCACACTGGCTGGCATTGACATAAGACTTCCTTGTGCTTAATTTAGTCTTACTAGCTCTTGTAGTTAAGGAGCTATCACGATTTTATCTGACGGACAGACGGACATAAATCCCCTTTCTTTTTGAATTTTTGTGTTTTCGTAAGTTTTTTATATGGGAGCTAGGTCAAATAGTGACCGATTGTGACAAAATTTTGCACACTGGCTGATATAAGAGTTTCTTGTGCCAAATTTAGTGGTTATATCTGTTATACTTTTAGATTTATTGGCATTTAAGTGTATTTTGGGTGAAATTTAGCCTGTTTTCGTAAGTTTTTTGTATGGGAGCTATGGCTAAATGTGAACCGATTTCGATGAAATTTTATATGCTGCCTAGTGCTTATCTAAAACTTCTAGATACCAAATTTTGTCATCATAACTGTCATAATTTGTCATTTATTAGCAAATAAGCGATTAGCCTAGACGAGGTTATACGGGAGCTATGGCCAAATGCTAACCGATTTTGCCCAATTTCAATACCAAAATTTTCTCATAGATAAAGAATGTTTTTGCTAAGTTTCAGTTAGCTAGCTCTTTTCGTTTAGACGTTATCGTGATTTCAACAGACAGACAGACAGACGGACAGACAGACGGACATAGCTCAATCGTCTTAGAATTTCATAAGGATTCAGAATATATATCGTTTTTGATTTTTGAACCAATATTAAGGAAATTACAAACGGAATGACAATCTCAATATACCCCCCATTCTTTTTGATGGTGGGTATAATAAAGAAAACTCACATGCATATGAAATTCACTATTAAGAATCAAACAAAAGAAATTGTATGCAAACATGTTTTCTTTTGTTATACCCACCATCAAAAAGAATGGGGGGTATATTGAGATTGTCATTCCGTTTGTAATTTCCTTAATATTGGCTCAAAAATCAAAAACGATATATATTCTGAATCCTTATGAAATTCTAAGACGATTGAGCGATGTCCGTCTGTCTGTCCGTCTGTCTGTCTGTCTGTCTGTCTGTCTGTCTGTCTGTCTGTCTGTTGAAATCACGATAACGCCTAAACGAAAGGAGCTAGCTCACTGAAACTGAGCAAAAACATTCTTCATTTATGAGAAAATTTTGCTATTGAAATTGGGCAAAATCGGTTAACATTTGACCATAGCTCCCGTATAACCTCGTCAAGACTAGTCGCTTATTTGCTAATAACTGACAAATTATAATAGCTATGATGACAAAATTTGGTATCTAGAAGTTTTCCATAAGCACTAGGCAGCATATAAAATTTCATCGAAATCGGTTCACATTTAACCATAGCTCCCATATAAAAAACATACGGAAACAGCCAAAATTCCACCTGAAATTCACTTAAATGCCAATAAATGCTAAAATGTAATAGCTTTCGCCACCAAATTTAGCACAAATAAGTCTTATGTGAATACCAGCCAGTGTGCAAAATTTTGTCACAATCGGTCACCATTTGACCATAGCTCCCATATAAAGAACTTACGGAAACACAAAAATACAAAAAGAAAAGGGGGTTTATGTCCGTCTGTCCGTTAGATAAAAGCGCGATAGCGCCTTAACTGAAAGGGCTACAGCAACAAAATGTTGCAAAAGGAAGTCTTATGTGAATGCCAGTCAGTGTGCAAAATTTTGTTACAATCGGTCACCATTTGACCATAGCTCCCATATAAAAAACTTACAGAAACCCAAAAATACAAAAAGAAAAGGAGATTTATGTCCGTCTGTCCGTCAGATAAAAGCGCGACAGCTCCTTAACTACAAAAGCTAGAGAGACAAAATTTTACAAAAGTATTTCCGATATGTAACAAAAGTTGTGTACTGAAAATGGGCGAAATCGGTTCACATTTAGTTAGAGCTCCCATATAACCCCGCCCCGGGAAACACATAAATGCTGATAAATTGAGTACAATTGTGATAGCTATGACGACTAAATTTAGTATAGCAAAGTTTTATGCAACTATTGGTCAGTATATCAAATTTTATATGAATTGGTCCATATTTGACTATAGCTTTCATATAAAAAACACTCCCGGAAACCAAAAAATGTTTAGCAAGGACCAGTTAAAAGCTATTAAATTAGAAGCTGTGACAGCTATTGCCACTAAATTTTGCAAGAATAAGCCCTGTATAAATACCAGCCAGTGTGTGAAATTTTGTTACAATCGGTCAACATTTGGCTATAATTCTTATATATTTATATTACATCCCCTTTTTTATATCTACAATCAAAAAGATTCGGAAGTACAAGCAGCATATTAAGATTATGTATATGGTAGATGCATTAGGAACTCCTAACAAAATATATGGACCTGTCGTATTACTATCAACTTCTTTATCTTAACTTAATATAAAGCTAAACGAAAAGTATTTAACAACTTATTAATGTAAAACCATACCCGGTTACGATAACGAATTTTTTTCAAATTAAATAAATACTAGGGAAACCACTTACACACTTTTGAATGTTGAACTTTAAAGCTACTGCAACCGAAGTTATTCCAAATATTTTACCAACAATACCAACTAGCGTAACAACTTTTTTCCAATTTGGTCCACGTTTTGAATTTGCTGCAGCCTCGTAGATATATGAGATATGTTTCTAAATTTAACACAACTTGATGGTGGGTATATAAGATTCGGCACAGCCGAATATAACACTCTTTCTTGTTTTTATTATTTTTGGTGAGTGATGAGAATTAAAGAGTACATTTGTGGGGAGATAGTGGTAGACAAAGACAAATATAAAGAGTATTTTATTACAATTAAATAAATGTTTTTGTTTTGTTAAATAATAGCAACAAAAATTATTGGTATTGTTTTTATTATTTGTGGTGAAAGAAAAAATTAGTATTTTGGAAGATTTGACAAAAAAGTGCATAAAATGTAAACCTTTCAAATTTGAAATATTTGAAGTTAAAATTTTATGGAATTTTGTTTTTTGTGTTGGTTTATTGGGATAAAATCTTCGAGTGATTGAGGGATAAATATTGTGTTAAAAAAATAAATAATATTGCAGGGAAGGGCACGCATGAGGTCATTAAGAGCAATTTTACAATGCCAATATTTTTAAGAGTCACAGTAGTAAAGTGTTGGATAAGAACATTGTGACTTATACCCAAAAAGGAGTTACCGATTAAAAAACCAATCTTTTGAAGGAAAGTTTATAATAATTACAGATTATTATCAAGAAAATGAATTAATTGATCGGTCTAAATCAAATGTAAATTCAAAACTGATTAATGTTTAGAAAATGCTATAATATCAGGAAGGAATATTAAAAGGCAACTCTTGCATTGCGACTGGAATGGTTTTAAACTAGAAGCTTCTATAGATTCCAAGTACTTCGTGGTTCTTGCAGTTAATTATGCAGTAAAATGATAATAAATTTGAAATATTAGGATCTTCGTTAAAAAGTTCAATAAGACCTTGATTTCTCCATCATTTTACAAGTTTATCTGTTCTCACTTCACAGAGCGCTGTTTTGACATCGATAACGCATGTTGTTTTGATAAGAGGTACTAAGTCTAACACTTTTTCCTTCTCATTCACTTCTGAAGATTCAAAAACAGTTTATTATGGAATATCTTGAATCAGTAAACTCTTCGAGAGCTACACAATTTTTAATTATAGTTTTGCCAGTTTGGCCAATTCGACGCTCTATTGTACGAAGTGACATAGAAATCAATGAAATCAATTTTAACATATCCGTTTAGCCCGAGCAATTTTAAAAACTTGCTACATCGACACTGTCATTTTTGACTTCAAGCTCTGATTGTGATGAGTTTTTTTTTAAGAGAAGTAGCACTCAGGCAAATACTATCTATACAATTGCATATAGAGTACATACGAATTGGGTAACCTTCTTTGGAAAGGGGATAGTAGAGAAGAGAAAGGTGATGAAAGGGAGAGATAAAGCAACACTGTAATTGCACATCATATCTATTTTTAGAACAGTGAAGTTGCGCCATTTGTTGTTATTTAGACGCATTTTTTTGTTTTACAGCCAATTTTATTTATTTTTCGTAGACGTCGTATTATTGCTGTAGGCTTACCGCCGATGGAAGATAATAACTTAAATTCTGTTATCATTGACTTCCAGTAGAGCCTAGGGCCTTAAATTTAATAGAAATTAATAATTACAGAAATTGTTGTTGCCGAGACCGGGGATCGAACCCAGGCTCAATGTGATATTACGTGCTAACCAACTAAGCCACAGCGCGGGAAATTTGTATTCACAATGAACTAGATGACGGTCGATTGTGTCGACCGCAGGATACGCTAGTAGAACTTAAAGCTCAAAAATAAATATAGCTCTGTTGTTTACAAACAAACTATAAGAAAACGTACATCTTAGACTATAACTAAACTGAGAACATATTGTCTCACATATCTCACGATATGGTCTACTAAGGAACCAAAAAAATGTACCATGACATTTCTAATATGTACTTGTATGACATTTCTAAAATGTACTTTGACAGTACGCCTTAGTCTAGTTATAGTCTATGATGTACATGCGTGTGCTTTAAAATATATTTTAAACTAGGGACCTTTTTTTTTTGCAAAAACGTCCTTATCTAGAAAACTTATCGATGTGAGTAATATATAAAGAGTGTTTCCAATCAAATCTGTAGTTGCATTAAGTTAAATAAAACTCAAATCACATTATAAAAAAATATTCAAAATACGAGGATTTATTACACAGATTCATCCATTTAACATTAAAATATTGATATATTATTCGGTATTTAAAAAATTATCGACTTTTTTTCCTTCTATTAAAGATTTTACGGTTGTTTCTGTCACCTTTTTGGAGGAGGTTGTCCACCTACACTTAAAATCGGAGATGTTCTGGGACACCCTTCAATTTCAATTTATTTTTAACAAGAGCAATCCACAGACCGAGGTCCATATTTGAATGATAGGCATTCGATGCTGTCTCAAAAAAGGTAAAAGTTGTTTTTGTAGGCACTCCGTTACATAAAATTTCTGTGTTTACCGTGCCTGAGAAATTTCTTTGGGAATTTTGCTTGTTTTTATACCTACTATCAAAAAGAATCGGGGTATATTGAGATTGTCATTTCGTTTGTAATTTCCTTAATATTTTTTCATTCTAACAATAGACGGACATCTCTCAATCGTCTTAGAGATTGAGAGATGTCCGTCTGTTGTCGGCGCGATAGGACCTGAACCTGAAGGAGGTACGTCATTGAAATTTGGCAAAATATTCTTCTTTGAAAATTGAGCGAATTAGCTCTCGTATAACTCACATAGACAATCGCTTATTTGCTAATAATTGACAAATTATAACAGATATGATGATACAATTTTTCACAGAGAAGTTTCGCATTATGCGGCGTATAAAATTGCATACAAACAACTTACAAAAACAACCTAAATTACACTTAAATGTCAATAAATAATAAATTATACAAACTTAATTTAGTACAAGGAAGTGTCAATGCTAGCCAGTGTGCAAAATTGTATCATAATCGGTCACCATTTGACCATAGCTCCCATATAAAAACTAATGGAAACACAAAAATACAAAAAAGATAGGGGGTTTGTGTTCGTCTGTTCGTCAAATGAAAGCACGATCACATTAATGCTTATACATTAAATCCAATTGTTTTATGCAACTATTTGTCAGTATATCAAATTTTTCGGGTGGAGCGAAAGACAACTTTTATTGAAATTCGATAAGCCTGGGTTAAAAATCGATGCTCTATATCCTAAGGTGTTCAGAAAAAAATTTTGTCTTCCTAGGTCAATGTCCTGAGGTGGCTCACGGGACACTTATTTCTAGAACCCATTTGTATGGGGAAAAATTTGAGTTTTTTCTTTTCTTGGTAAATTTCAACCCATAAATTTATGTATTTGGCAAAACCAATATTTGAATGTAGAAGATAACTAAATCAGCTTTCATAAGAGCCATAAAAACTATAAAAATCCATGCAGTAGTTTTTAAGTTATTGCAATTTGCCCCAGACAATTCGTGTTCTTTTCAACACGCCTAAGAATATACAGTAAAAATTTACTTTAGAGTACAGTAATAACAAAATGACACTCCTCATCATCTTAAGATACATAAGTACTAAATAGTTGAAATTTATTAAAATATAATACAATTTACATAGTTTTTTTAAACTGGAAAATGGTACTTTTTTAAGGACCGTTTCAAAACTCACTTTTTAAGTTTTAGAAAATTTTGTTAAAAAAATATTTAAAATATCAAAATTTTTGATCGACATGTTATAATAGACAGATTTGATAATAAAATCCAAAAAAAGTTTAGTTTGATATCTCATATGGTTTCGCCGTAACTGCGACTTGAAATCGTAAAATTTCGCGAAAAAGTAAATTGTTGGACATTATTTAAGTAGATGCATAGCAAATTTTATTTAAGTTTTCTTTTGATAAATCTAAAATTGAATTTTATTGAACAGTCATTGAGAAATGTCCACTAGAACTTTTTCATCATGGTCAAAGGTCAAAATTTGGATTTTTAGTAGCAAAAATACGAAATGTTCTGAATTTAGTGGCGAATTTCGATCAAAACTAATAAAATTAATAAAAATAATGGTTATATTGTTTTATTAAAAATATTTTGTTAATCCTTAACAGACATTGGGACTAAAATGACCCATTTTTTTTTCGAAAATAGACTGTAATATACATTTGTACTTCTATACATTGATTTTCCGTATGGTCTTTTCGATAAATATACCGCTTTAACTCTAATTCGGAAACAAATAATGGAGGCGATAATCCAATGAGAGAAAGGCAAACACATGTGGTTATGGAATGTATGTTTGTTTGTGCGTTTATGTGCTTTTCATTGTTCTTTATTCACTTTAACCCCTTGACATATTTCCACGAGTCTGACTCATAGTACAATTTCTGAGCCTAACATGATTATAACGAGTCTGACTCGTTTTGCTACTGTTCTTAAGCATCAAAACTGGGGCCAAATTACGGCATTAGATATCGATCGAAATCTTAGATATTTTCAAAACATTTGTATAGCATACTTTAAGGATAATCTAAATTATTTAAAAGATGCACAGTTTACTATATTTTTGTTGGAGTTTGCCAAAAGATGAACAATAGTAAAAGAGTTTTAATTGAACTATATGTTTTTAAAAACGAATCAAAATGGATACCAAATTTCAATAAACTTTTTGCATCGAAGTAACTTTAAACATCCCTAAAGTATACTTCACAATATTCGCTTGAAAGTCTGAGTTTTCCATCGATATCGAATGCGGAAATTTGGCCCCTGGTTTGTTTAGTGCAAGTTGTATGCGAACAGTTGGAAGCGAACTTCGTTACGCTAATTGATACGTCAAGGGGTTAATTTCACTTTTGATAGAAAACAAATGTATGCAATATCTTTATATTATAGAATCTTTGCTTTAGAGGTTAGAGACGCGAATTACAGTCATATATATTTAGGTACCTATGATCCCAATAAATAGAATAGGACCATCCAACAACTTAATGTCAAAAACAAAGATTTTCCAATTTACTCAAAATGATTTATAATGGAATTGTTACGTTTTGGTGCGAACGTCTACAATTACTGAAACCTGGAAAAAATATTTTGCATAATCACTTTAATAGTAATAATAAGATTTAACATAATCATGGTAAAACCTCAGATGTAAAAATTCCTGGAACTTAAAAAACTCTATCCTTATTTAAAAAATTTTGTATACCTACTAATATCATAAAAGCCGCGATAAGATATTGACCTTAAATCACAAGAATTTCCATAATTCTAGTGTGTGTTCCAAATTAAATAAAAAAAAACGAGATAACAAAAGATCATCAAAATATTTTCCTATAATAAATTTTCTTATTGACAAAAAATGGTTTAATTTATTAATTTATTCTAATGAAAAGACCAAATTTAGATTAAGGTGGTCTTTTGAGATTTTATGGCGTCTTTTGAATAAACAAATAATTCTATTATTGACAAGAAAAATGCCCCCTTTTCTGGACATTTATAATACCAGTAGATTTACTCGTACTTGTGATATATTACTTCTTTTGTCTCGAAAAATGTTTATTAAAAAATTTATGATTGTCATAAAGTGGTAACAATGGGATCAATAGAAAATGGTTGGAACCTCTTCATTTTTATAAAATAGTAAATACAAAATTTTCTATTTTCAAAAAATATTTCTTTTTTTTTTTCTTTTTTTTGGTTCTTTCTTTAGGAGATTTTAAAGTGTATCTTTGATATTTTCTCGATCATTACAAATGAGACACAAATTTCTTTTGATCTCTTTTTTTTATGTGATTCTTATCGATGTTTCTTTTTTGAAACATTTAATTTTTATTGAGTTTTAATAAATTTTATGCTTAACAAATTCAAAATTAGTTAGTTTTTTAAAGTGTTTCTTTTAAGAACTTTTATTGTGCACTTAAGATTAAGTGATCGCTTAAATATAATGGGGAGGCTTTGGGAAATAAGTTGGTTTTAGTGGGGACTTAAGTAGGGGATTTAGTTGTAAGTCTACTTTCAAAATCATGTTAGTAACGGTTAGATTTTAATGAAAGAAAATATATTACTTGATAAAAGGGTTGCCTTTTATGTTTTGAGAATAATAAAGTTTGATATTTTTGACAATATAAAATAGGTATATCAGAAAAAAACTAAAAATTTTTAAAAATCATTTTTGAAATTTGACTTTAAATTTCTGAAAAAGCGTAAAAGGTATTTACATGATTTTTTGCAGTACTAAAGTTTATTTTATTGTTTATGTAAAACAATTTAAAAAATATTAAAAACTTAAACCCAAATACCCCTTTTTTCCAATTAAAATTATGGTGTATAAAAATTTGCCATTTTTATAAAATCTTATTTTCGCTTATAAATTCGCTTATAAATTCGCTCTACTTTTTATTTTAGAAATCTAAAGAGAATATATGGGGCTATATAAATGCATTTCAGAAGGTTACAAAATTGGTTTGACTTTTTTGTTATATGTTTGAAAACACAAAAATTTTCATTAAAAAAAAGTAAGAAAGTGTTATAGTCAGTCAAACCCGACTATACACTACCCTTCACCACTAAGGTCAAAGGTGTAATTTTTTCTGTATAAAGACAAATATTTGCTAAATTTTGCCATCATACAAACATTTTCTCAAAACTTATATATTTAAGCTGCTTCCGACATTTGGACTTATATGAGAGCTAGGGTCAAATGTGAACCGATTATCTTGAAATTTGGCAAATTGATTACAGTTGTTAAATTATGCAAAAAATTAAAATTAATTAAAATTCCCATTATCTTTAGATTTACGAGCGTTTTAGTGATTTTTGTCTCATTTTGTGCGATTTTAAAGAAAAGTTTGTATTGGAGCTATGGTCAAATGTGGACCGATTTTAACGAAATTTGGTACAATGATTTTAGTTTACATAAGCAGTATTTGATTTAAATTTAATGAACAAATATTGATATTTGTGGCCAATATATTAATTCCGGGAAGTGGGACCTATGAGAGGTAAAATAAATAATGGACCGATTTTGACGAATTTCAATAACTATCAAAAAAAAATTATCTGTGCCAAATTTCATCAAATTATCTTTAGAATTGCGACCTGTAGTTTGATTACAAGGTTTACATGGCTACACAAGCCAGCCAGACGGACGGACATCGCTAAATCGACTCAGAAAGTGATTATAAGCCTATTGGTATACTAAAAGGTGGGTCTAAGACAAATATTTCCATGCGTTACATACATCAGCACAGACCTTTAACACCCTTTCCACCTATGGTGGTGAAGGGTATAATTAGACAAATTTCGATCAATGCTGTATGTAAAGTGAATGTTGTACTGATTTAAAATTAGATTTAAGATCATCTTAGAACCCCATTCTCTTTAACTTTTAATAAAAAACATCATAAAAAAAATAAGAAAATTGATACAATTTTTGGAGAAAAAATGCACTTTTTTCGGTCTACAAAAAGATATTTAATAAAAAGGCTTATCAAAAATTTTGGGACATCAAACATTTAATTAAAAAGTTTTACTGTAGTGTATTGCACTAAGATCCCAATTTATTACAATTATTTATTATTGTAATAAATAGTTTTTCGATAATACCAAAAAATGTTGGTGGGAAAACCTTTCCTCGACGCGTTAAGATGGTTCGTTAGGTTATCTCATCAGGAGGGTTCTCCCTAATTCTAGACAGAGCAAAAACCACAAATACTATTTATTGCAATAATAAATAATTGTAATAAATTGGGATCTTAGTATAATACGAAGTGAGTTTTGTATTATGAGAAGTTGAAATCAGGTCAGAACCAAGATCCCAAGAGACATGTACCGAAGACAATTGATTTCTTAAAAAACTACCAAAATATTCGAACAAACGCGAGGCCATAATCTTCCACCTTGACAACGCTCTGCCGCGTATTGCAAGACCGATTAAAAACAACTTGGAAAGCAGTGGATGGGTTGTTTTAGCTCACCCGCCTTTTAGTCCATACCTTGCCTTTCCTGACTACCATTTGTTTCGATCGTTGCAAACGCTCTAACTGGAGTACAACTCACTTTAGTACAGGATACCATAAATTGGCTTGATTTATCATTAACCAAAACCGGAGCAGTACTTTTGGCCAGGGACCGAAAATAACAGTTATTTTTGAATTTTTTATAAAAAAAAGCAATCGCAAGGAAATGTCGGAGAATAAAACTAAGTATACCATTTTGATAGTCTTGGACCAAATTTTCATAAAATGCGATGATTTTTAAAAATCTGATTTTTATTTTTTAGAAAAAAAAAATAAAAGTTATTTTTTGATTTTTATTTTTTTGATCAAAACTTTTATTTTTTTAAGCAAAAATAAAAGTTATTTTTAAACTTTATTTTTTTCGAGCAAAAATAACAGTTATTTTTAACTTTTATTATTTCGATCATTAATAAAAGTTATTTTTTGACTTTTATTTTTTGATCAGAAATAAAAGTTATTTTTTGACTTTTATTTTTTCGAGCAGAAATAAAAGTTATTTTTGTGTTATCAACCCTAATTATGATTGCGAAACTCAACTCCATTAATTTTCGAGCATATGCAAATTATTTTCACTGAAAAATTATTTTTGTTTGACAAAAATTTTCAATAAATTTATCATGAATTTAAACAAAAATAACTTTTATTTCTGCTCGAAAAAATAAAAGTCAAAAAATAACTTTTTTTCATGCTCGAAATAATAAAAGTCGAAAATAACTGTTATTTTTGCTCGAAAAAATAAAAGTTAAAAAATAACTTTTATTTTTGCTTGAAAAAATAAAAGTCAAAAATAACTGTTATTTTTTATCGAAAAAATAAAAGTCAAAAAATAACTTTTATTTCTGCTCGAAAAAAAAAAAAATAAAAGTAAAAAAATAACTTTTATTTTCTGACTTTTACGATAAAAGTTATAACAGTTACGGTCCCTGCTTTTGGCGTGGAATCCATATATGACCAATAAATCTACAAAATGCTCTATACTACCATCAAGGCATTAACCGCTATTACCACTCAAATCTCATAAGGCTTGATACAAAAGCCTTTGACACATTCATTATTTTATTAAGTAATCTTCAGTCGCTCCTAGAGTTCAGAGACCAGCGCCTTAGACATGGTCGAGTTAAACAGGGAGTTCATTAAGATCGTGGCCCAGTCGCCACTTATCATATGTGGAAGCAATAGCGATTTCAGGTAATTGCATGAACGCTGTATTAAGAAGCTTCCCCCATTAATAGAAGAAAAAAATAATTAACCACCGAGCAAAAGTAGTTCTGGCTCAACTCAGATCGGGATCATTTTATACAGCATAAACCTTGCCGTCCCCAACTTATACACAAGAAGTGGTTAACGTTACCGCGAACCCAACTTCACTTAGTCCTAAAGATTTGTGGACTCGTCTAGTTGAAGTAGTTCATTTCTTGACCTAGTTCTCTAAACAGATACCAGGTTTTTGATACTAAATTCAATCGTGGCATTTCGTGAAAGTTGTTTTTAATAAGTATATATTCCGAAAAATGTGTAAGAAGAGAGTGAATACTGATACCTCAAGGGAGTCATATAAATTATAGTAACCTCAACGTCACCTATATATACATATGTGGGTCCAAAATGCAGTTAATATTAAATGAAAATTTGGGTCCTATATATACGCTCAAACAAGGCTCATGTCAATTACATACGTACATAATTCCCACGATATTCCAATTGTAACAAGGGGTACTCTCACACAAAGAGCGGCATCCGATTCTATTTTAAGACCTACGTTTTAACTTCGGCTCCGAACGGCAAATGCATTAGTTAGAGAAGTTTTATATAGCCTAATACTCAATAACTCAATAAATCTATTTTTTTCAAGTGGGTCTGCTAGGCGGATGACTAACCTGTATAGCAGGCTTATGTCAATTGGTCGCATGAAATGCTCTATAAACAAGATCGTGTTTCATTGAAACATGTGTAAGACAAGTCATTCAGACTCAATGTGGACATGACGATTAATTATAAATGATACACAACCAATTGTTTGCCAGAAGTCTTCGGAGATATAAGAAAAAAAAAAAAAAAAACAACTGACAAATCTATTTAATTCTCCATCGCCACAATGTGTAACGTGCAGTTACAAATATTATATTAAATTCTACTACTTTCATCTATATACTGCACTACACTCTTTTTATGAACACCCTGTTTTTCATTTTTGCTACCTGATTAATATATCTAAATATATATTAATAAATAAAAACCAGAACCTAAACATAATTCTCATTTAGTTGATAACCATTTAACCATTTTTAACACAGAGGGAGGCAGATTGTTGTATTATAATACCGTAGTCAGCCGACTGAGAGCCTAAGTTTTTATATCATCGGAGTATTCTTTGCTTCGTAGTTAACCGACCGAGAGCCGAAGTATTTATCACGTTGGATTGAATGCTGTAGTTAGCCGATTAAGGGCCGAAGTTTTTATCTCATCGGAGTATTCTTTGCTTTGTAGTTAACCGTCCGAGAGACGAAGTATTTATCTCGTCGGAGTATTCTTTAATTCCGTAGATAGCCGATCGGATCAATAGTAGCTGAAGCACTAAATATTAAAACGTAGTTAGCCAACCGAGAGCTGAAGCATTTATCTCGTTGGATGGTAGGCTCATAGTTAATCAATCGGATTATTATTTCCTAATATCTCGTATATAGCTGAAACCTCATCCGATATTTCATAAAACCCAGTAGGTAGTCATTAAGAAACGTTTGTACTAGGGTTTGCAGTTCGGTTTTAACCGAAACCGAAACCTCGGTTTTTTATGCCTCAAAACCGAAACCGAAAACTGTAGAAAAAACCGCGGTTTTAGCTATTTATTTTTTATAATTTTTTGTTGGTATTATTCAGAAATAACATTAGCTTATCATAAATTTGCACGTAATTTGTCTATTAAATGAAGCAAAAGAATGAAACAAGCAAAAGGTGTTTACAATGGACGAATGGACAGGTGTAAGGGGAAGACGGTATATGAACGTAAATATTCACGATTCTCATGGAAAATTTTATAACCTGGGCCGTATTTTAGGAACGTGTAGTTTCAAGCAAACGCAAGAAACCATTAGACAAAGGCTAATGGAGTTTAATATTTCACTTGATACAAGCATCGTAGCATGTACTATAGATGGAGCAGCAGCCAATATCTAATTTGTATCTGAAAATCAATTTTGAAGACGGCGACGATGAAACTTTGACTCATTTAAAACCGATTGCCCATATACATTTGAACCTAGAGGCTGTAAGGAAAACTGTTCGGTATTTCAAAAATTCGTCAGTTCGTTATAATATTTTACAAACAAGCGTTAAAAAGCATCATAATCGTGAATTAAGTTTACTCTTAGATTTCTGCTTCTAAAACAAATTATTCATGAGAGTTTAGAAATGCTGTCAACCTTTGATTTGCTTCATTCTATCGACTTTGAAATTGTAAATTCTTTAAAACCGTTGCCATTTGTAAAAATTACTATTGAAGCAATTTGTCGCTCGGATGCAAATATTATTCACGCTAAAGGTGCTCTGCAGTTTCTCCAAAAGAAACAAGACTTATTTAAGAAATGCCTCATATTTAAAAAACCTGAATTATTTTCCTCAATTTAGTATTAAATTATAATATGTTTTAATGAAGTTATCTAAATTTTCCTACAAATTTAAACTGAAATAGTTTTATTTAAAAAACCGAAAACCGAACCGAAACCGGCCGGTTTTAGCTGTTTTAAAACCGAAACCGCGGTTTCTCATTTTCACGGTTTTTTGCAAACCCTAGTTTGTACTTTAAATATACCATTGTGTAGTGCGGATCGTAAGATCAAAGCTCGTATTGCACAAACATAGAAGTTTTTTATTATTTAACCCATATAAGCGGTTTTTTGCAAACCCTAGTTTGTACTTTAAATATACCATTGTGTAGTGCGGATCGTAAGATCAAAGCTCGTATTGCACAAACATAGAAGTTTTTTATTATTTAACCCATATAAGCATAGCATTTGCCTAACGACTAACGAAGATACCAAGCCGTCCTGTGGAAGCAAAATATATTAAAGGAAGCAGACCTTTGATGAACCTGGACAGACTAGGCATACCTCAGCTGGAAAATAAAACTGCATCACAAATGAATCAACACCTAGGGTTTAAAATAATCCAATACTGGCTGGTTTCCTTAAGACTTGACATATTTTAGTACTTCATCCATTCTTCATATGTGGGTGGAACTGTAAAAAAGAGAAGTTAGCAAGACTTTCTTACAAATGTCAGATAAATTCGATTCTGTTAAAATTATTCTAGCCACTTGAAAATACCTCCTTAAGATCAATTAATGTCTGTTTTAAGATCTATTCATTCCAGACAGATGTGACTCCGTTAAGATAGAATCTTAGTCACAGATTGATATAACTATTTAAACAAGAGTTTCCTAATGCAGAATATTCACTGCTTCGTCTTATTGAAACCAAGACCTCGAGTTGTTTAAAGGGTGTCCATTGGATACCGTGTCTAGAATTCAGAGCCATGCGCATTATGTTTTCGATGACGAGGATAAAAAGTATAGGTTACAAAAAGTATAGGTTACAGTAGTAACTAAGAACGGATTATTTAAACAATTTATCTTTGTGTTGGAACTAAATTTAAAATCCAAGTACATCGCCCGAATTAAGTTCAGAGTTTTCGTTGGCATGTTATGATTAAGCTCCTATTGACACTGTCGAAGGCCTTCATAAAGTCGATAAGTGCAAGGTAAATGGGGGATATGGAATTCAATACTATTCATACTGTGTTGACTAGATCAACACAAGAGCGGATCTTTCTAAAAACCAAACTGATTTCCTGAGTGTAGAGTAAACTGTGTCAGACATTCTGTTCAAAATTTCTTGACTACTCGTGTTTGCCGATGACATTGATATCATGGAATGCACATTGTCCAAATATATTTTTGCCTTTTTTAGTATAAAATGGTTGAAATTGATGAAAATACTCCATCAAGAAAACTGTTCGAAAATTATCCCGAGGGAACGCGCAGAAAAGGACGTCCGAAACTTCGATGGAATGAACAAGTACAGGATTATCTTTCAAAGCTTGGCCAACGAAATTTGATAATATTTTCACAATATCTATGCGCACAGAATTCTAAAATATGCTTGGCCTTTGACCTTAACAGGTTGTAAATATAGGACATTTAAGTAAGTAAGTAAGTAAGTAAGTAAGTAAGTAAGTAAGTAAGTAAGTAAGTAAGTAAGTAAGTAAGTAAGTAAGTAAGTAAGTAAGTAAGTAAGTAAGTAAGTAAGTAAGTAAGTAAGTAAGTAAGTAAGTAAGTAAGTAAGTAAGTAAGTAAGTAAGTAAGTAAGTAAGTAAGTAAGTAAGTAAGTAAGTAAGTAAGTAAGTAAGTAAGTAAGTAAGTAAGTAAGTAAGTAAGTAAGTAAGTAAGTAAGTAAGTAAGTAAGTAAGTAAGTAAGTAAGTAAGTAAGTAAGTAAGTAAGTAAGTAAGTAAGTAAGTAAGTAAGTAAGTAAGTAAGTAAGTAAGTAAGTAAGTAAGTAAGTAAGTAAGTAAGTAAGTAAGTAAGTAAGTAAGTAAGTAAGTAAGTAAGTAAGTAAGTAAGTAAGTAAGTAAGTAAGTAAGTAAGTAAGTAAGTAAGTAAGTAAGTAAGTAAGTAAGTAAGTAAGTAAGTAAGTAAGTAAGTAAGTAAGTAAGTAAGTAAGTAAGTAAGTAAGTAAGTAAGTAAGTAAGTAAGTAAGTAAGTAAGTAAGTAAGTAAGTAAGTAAGTAAGTAAGTAAGTAAGTAAGTAAGTAAGTAAGTAAGTAAGTAAGTAAGTAAGTAAGTAAGTAAGTAAGTAAGTAAGTAAGTAAGTAAGTAAGTAAGTAAGTAAGTAAGTAAGTAAGTAAGTAAGTAAGTAAGTAAGTAAGTAAGTAAGTAAGTAAGTAAGTAAGTAAGTAAGTAAGTAAGTAAGTAAGTAAGTAAGTAAGTAAGTAAGTAAGTAAGTAAGTAAGTAAGTAAGTAAGTAAGTAAGTAAGTAAGTAAGTAAGTAAGTAAGTAAGTAAGTAAGTAAGTAAGTAAGTAAGTAAGTAAGTAAGTAAGTAAGTAAGTAAGTAAGTAAGTAAGTAAGTAAGTAAGTAAGTAAGTAAGTAAGTAAGTAAGTAAGTAAGTAAGTAAGTAAGTAAGTAAGTAAGTAAGTAAGTAAGTAAGTAAGTAAGTAAGTAAGTAAGTAAGTAAGTAAGTAAGTAAGTAAGTAAGTAAGTAAGTAAGTAAGTAAGTAAGTAAGTAAGTAAGTAAGTAAGTAAGTAAGTAAGTAAGTAAGTAAGTAAGTAAGTAAGTAAGTAAGTAAGTAAGTAAGTAAGTAAGTAAGTAAGTAAGTAAGTAAGTAAGTAAGTAAGTAAGTAAGTAAGTAAGTAAGTAAGTAAGTAAGTAAGTAAGTAAGTAAGTAAGTAAGTAAGTAAGTAAGTAAGTAAGTAAGTAAGTAAGTAAGTAAGTAAGTAAGTAAGTAAGTAAGTAAGTAAGTAAGTAAGTAAGTAAGTAAGTAAGTAAGTAAGTAAGTAAGTAAGTAAGTAAGTAAGTAAGTAAGTAAGTAAGTAAGTAAGTAAGTAAGTAAGTAAGTAAGTAAGTAAGTAAGTAAGTAAGTAAGTAAGTAAGTAAGTAAGTAAGTAAGTAAGTAAGTAAGTAAGTAAGTAAGTAAGTAAGTAAGTAAGTAAGTAAGTAAGTAAGTAAGTAAGTAAGTAAGTAAGTAAGTAAGTAAGTAAGTAAGTAAGTAAGTAAGTAAGTAAGTAAGTAAGTAAGTAAGTAAGTAAGTAAGTAAGTAAGTAAGTAAGTAAGTAAGTAAGTAAGTAAGTAAGTAAGTAAGTAAGTAAGTAAGTAAGTAAGTAAGTAAGTAAGTAAGTAAGTAAGTAAGTAAGTAAGTAAGTAAGTAAGTAAGTAAGTAAGTAAGTAAGTAAGTAAGTAAGTAAGTAAGTAAGTAAGTAAGTAAGTAAGTAAGTAAGTAAGTAAGTAAGTAAGTAAGTAAGTAAGTAAGTAAGTAAGTAAGTAAGTAAGTAAGTAAGTAAGTAAGTAAGTAAGTAAGTAAGTAAGTAAGTAAGTAAGTAAGTAAGTAAGTAAGTAAGTAAGTAAGTAAGTAAGTAAGTAAGTAAGTAAGTAAGTAAGTAAGTAAGTAAGTAAGTAAGTAAGTAAGTAAGTAAGTAAGTAAGTAAGTAAGTAAGTAAGTAAGTAAGTAAGTAAGTAAGTAAGTAAGTAAGTAAGTAAGTAAGTAAGTAAGTAAGTAAGTAAGTAAGTAAGTAAGTAAGTAAGTAAGTAAGTAAGTAAGTAAGTAAGTAAGTAAGTAAGTAAGTAAGTAAGTAAGTAAGTAAGTAAGTAAGTAAGTAAGTAAGTAAGTAAGTAAGTAAGTAAGTAAGTAAGTAAGTAAGTAAGTAAGTAAGTAAGTAAGTAAGTAAGTAAGTAAGTAAGTAAGTAAGTAAGTAAGTAAGTAAGTAAGTAAGTAAGTAAGTAAGTAAGTAAGTAAGTAAGTAAGTAAGTAAGTAAGTAAGTAAGTAAGTAAGTAAGTAAGTAAGTAAGTAAGTAAGTAAGTAAGTAAGTAAGTAAGTAAGTAAGTAAGTAAGTAAGTAAGTAAGTAAGTAAGTAAGTAAGTAAGTAAGTAAGTAAGTAAGTAAGTAAGTAAGTAAGTAAGTAAGTAAGTAAGTAAGTAAGTAAGTAAGTAAGTAAGTAAGTAAGTAAGTAAGTAAGTAAGTAAGTAAGTAAGTAAGTAAGTAAGTAAGTAAGTAAGTAAGTAAGTAAGTAAGTAAGTAAGTAAGTAAGTAAGTATATTGTTCGGTATTGTAATTTCCCTTTAGTTGTTGCAGTCTTTAGAGTCGTTGATATTTTGACTAGAGGTTGGCATAACTTCCACAGTGCTCAGCACAAATGGGTGACACAATATTGCTGATCGGGGCGCCTTGTTCATCCTTAGCTGAAAGAAGAGTAGCTTTGAGTATCTTTGAGCTTTGATGATCTTTATATCCTAATGTTTGTTGACCAATCTCACCTTACGTTTGAATCTAGAAATTTCAATAATTTTAGCGACGTTATTGTTTATAATATCTTGAAGCCGATTCTTTAATAAAGGCATCTCAATGGCTTTCTAATTTCAATTTTCCATCATTAATTTTCCGATCGGCTTTTGCCGTATCAGACTTTAGTGCCGCTACCCTTTAATCGAACTTTACACATAACTTAATGATGGTCACTGTTTTTATCTGTTCCGTGTCTCGAGCGTACATCAAGTAAAAATGATCGCAAATTTGAATTTATCAAAATATGATCTATTTAGTTCTTAGTAACGCCGTTCAGTGACATCTTAGTTATTGTATGGTGAAATTTATAAGGGGAAAATGGATCAACCCACAATAGTTCGATCAATCTTCCTCCGTTATCGTTCCGACTTAGGATCTATATAAAGTAAGTTTTTCGGATATAGAGCTCTCCTATGCAACTAGAGTTGGTTATTTTATATCTGTTTATGGTATATGAAATATATTTGCTAAAGTAAATTTTGAATTTTAAGTCAATTTTAGAATAGTTCATGTATGTGTTTCTAATAAAATAATATCCTGATGATAAAAATGAGGATTCAAAATTTTTATTTTTTTAAGTTGTTCTAAATTTGACATCATTTTTTAACTTAAACTATTTTACTATAATTGTTCACTTTTCTCTAAATATCTTTTTTAGGTAAATAAAAATTTTTGTGAGCTTGTTTTTAAGACAAATTTTCTTTACACTTAGATATTCTTCTTTCTTTAAATTCCAAACCAAAATTCTTTAACTTTCGTATTCAATGCAAGGAAAATGCATTTTGGGCTTCGGCGAATATTTGATGCTACGGTGGTTTTACCATGTGTAAACATCGGTACCTTTTGTGTTCCATTGTTTCCTATGGCACCAGTCATATAGTAATTGTGAAAATACCAACGAGGGATATTAAAAAATTCTTTAAAAAGCAAAAGACGGCAGGGCTGCCAGATACTTTTTGGTCACCATCCCCAAATTTAAAAATTTTTAGCCCCAAAAATCCCCAATTCATAAAAAAAGCATATTTGCTTACATTTTTTTATTCAATTAAATGAAGAAATCGATTGAATTAATACAAAAATAGTTTTGTATGCTTGCAATCATTACAAAGGGTATAATAAGTTTGTGTTAATGTATGTAACGCATAAAAATATTTGTCTTAGACCAATAGGCTAAGAATCAGTTTCTGAGTTAATTTAGCGATGTCAGTCCGTCCGTCCTTTCGTCTGGCTGGCTGGACCCCCGTAAACAATGTAATCAAAGTACAGGTCGCAATTCTAAAGATAATTTGATAAAATTTGATACAGATAATTTTTTAGATAGTGGGGCAATGGCTCTTTAATTTGAAATTTTGTTGAAATCGGCCCACATTTGACCATAGCTCCTACACAAACTCTTTAAAACTTCTTTAATTTTGGTTGAGATATTGGGCTTATACATTTTTGCAAGTCAAAGTATTTGTTGATTGAAAATAGTTAAATTATCTGGTAAATGTAATACCATTTCATTTAATATTTTTTTTTTGTAATAGTAACAATTAATTTTTAAATGTACCTTTCTTGACTTAAAGTTTGAAAGTTCCTTTTCGAATTCTGACCCGTAATGGGATGCAATGTTTATACAAGAAACGAATCAAATACAAAATATTTTCCTTTATTTATAAAATATGAAGTTGTAAATTCACAAAGTTAAAATTTCCCAAAAAATCCCCAACAAATTTGAGTGAATCCCCAACAATTTCCCCAAGCCCCAAACCAAATTTCTTCGCCTTTTTGAGGATTGAATATCCCCAACTTTGGGGCCAAAACCCCATATCTGGCAGCCCTGAAAGACAGACTTCTGAGGTGCATACATTGTAAATACTATAAATTTTCCTCATTTCACCAAAAAAAAACTTTCCCAATGACCTCTCAAAACCACAAAAAAAATAAAAAAGTTTGATGCGTGCTGTTGTCTGGTCACATTCTTTCATGTTGATGACACCACAGACATGTTGACAAATGTTCAAAGATTTACACAACTCAAAAGCCCCAAAAAATAACCAACAGACACAACATAAACAAATACTAGCGACAACAAAAAATAATCCAAAAGATTATAAAAACGACTACATACGAGTAGAACATCGAAAAAGAAAATCCCAAATGAAAAATTCTTTAGAAAAATTATGGACAAGTTAACTAAACAAGCACACGTTTCATTCACTAACAATCAACAATCTTTCATCGTTGGCCCAGACCAACACGCTTAGAATAGACAACCAAAACTCGCTAAGGAAAAGCCATAGAGCTATAACAACAAAAACTACACCCATCCAATAGTCAATATTAATAACTTTCCCATAGCCTGTGATTAAGGCTTTAAACAAATATAAAATAGCCAAGAAGAAAACTAATTCCCAAATTTCTCATAATCCATTGAAATTCTTTAAAGAATTATTGGAAAAACGAATTTCTTCAAAATTTCGATGTGGGTAAGGTACACTCGAAAAAATGTGTGCATGCAAACGAAGAAAATCTTAGTACTTATTTCACAGTTGAAGTGAAACAAGGAAAACCCAGTAAAAGGCAAGTGTCACATATCAGACAACTATAGAGGAGACAGGTACGCTAGACTTTCTGATACTTTTAATCTTTTTATATGACTCCAGCCACTTACAAATCCCTACTGCGAGAAAGTGCAAGGTTTAGCAATTTATAGGTTGTGCCTACTTAAATGGCCTATATTTACAACCTATTAAGGTCAAAGGCCGAGCATGTTGTAGAATTCCATGAGCTTCGATCTTCTGCGCTATACTCCAATTTCGTAGGCCAAGCTTTAAAAGATTTTCTTCTACTTCGTCTTTCCATTAAAGTTTCGGACGTCCTCTTCTTCCATTTTTATTATTCCAATTTTAGCTTTTTCATAGTAATTGTTTTTTTCAGGAGTGGGTTACTAGCCCGATGTCCTAACCCATATTTTTATAGTTCTTCTGGGAGAACACGCGGCACTTGTTAGCTCACTACTACGAGGAGGTCAGTGTCAACAGCTAAGATAAGGGATAGACCAAGATAAGTCTTGCTTGCTTGATATCCAACCTATTCGAAGATATTTTCATTCCTGAGACATGTAGCCCTTAAGACAGGATGATTTTGACTTTTGCAAAAGCTGTGGTGATGAGGAAGAGTCTATAATCTTCTCTGCACTTGGTTTGCCCTATCGTGTAGTAGGGGAATAATGCAGGGCTCTTATTTATTAACCGACTTAATAAAGTCGGTAAAGTCGGCTTCCATGGTAAAAAAAATGGATTTTATAGTTTACGTTAATACAATAATGCGTTTACAATTACGCTCGGTGGAACACTTCCAGTCAACATTAAACAATCCTATTGCATTTGAAGCACTGACGAAAGTACAAAATAAAACCAACCATGATAGATTATTCGATGGAATTCAGACAGCCAACCAACAATACAAGAAGTGAAGACGTTCCCACGGCAGTCGGTTCTTCGTACCGGAACGACTCGAAAATCTTAAGTTTTCGCCCAAGGACTGTCACTTCTGCGATATTACCAATAATATCGCAGTTACAACAACAACAACAAGAAGTGAAGAATGCTTAAGGCTTTTAAGCTCAATAAGGCCCCGGGCAATGACAATATCTCAGCGGAGATGCTTTTATGTGATGTTGAAGGATAGGCGAGACTTTGGCAACCATTTGTTCGTAAAATATGGGAAGATGGAGCTCCACCAACCTCCTGGAATGAAGGTATACTAATCAAAATACCAGAAAAAGGTGACTCCAAAGACTGCAATAACTACAAGGGTATAGCACTTCTTCCAATACCGTGCAAAATACTAAGTCGAATAATTTTGAATAGAACGTCTGACAAAGTTTCCAAAACACTCCGCTAAAATCAGTTTCGGTTCCGAGAGAATCGATCTTGAGTTGATCTCATCAATACAGTTAGAATAGTACTGGAGCAATGTAATGAATTCCGCACCCCCATTTACCTAACGTTTATCGACTTTATGAAGGCCTTCGACAGTGTCAATAGGAGCTATCTATGGATTTTAGAAAACCAACGAAAATTCTGAACCTAATTTGGGCAATGTACGTGGATTTTAAATGTCGGGTTCTACTAAAGGTAAATTGTCTAATCCGTTCGAAGTTACTACATGTCATCTATACTTTTTATTCTGGTATGCCTAGCATACCAGATGTCCCAAGTTCGATTATCGGCCAGACCCACTTCAAAAAAAAAAATTAATTAAAAAAAAAAAACGGCGGTTCACCTCATAACTCAGCTAGCCACTAGTTATTGAGCTGTGTAAAACTTCTTCATTGTCTAAGAGAAGTATCCGTTGTTCCAATTGGAATATCGTGGGAATTATGTATTTGTCTCCATCGGCCGATTGTTTTCGCCTTATGTGAAACCCAGGTATCTGAGAATACTGGATTTTTACATACCTGGGTATCACTTCCTATCCCTTTTTAACTTCATTGCAATGTACATTCGCGATGAAGTTGCGCACAAGTACCGGCAATTGTTAGGTACGCATGATAACGAATTTGACTGTCTCTTGGTTAAGTTCAGAACTAGGGCTCATCTTTTGCACTTCGGGTCTCTTTACAGAAGTCCAAATGCGAATAGGGCCACAACGTTATCTGGCGTCGATGCCCTCTTTGATACAATTATGAAGATCATCGAGAGTTGCCCGAACAGTGAAATCGTTTTTGCTGGTGATTTCAATATTCACAACTCCTCATGATTTCGCCATTCCACACAACTTTTGAAGGCCTATATGTTGAGCTATTCGCCGCGCATTATCACCTAGCGCAACTGGTGAATGAACCAACGCATATCTCATGTGTTGAATGACACTAACAAAATACCCTTGACCATTTTCTTATTTCACACCCTCACAAGTATGAAGTCAAGGTTCTTGCACCTCTTGGAAATTCGGATCATTGTACCATTTCCGCCTCTTTTTCGTTCTCCTGGCTTCGGAATGTTTCAAAAACAGCCACGAAACGTTTAACTTATTTATACGAAAAAGGTCGTTGGGCTGAGCTCAACGAATTTTTTAGGCATTTTAGCTGGAAACTTTGTTTTCTTGACAGTAATGTTAATACCGAGAGGTTGCTTTCAGTAACTGGAGTAATAAACAAAATCCAATTACTGATTTGCAACGCAAACAGGCAAGGCGTACGTGTGCCAAAGTATTAAGGCTTGAAAAGGCTCTCTACGAGCTACGCCTTCCTCGGGGCAGCAAGAATTTCTTGCCATTCGTTAAAAGAGTCAAGAATAATGCTAGTTCTACAATTTCTTCTCTTTTAAAGGATGGCCAAACATTCACAGACCCGGTTGATAAAGCTAACCTTTTAGCTAAATTTTTTGCAAGCAATGCCGGAAAGCACTCAACCTTTGCTCGGGCTCGAAAGAATATCTATAACTATGCCAAAGATATTCTTTCGCGCCCGTGTTGTAAAACGGGTTTTAGCGGATCTCAATATAAATAAGTCTCCAGGTCCGGATGGCATTCCAGCACTGGTCTTGGAGCAGAGCTCTCGACGCTTGAGCGTCCATTAGCTAACCTTTTCAGCACCTTGTATCATGCCGGTACATTTCCTCGGTGCTGGAAGGTTGCTAATTTTACGCCAATCCCTAAAAAGGGTGAGGCTAACCGCCCAATTGCAATTTGTTCTGGAGAGTTTTGGAGAGTATCTTAAACCACCATCTTGCTAAATATCTAGAGTCTAACAACCTACTAAACCACCGCCAGTATGGGTTCCGTAGGGGACGCTCTGCTAGCCTTCTTATCGGAAAAATGGTGTCAATCCATACACCGTTTTGGCAAAAGTAAAGTTGTGGCTCGGGATATTTCCAAGGCGTTGATAGGGTGTGGCACGCAGCACTTCTATCAAAACTTATTGCCTTTGGTGTCGGTAATAACTTCTCTCGGTTTATATCGATCTTCCTCAGAGATCGCACTATACGAGTTGTTATAGATGGGTTATCTTCAAACTAGTTCAAGATTAATTCAGGGATACCGCAAGGCTCTGTTCTTTCTCCTACTATATTTCTTATCTTTATAAATTACCTTCTACATCAAACTTCCAATCCTATCTACTCTTTTGCGGATGATAGTAATATATGCCATTCATATTCATTCAATCGTAGGCCAAGCCTTCTTGAGGTTAGCACTATGAGACAAAACATGAATGAATCATTAAACCGCGATTTAGAAACAATTTCAGAATGGGGCCGTGTGAATAAAGTTGATTTTAATGCGCGGAAAACTCAATGTTACTTCATCTGTATTAATGGGTGGTGTACACATTGAGGAATCAGATTCGCTCCCCGCAGAAGTTTTCCCAGCCAGTAGTAATATAGGCAAATTCAAATCAAATGTCCACAAACACTACTCCATCTATCCTCACTCCCATAACCTATTTCCCTAGTTCCAACACAATGCATCGCATAAGTAGGGCTCATACTTTGAGAGACCTTTATATTTCATTTTTCTTCGAGTGTAAGTTATAGACATGTTTACTAACCAAAAATACAAGTTTAAAATCAAATGCATAGCGTTCTTAACTCTTTATTTTAAATTCTTCATTACTATTAATTTATATGATAATTGTTCAATTAAACAAATATTTACAAATCTTAAATTGTTGCTATTACAAGCAATAAACAATAAAATTTAAATGGTATTGTATTATATACTAATTGAATAATAATATAAATGAATAAAATAATATGCATTTACCTGCCTTTTTTCCACTAATTTGGACATTTAACAGCCACTTTTAACATTTAAAGACTTCTTCATTTTAAGAATTTTAACCACAAATTTTTCGTGAAGACCAAGTATGGGTTTATTTTGAAAGGAACTTTTATTGGTTAAAATGTTTTATCTGAAAAGATGAGAAAAATGCCGCGATTTTGAAAGGAAATTTGATACTGGAGAATTTTTTGGGGAATTAATTGTTAGGAACTGTTAAGAAAATAAATTATTTTAAGACACATTTAAGGCTATAATAGGATTACAAAAAAGGTAGAATAGAAATAATGATGTATTTTTACACCCACCATCAAAAAGAATGGGGGTATATTGAGGTTGTCATTAGGGTGTTTAATCAAGTTATGTTTGTCCGATTAATCGGTAAAATAAAATCGATTAATCGCTCGAGTAAAATAAAATGGCTAATTTCAAATAATGATTTATTTGAATAATTTTCCACGAGTAATCGAGTTACTCGAGTAAAATTATTTCAATAATTTTGTAAGTATTTTTTTAAATATAACGGCTAAAATTTGTCTCAGTGTATTTCTAAACTGTTAAGTTTGTAAAAAAAAACGTTGACCAAATGGAGAGCAAAGATACTACTTGCTGTTCTTTGGTCCATCTTAGGCAATAATTGATGGTTCCACTTTAGTTAATTTAATATAGTTAATTTTCAATTCATGAAATAATCGTGAATTTTAACATTGTCAATTTTTAGCAATAATCGAAACTTATAAATTACAACTAATATAGTCCACAGTATATATATCGGGTGTTTTTTATTGAGGTATAGAACTTTAAGTTGGCATCACTTTTTTAACTGGCGGCCATTTTGTCAGCTGTCAAGTGATTAATATTTAGTTTGGTTTGCCATTTCATCATGAACAGGTTGACAAAAGAACAATGCTTGCAAATCGTGCAAATTTATTTCGAAAATAATGGTTCAGTTCGCGAAGTTTACCGCATATGTCGTCCATTTTACCGATTATGTCGTCCATTTTATGGTCGACATAATCGTCCATCAGAGCAATTAATTCGGTTAACCATGGATCGTTTTCGCACTACGTTTACTCTATGTGATAATACGCATCCGCAGCAACGTCGAACAGTGCGCACCGAAGAAACAATTGCCGCTGTAGACCAAAGTGTTGAAGAGGACCCGAATGAATCGATTCGCCACCGTGCACAGCAATTGGAGCTTTGTCCATCAACTTTATGGAAGATTTTGCGCAAAGATCTTGGCTTGCGACCTTACAAGATCCAGCTTGTGCAAGAATTAAAGCCGCGAGACCATGCAATGCGTCATGATTTTGGTGTATGGGCCGAAAATAAGATTGATCTCGATGCTGATTTTCATCGCAAAAAAATTGTTCAGTGATGAGGCTCATTTTTGGTTGAATGGCTACGTCAACAAGCAAAATTGCCGCATTTGGAGTGAAGAGAATCCACATGAGACCCTTGAGACGCCATTACATCCACAAAAACTGACTGTTTGGTGTGCTTTATGGGCTGGTGGAGTCATTGGGCCATACTTCTTCCGAAATAATGCTGGAGAGTCAGTTACCATAAATGGAGACCGGTATAGAGCCATGATAACCGACTATTTTGTTCCCCAATTGGATGGCATGAATGTGGATGAGTTGTGGTTCCAACAAGACGGCGCTACATGCCACACAGCGCACGTCACAATTGATTTATTGAAGGAAACATTCGATGAGCGCATAATTTCGCGGAATGGACCTGTCAATTGGCCACCAAGATCGTGCGATTTGACACCACTGGATTATTTTCTTTGGGGATATGTGAAGTCGCTCGTCTACGCCAACAAACCAGAAACGTTAGGGGACTTGGAAGCCAACATTCGTGACGTTATTGCCAACATACGGCCCCATATGCTCGAAAAAGTAGTTGAAAATTGGACCTGTAGAATTGGCTTTATTCGAGCCAGCCGCGGCGGCCACATGCCCGAAATCATATTTAAACACTAATGGCATAAAATTATCCTTCCAATAAAGCCAAATTGATGGACATTAAAACGATTTTCTTGTGTTTTATTTCAATTCGAAGTTCTATACCTCTAAAAAAAACACCCATTATATAGTCAGTGTAATTTCAGATATATATAGCCTGGTCTACCATAGACCTGTTGTGGTATCTAATGTATTCGTAATTTCTACTATTGTTTACTTGAAAGGTCCTAATGCAATCGTAGCTCCTGTTATAGATTAGTTGAAGGTACCATTGCAATCGTAAAACCTAGTATAGTCCAGTTGAAGTCTCCAATGTATTCGTAAATACTACTATAGTTTAGTTGAAGATCCCTGTGTAATCGTAGGTCCCACTATATTAACAGTACGTCCTACTATAGTTCAGTTAAAGGACTCAATGTAATCGTAGATTCCACTTTAGTGCAGTTGAAGATCCCATTGTAAACATAGGTAAAAGGTAGTCGTATTAGTAATCTATTAGATCAAATTTAGGATTTATGAAATCGAAAGATTGCTTTTTATATATAGAAGTAAATTAACTCACTTAAAATATTCAGGGTGACAATATCTTACAAATGTTAATTTGTATTAAAAATAAATTTTTTTTATTTTGGTTTTATGTTTTTTATTGCGAATTGTTAAACTTTTTTGTTAATAAAACACTATAATTTTAGTAAAAAATTGTTGTATTAAAAATATATATATAACAAGTAAGAAAGTGCTATAATCGGTCAAGAACGACCATACGATACCCTTCACCACTAAGGTCAAAAGTGTTATTTTTTCTGTATAAATAAAGATAAATATTTGCTTAATTTTGCCATCATACAAACATTTTATCAAAACTTTTATATTTAAGCTGCTTCCGACATTTGGACTTATATGAGAGCTAGGGTCAAATGTGGACCGATTATCTCGAAATTTGGCAAGTTGATTACAGTTGTTACAAAAATTATGTGTGTAAAAAATAAACTTAAAATTATCTTCAGATATACGAGCTTTTTAGTGATTTTTTTCTCATTTAGTACGTTTTTAAAGAAAAGTTTGTATGGGAGCTATGGTCAAATGTGGACCGATTTTAACGAAATTTGGTACAGTGATTTTAGTTGATATAAGCAGTATTTCTTTTAAATTTGATGAAAAAATATTGATTTTTGTGGCCAATTTATCAATTCGGGGAAGTGGGACCTATGGGAGGTACCATAAATAATGGACCGATTTTGACCAATTTCAATAGCCATGGTCCCATTATCAAAAAAATGATCTGTGCCAAATTTCATCAAATTATCTTTAGAATTGCGACCTGTAGTTTGATTACAAGGTTTACATGGGGGTCCAGCCAGCCAGCCAGACGGACGGACGGACATCGCTAAATCGACTCAGAAAGTGATTCTAAGCCTATTGGTACACTAAAAGGTGGGCACAAACTTATAATACCCTTTCCACCTATGGTGGTGAAGGGTATAAAAAGCTTACAGAAAAATCTTACTCGAGTAATTTTAAGATGAATTTTTTACTCGATTAACTCGAGTAATTTTTAACGATTAATCGATTTTTCGAGTAATTAAAAAACCCCATTTTTAAGTTATTTGATTACTCAAATAATTAAAAGTCAAGTAAAATGAACACCCTAGTTGTCATTCCGTTTGTAATTTCCTTAATATTGGCTCAAAAACCAAAAGTGATATTATTCTAAATCCTTATGAAATTCTAAGACGATTAAGCGATGTCCTTCTGTCTGTCCGTACGTCTGTCTATCTGTCTGCCTATTGTTGGCGCGATAAAGCCTTAACGAAAGGATATAGGTAACTGAAATTTGTCATCAATATTCTTTATTTCTTAGAAAATTTAGGTTTTAAAATCGCGCAAAATCGGTTCACATTTGACCATAGCTCCCGCATAACCTCGTCAAGGCTAATCGCTTATTTGCTAATAAATGACAAATTATAATAGCTATGATGATAAAATTTAGTGTATAAAAGTTTTACATAATCACTAGGCAGCATATGAAATTTCATTGAAATCGGTTTACATTTGACCATAGCTCTCATACAAAATACTTACGGAAACAGCCTAAATTCCACCTTTAATACACTTACATGTATATAAATGATAAACTGTAATAGCTATCATCACTAAATTTGGCACAAGAAAGTCTTAGGTGAATGCCAGCGTGTGTGCCAAATTTTGTTACAATCGGTCACCAATTCACCATAGCTTCCATATAAAAAACTAACGGAAGCACAAAAATACAAAAAGAAAAGGGTGTCCGTCAGATAAAAGCTCCTTAACGACAAGAGCTAGAGAAATAAAATTTTACAAAAGTATTTTCGATATATTGAAAAAGTTGTGTACTGAAAATGGGCGAAATCGGTTCACATTTAGTTAGAGCTCCCGTATAACATCGTCCCGGGAATCACATTAATGCTGAAAAATTTAATACAATTGTAATATCAATGACAATTAAATTTAGAACAGAGACGTTTTATGCAACTATTGGTCAGTATATCAAATTTTAAAGGAATCGGTCCATATTTGACCTAGCGTTCATAAAAAAACACTCCCGGAAACCACTAAAAGGCCACAAACGCCAGTTAAAAGCTATTAAATTATAAAGTGTGACAGCTATGGCTACTAAATTTTGCATAAATAAGTTTTATATAAATACCAGCCAGTATATAAAATTTTGTGTAACATCCTCTTTTTATATCTACAATCAAAAAGATTAGGAGGTAGCTATCAATCAATGTTCAGCCCAGAAGTTAAAGGCTGGATGAATTAGAAGCTCCTAACAAAATATATGGACCTGCCATATTGCTATCAAAGTGTTTAGCCTAACTAAAATTCTTATTAAGCACAACGAAAAGTATTCGCTGGCTTAACATGCAAAGGCACTAAGTCCATATTTGAAAAATTTTCAGGGGAGACAAAAAACAATTAAAATTTTTTTGTATAAAAATTTGTAATTTTTTTTTGAAATGTACTTTTAATAGGGAAATATATTGTTTTTATTATAAAAAATGGACTTAGCGCTTTTGCTCATCACTACAAAACAACAACACAAAAAACAACAACACAAACTGCTAGAAAAAGTGGACTTAGTGCCTTTGCATGTTAAGCCAGCGATTTAACAACTTAATATAAAACTATACCCGGTTATGAGACCGAATTTTGTTCAAAGTAAATACTAGGGAAACCATAATAGATACTCTTAAATTTTGAACTGTAAAGCTACTGCAGCCGAATTTAGATCCAAAGATTTTACCAACAATATCAAAGATTTTACCAACAATATCAATAAGCTTAACAGATTTTTTCAAAATTGGTCCACATTTTGAATTAGCAGCACCCTCGTAGATATATGAGATATGTTTCTAAATTAAACACAATTTGATGGTGGGTATATAAGATTCGGCTTGGCCGAATATAACACTCTAACCTTTTTTTTGCATTTATCGGGAAAAATGTTCGAATAACACGCTTTTAAACGAGCTGAGAAATTGAATATAGTTTGTTTCTTCGTTTTCGATTATTTGCTTCCGAATCGTACTGGAGGTCTCCGAAATAACATCTCCGATTTGATACAGCGGCAAAATATTGCGTCAAGTTTCATTTTAATATTTTTAAAATTGCGAGAATTAAGTGATTAACTCTATTAGAAACACTGTCAACGTTTTGAATATCGATATCTTCTTTTTAGAAAACTTAAGTGTTAATAAAACTTTTTTGGCATGAAGACGACATAGACCAGTTTCTCTTACCATTACCACTTTCAGTTACTTTCCCAATTTTGGCTATAATTCCTTTCACCTCGTTTATGTCAACTCATTTTTATTAAATTATTGCGCCACTGTTTTGAAATGTCAGTTATTGTTTAAGTTTCGGATTTATATTTATTGCAAACTATTTATTAAATATTTTCTTAAGCTTAAGTCAAGGGCCTCTACCATAGACACCCTATTATTAAATTTGTGGTATTTGCATAAATTGCTTTTGAAAAAATTGTCTTGAAAGATAATGTTAATTCAAATTACTCTCGATAATTGTATAGTATTAAGAATGCGACAACACCATTTCCAAAAACATCTATAGAAGATAAGATAGAAAGACAATACACGAGGTCGTAGTATTGCCAGTGCATAAAATGTTTGTTTGTTTACAAAAATATTCATATAAAAAAATATCTGAGTAGGATGTAATTAAATCTGGCAGCACTGAAAAATCTGCCGCGCTGAAAAGTAGAACTTTGTTCTACTTTTTTCCATTGCCGCTTCAAATTTGACCTATATAAAACTGGAACGTTTTAATGTCGGTTATTGATATTCTTGTATTCTTCTTCTGTTATTCATAGAGCATAGAGCCTCAACTCCATTTATATCGAACTCTATTGCGAGTTGTTAGGCATTCGTCATTCCATGAAAAGTGCTTGTTACTCTGCATCAATTGACCTTCCCCACGTTCTAGCAGGAGTGCAAATACGACGGATGCTTCCTTGTGGATTCCAACGATGCGCTTGTCGAGCAATGTTGGTATTTGGCCTTCGAAGTGTGTGGCCTATCCACCGCCATTTCCGTTGACATACCTCTACAGAAGCAGGGATTTGGTTTGTAGCGTCTAGTAACTCTTCATTTCTTATGCGATTCGGCCTCCATATATTAAGAATTTACCTCAAGCATTTGTTTGCAAAAGGTTTGTAGGAGCTTATCGATGGCATTTGCGGGTTTCCAAGTTTCGCAACCACGATTGGGATGTAATGGGATGCAGCTGTTGCTTGGCGTCTCCAGCTACCAGGTAACAACTGTATCCAATTCCTACTCTAACCTCCTCGTGGTACATCCTGGTACCCTGAACATCCTAGTTAAAGATGCGGTTAACAACCCGTGTGGGATTCTAGGTCAGGGTCAATATGAGTTTGAGTTATCTTAAAGCCATTCCAACGTATTTGGTCTAAGGGTCTAAGATAATTGTACTTGGTAAAGTACGAAAATGCTGCGTCTGTTCACAATGTTAGTTACGGCTGCAAGCGTGCGTCTGTCTCGGATCGAGCGGCTCGGTTTACAAACGTGTCTCTTGCCTTTAGACTCATCATCCATCGACTTAGCACTTACGATGTTTTAAGCATGAAAAGAAACAACATTACAGAAAAAACTACTACAAGGGGTAATCATGCGAGAAATCCCCCTACTACGACAGCTAACACAAGGAGGCGCCTAATCTATGCAATAATATGATGATGAATGAAACCAATCCTATTCCAATATTCTTGTATAAGCAATGCTTTAAATTGGCTGTGGCTTTCCCAACAGCTTCATTGGTTCCTTGTTTAGAGTATCTAACTCTAAAGATATCAAGTCCGAAATTGGCAAGACCCCTTTCATACATACATAGTTCCCACGACATTCCGTTTGGAATAAGGGGTACTTCTGTCAGACAATGAGCTGCATCCGATTCATTTTTTTAGACTCATTAAAAGGGACCTACGTTTTACATCGCAAGCCCTTTTAAAGAGTCCAATTTGTCGAGGTACTTTTTATCTGTAGAGATTCTCAGAGAATTGAAAGATTCAAGAGAAATTATCCTTACATTCTATTTGGATGTTTCGAGATCATTTTGGGCTTGAACTATTTTAACTCTGGCAACACTTTCCTAATTAAATGCTCAGAAGCTGATATCTCCTAAAGTTTAGTAGACTTAAAGGTAACTGTTGATTCAACCACAGATTGCAGGAAATCCAAACTTTTCGTATTTTCTCAGACTGTGATAGTCGATCTACCAATCGCCATAGATCAGATCTAATGACAGATCTCACGATTTACAGAATTATTTTCTTTCTTCATAATTGTTCGTCTATAGAGCTAGAATAAGAGTCATCATCCTTCTGGTAAGCAATATGTGGTATGGGACTTTAATTTCATTTACTTTAATTATATTCACTTAAATGGTCTATACTTACAACCTGTTAAGGTCAAAGGCAATTCTATGCATTATCAATTTTAGCTTTTTCATAGTAATATTTTCATTTCTAGGAGTGCTTACTAACCCGACGTCCTAACTTAGTAGTTCCTCGGGTGATTCCATGAGAAGATCAGTGTGTACAGTTGAGATGAAGGATTACCAAGATAAGTCTGAGGTAACTAAGTAAAAATAAACCAGAACCGTTGCTTTATCCCTTCGGTAAATGTGTCTATTTTGTGAACATTTATCTTCGATAGATCAAATAAAACATGCAGAAAAGATGTACCCATATGGAGAACCCTTAGATTTGCAAGTTCGTGGGCTTGATAGATGTTGTTGTTATGACAACTGCTACAGTAGTCGTTATTTTGAAGACAAAGTATTCTGACATGTAACCCAAAAACGCAGTGACCTGTAAGGGTTGAGATCGAGTTGCGAAGTCGGTGGAACGATTAATATCGTAAATGAGTCATGTTTGCTTTGAAACTGAATAAGTGGTTTCAGTGGATTAAGTGTTGTCGGGCAACCCGTATAGAGGTTGCCTTATAAGCGATTTGCAGACGGATAGTGGCAAACCCATTAATAGGTCAACATCTTTCGGACTAAGGAGATCATCAGGTTAAGCAAGTTTATCTGCAATTATGTAACCAGGTACGTTATTATAACTGGGTACCCACAAGTGTTCAATATAAATAGTAACATCTCACAATATCACAAAGAGATGTCCGAAATTCGAGAGTGAGAACAGATGTCGTTTGGTCATAAGATAGGGATTTAATGGCGGCCTAGTTGTCGATACAGAAACGAATATCTCTGACGTATTTTCTCCGGTATCTTAGCCTTGACTTCCTTGTTTATAGCTGATATCTCGTGCTGAAGAATACTTTATAAATTAGGGAGCTTAAAACAGATTTCCTTCCCTAATAGAGAGATGAAGAAGCTTCCCCCAGTCCCTTCTTTGACACAGATCCATCCGTGTGTACCTCCAAATACCCATCATCAAAGAGTACAATATAGAAGAAGAGTTCAATATAACAATGTCTCACAATCTCACTAAGAGATGCTCGGCATTCTCGAGCGAGAACAGATGTCGTATGGACATTAGATAGCGATTTTAAGGCGGTCTCGTTATCGATACAGAAACGAATATCTCTGTCGTATATTTTGTGATATCTTAGCCACTCGACTGTCTTGTATACAGATGATATCTCGGCCTAAGGAGTACTTTAGAGGTAAGGGATCAGATTTTCTTCGCTAATAGATAGTTGAAGAAGCTTCCCTCACCCCCTTCTTTGTCTTAGATCCATCCGTGTATACCTCCAGACACCCATCAGAGGAAGTAGTATCTGCAGAGATTTGTAAGGGATACGCAAAGAGGGGAGTAGATATGCAGTAGTCCACGTTGTTAGGGATATTAGAAACTTTATCCAGAATGGGCCCATAATCCAATAGTACTTAAGAGCTATTTGCTGAGCCATCAATTCGACCTGGAACCAGTTAAGTATAACACAAAGTGCCTTGGAAGGTGTGATTCTAATGGCACCGGTAATCACAATAGGTTATTTTAACAGAAAAATCACGCTGATTTGTTTTGTTAAATGGATGCCACTAAACAAGCGCGCCATACATTATATAGACTTGACGAACATTTCAAAGAGTCAGGCGGTATTTGTAGGACTTAAACCCCAAGGCTCCTCTGCATGAGTAGAGTGCAAGTGATACTTTAGACATATTCGATATTATTCCTTATGACCATATTTTTGAGTCTTAAGCGTTCTCCCGAAATAATTTCTGTCCGCTTGAAGGGGTTAAGTTCTCTTGACTCAAGATCTGGGTCCTATTACGCTTGATCCTAGAATTCGAAATCATCTAGTTCTGAGCCAGAATCATATAATAAGCCCGCCATAATCTAAGCGTATGTGGATTTTAAATGTCGAATCCTACCATACACAAGGGTAAATTGAAAAATCCGTTTGAAGTCACTACTACGAGTACAGTTAGTAAGTATGTATCTTGTCACCTATACTTTTATCCTTGTCATCGACAATAGACTATGCACGGCTCTGAATGGTAGACGCGGTATCTAATGGGCACCCTTTAAACAACTCGTGGACTTGGAATATACTGATGATGTATGTCTTCTAAGCCAAAGACCTTCAAGAAAATACTAACGCTATCACTGTTGAAACTCGGGTAATTGGGCTACTTACGTACATACATTCAAATTGGAACAAGGCGCACTTCTCTCAGATAATGAGCTGCATCCGATTCTATTTTTAGATTCACTGAAAGGGACCTACGTTTTGACTCCTGCTCCGAACGGCAAATGCATTAGTTAGAGAAGTTCTACATAGCGTAATACTTAATAAACAATGGCTAGCTGAGTTATGAGGTGAACCGCTTTTTTTTAATATTTATTTTTTTAAGTGGGTCTGGCCAGGGATCGAACTTGAAGCCTCTGATATGCTAGGAGAATGACGGCGGTTCAGCTGGGCTGGAAATCTACATTTCCAAGACTGATTATGCCTGGAGGCTATTAGATGTGTATGTACTTTAATTATCTTGGAAGTTTGGTAGCTACAAAAGGTGGTGCCGAAGAGGATATTGAATCGCGTATTAACAAGACAAAATATGCATTGGGCATTATCCGAGCTATTTGGAAATCTCGGCAAATATTAAAAGCAACCATGTTACGAATATACAACTCGAATGTCAATCCTTCTTGCATTACGGCTGCAAAGCCCTGTAACGCACAAATGCTTGCGGCAAATCCTTAATATATGGTGGCCAAATCGCATAAGAAATGAAGATCTACTAAACGCTACAAACCAAATCCCTTCCTTTATAGAAGTATGTCAACGGAAATGGCGATGGATAGTCCACACACTTTGAGGCCAAATACCAAGCACGACAAGTGCTTCGTTGGAATCTACAGGGAAGAGGCCCTCGTGTTGGAGCACCTGGTAGAGCGTGGTGAAGGTCAATCGATTCGAAGTTGCAAGCAGCAAGCTATTCTTAGAGTGACGTATACCTAACATCTTACAATAGAGTCTGATATTTTGAGGCCCTCCACTGAGAGCCAATGATAACAGAAGAAGAATCTGAGTGGTGCCTGTAGTGTTTAGAGGGTCAGCTAATCCTCTAACTCCTTCAATACCCTCAATAGCTGTCTTCAATGCTGGCATATAATTGTTGTCCCTGTTACATAAGAACAATGTGGTTTAGATATCTTTTGAGCACAGGTCGCCTGACACTAAAAGAATATGGGGGTTAGTTTAACGTGAGGCTAAAGTGGACATGAGGTTAATGATATCTTGAGTACAGGTCGCTTGACACTAAGACAATAGAAGGGTTAACTTAAGATAATCCGAATGCCATATATGTATATTTCCGCGAGATTTTTGATTTTTCTCCTACCATACATGGGAAGTACTTACTTTATCATCTGGCCGTATACTCCACTGGTAGTCAAGGATAATAGAAGAAGAAGAATTACTTTACCGATATATGGGAAGTGTTCGGGTATCCTCCAGTTACGTTACCTCTAGGGGTTAAAGGTTCAGTAGACGTAAGCTTAGAAGAAATATGTTCATAGCAAGTATAAATATTTAAATGAATTCATAAAAAAGTTAATGATTACAAACGAGATATCTTAAAAGATATAGAGGTACATATATAAATCGGACAACAAATGACGGGGTAATGAAAAATGTTAGACAATTGGAAACCGTGTTATTGTTCAAAACCTCACACGAATCCAACTACCAGTTGTCCCATTATATTATTACTAATAAGTACCTAGAGATTGTACAACATTTGCTGGTGTTTTTTACAGAGATTGAGCTTAACTCAACTAAAGTTTAATGTACATTAAACTCAACTGGACAACAGGTCATTTATCTAATAAACCTTTAATAGCTGCAACAATAGCAACAACAACGAAAGCAATAATAGCGATATTGAACGACAATATTTTAATAACTAGATTGTGGACTCTTTTGTACAATATTTTCAAAGTACAAGTACAAACAACAGAAGAAATATAGTAGACTTTTATAGCAGACATTAATGATGATAATGGCGATTAATAATGAATCCACTTTGTACTTGTAGTTAGTCAACTGAAGTTGATTTCTCAGTTGATCGTTTTTTGTATTAAACTTGTACTTCTGTATCATCCATGAAGCATCTTGAACACAAGTGTAGATCGCATATTTCAGATATAATTAGATGGATAAATAGTTACAAACGAATCTATATATATAAAACTCTAACGTGACTGACTGACTGACTGACTGACTCATCATCGCACAGCCCAAACGGCTAAAGCTAGAGAGCTGAAATTTTGACAGCTGGTACCTTTTTCAAAGTATAGATCCACTAAGACGGGATTTTTGGAAATTCGGCCTCTAAGGGGGTAAAAAGGGGTAAAAAAGGGAAAAATTAGTAATGCTGTATCTCCGGAAGTAAACGTCATAGGCCCAAAATTGAAATTGCGTTGGGATCAGCTGCAAAAATAAGTAGACACGTGTTTGGTACTTTTTAGCAGATGGGACAAATAGGGGGTAAAAAGGGTAAAAATGAAATGTTGGTACTTTTTTAAACCCATGTGTATCTTTTAAACCAATCAACAGAGTAACAAAATTCAAAACGGAGCCGGTAAACAAGAAAAAAATATTAGACACGTGTTTGGTACTATTTTGATTCAGGGTTCAAAAAGGGGGAAAAGCGGGGAAAAAAATTTAGGGTAGGTCCATTTTTCTTTTTCTTTGTATTTGACTTGAACCAATAAAGCTACCAATAAAATTTATAGGGAGGTCGATTGCCCAGTACAAAATATTAAATATGTGTTTGGTACTTTTTTCAATTAAAAGGGTAAAAAAGGGAAAAATCGGTAACATTATATCTCCTTAACCAACAGCGATAGAAGCGAAAATTAAATTGGCTTGAGATTAGCACTAAAAATTAAGGGACACGTGTTCGGTACAGACAGAAACAAAGTTGAAATTGGATTTGAATCGCCTACAAAAATAAGGGGACACGTGTTTGGTACTTTTTTGAAAATGGCACTAATAAGGATAAAAAAGGGTAAAAACTATATTTTAGTACTTTTTTTAACCCATATGTATCTTTTGAACTAATAAACATAGAAACATATTTTATATCGCAACCGACAGATATTAAAAAAGAACTAAATACGTATTTGGTACTTTTGCGATTAATGGGGTACAAAAGGGTAAAAAAAGGGAATATATTCAAGGATAGGTTTTTTGCTTTTTAGCCATGGATATCTTTTAGGCTAATGAAGTTAGAAGTATAATTTATTGACTGGTAGATTTACATTGAAAAGAAATAAGCTACGTGTTTGGTACTTTTTTTTAATTTTGGGGGTAAAAATCGGTAAAGTATATCTTCTAAACCCAAAGTGATAGAAACAAAAACTAAATTGGTCTGAGATTGGCACTTAAAATTAAGGAACACATGTTCGGTACTGTTTTGAAGTTCAACCTCTTAGAAGGTAAAACAGGGTAGAAAAGGGAGAAATTAGTAACATCATATCTCCGAAACCAACATCGATGCAAACAAAGTTGAAATTGGATTTGAATCGGCTAGGAAAATAAGGAGGCACGTGCTTGGTACTTTTTTGGAAATGGCATTAATAAGGATAAAAAAGGGTAAAAACTATATTTTGGTACTTTTTTCAACTAATATGTATCTTTTGAACTAATAAATACAGAAACATAATTTATATCGCAACAGATAGATATTAAAAAACAATTAAATACGTATTTGGTACTTTTGCAATTAATGGGATACAAAAGGGTAAAAAAGGGAAAATATTTAAGGGTAGGTTTTTTGTTTTTAGCTATGAATATCTTTTAGGCTAATGAAGCCAGAAGTATAATTTATTGACTGGTCGATTGACAAAGAAAAAATAAAATACATTTTTGGTACTTTTTTTAATTTTGGGGGTAAAAATATATCTTCTAAATCAAAAGTGATAGAAACCAAAACTAAATTAGTCTGAGATCAGCACTAAAAATTAAGGGACAAGTATTCGGTACTTTTTTGAAATTCGGCCTTTTAAAGGGTAAAACAGGGTAGAAAAGGGAGAAATTAGTAACATCATATCTCCGAAACTAACACCGATGCAAAAGAAGTTTAAATTGGATTTGAATCGGATAAAAAAATAAATGGCCACGTATTTGGTACTATTTCAAAAATGGTACTAATAAGAATAAAAAAGGGTAAAAACTATATTTTGGTACTTTTTTAACACATATATATTTTTTGAACTAATAAACATAGAAACATAATTTATATCGCAACTGATAGGCATTAAAAAACTATTAAACACGTATTTGGTACTTTTGCGATTAATGTGGGACGAAAGGGTAAAAAAAAGGGAAAATATTCAAGAGTAGGTTTTTTGCTTTTTAGCTAAGAATATCTTTTCGGCTAATGAAGCCAGAAGCATAATTTATTGGCTGGTAAATTGACACTGAAAAAAGTAAAATAAGTGTCTGGTACTTTTTTTAATTTTGGGGGTAAAAATCGGTAAAAATATATCTTCTTAGCCAAAAGTGATAGAAACAACAACTAAATCGGTCTAAAATCGGCACTTTAAATTAAGGGACATGTATTCGGTACTTTTTTCTTTAATTCGGCCGTTTTGGGGTTAAAACAGGGAAAAAATGGGAAATATTAGTAACGTCATATCTCCGAAATTCAAAACGATAGGAATAGAGTTGAAATTTGCTTCGGATGGGCTGAAAAAAAACGAGAAACGTATTTGGTACTTTTTTGAATATGGTACTAATAAGGGTAAAAAAGGGCAAAAACTATATTTTGGTACTTTTTTGAACCCATACGTATCTTTTGAAATAACAAACATAGAGAAACAGTAAACGTCACAATTGATAAGTAACAAAGAATTATTAGACACGTATTTGGTACTTTTACGATAATTGAGGTAAAAAAGATAAAAAAATATTCAAGGGTAGGTTTTTAACTAATGAAGCCAGAACTATAATTTACAGACGGGTGGATTCATATTGAAAAAGTAAATTGAAAAAAATTGAAAAAGAAAATGGATAAATTAGTAACATCATATCTCCGAAATTTACATCGTTAGAAACAAAGTTGAAATTGGATTTGGATCATCTTGCAAAAAAAGGGGACACGAGTTTGGTACTTTTTTGGAAATGGAACTAATAAGGGAGAAAAAGGGAAAAAACTATATTTTGGTACTTTATTAACCCTATAAGTATCTCTTGAACTAATAAACATAAATACTCTATTTACATCACAATTGATAAGGACTAACAAAAATTAAGAAGGTGCTTGGCGCTTTTACGATAAATGAGGCACAAAAGAGTAAAAACTATGAATATCATTTAAACAAATAAAGCCAGAAGTATAATTTACAGACAGGTCTATTCACATTGCAGAAGTATAAGACACGCGATTGATTCCTTTTTTTAATGTTTGGAGTAAAAAGGGGGAAAATAGGTAACGTAATATCTCATAAATCAAAAGTGATAGAAACAAAGATTAAATTGGTCTATGATCAGCATTAAAAATTAAAGGACACGGGTTCGGTATTTTTTTTAATTTGGCCGCTTATGGTTAAAACAGGCTAGAAAATGAATAAATCATATAATCGGCTAGAAAATGAAAGGGACATGTGTTCTGTACTTTTTTTGGAAATGGCACTAATAAGGGCAAAAAGGGTAAAAACTATATTTTTGTACTTGCGTATCCATGCGTATCTTTTGAACTTATAAACATAAAGACTCACTTTATGCCACAATCAATAAGTATTAACAAAATATTAAACATGTGCTTGGTACTTTTACGATAAATGGGGTTCCAAAAGGTGAAAACGGGAAAATATTCATTTAAGCTAATGAAGTCAAAAGTATAAATTAGAGATGTGTCAATCAAAGGGGTAAAAAAGGGAAAAATCGATGACATTATATCTTCTAAACCTAATGGATGGAAACAAACACTAAAATGGTCTAAGATCAGCCCTAAAAATTAAGGGACTTTTCAGTACTTTTTGCAAATTAAACAGTTTTGGGGTTAAAATAGGGTAGAAAATAAAAACATTAGTAAAGTTATATCTCTGATACTAATATCGACAGAAAAAAAATTTAAATTGGATTTAGATCGAATAGAAAAATAAAAAGTCATGTTTTTAGTAGGTACTTTTCGTAAATGAGCTAAAAATAGGGAATAAAAAGGATAAAAACTAAATTTTGGTACTTTTTTGACCCATATATAATTTTTGAATCAATTATTATAGAAACAAAATTTATACCGCAATCGAAAATAACAAAAACGGGTCAAAAATTTAAAGATAGGTTTTTTCCTTTTAAACTGTGCATGTTGTTTAAATCAATAAAATAATAAATAAATCAATGATTTATGGACTGTTCTATTGACATTGAAGAAATATGTGACAGGTGTTTGGTATTTTTTTCAATTAACAAAAATGGAGTTAAGATCAGCAATAAAAATATTAGGACATGTATCCGGATTTTTTTTTTTTTTAATTTGGCTGATCAGGGGTAACCAACGGGTAAAAAAAGGAAACTTTTGTAAAATATTCAAAATCAAAAGCGACAAGAACAAGATTTAAATTGGGTTAGCAATCAAAATTGGGTCAGCTACAAAAATAAGGGAGGCGTGTGTAGTACTTTTTTGAAAATGTAGAGGGTAGGTACTTATTTTGTCCTATATGTATCTTAAGAACCAATAAGTATTTAATTTAATTTATATCGGAATTGATAAATAAGTGAAAAAGTTATTTTGGTAAATTTTGTAACTTTGTCAATTCAAATGGTGCCGCTAACGAAGTAGCGGGTTATAAAGCTAGTACTAATATAAATTTACACAGATACTTAAATACATCCTCTCTTAGAGATATTGATTTACAGTGAAAGAAATCGATCAATAAAATGGAATTTGAGACTGGTATTTAAGGCCTAGTTCCAAAACCAAATAGTTCTTCCACTTTCGTAAAGTGGACTTTTGCAAGCCTTTACCATGGGTCCTTCTTCACGAAAGCCTACTAAAGACTAATCTTACAAAATGTTTAGTGATCATGCATTTAATTCCCCTACAAAATTCCAATTGGAACAAGGGGTACTTCTCTCAGATATTGAGCTGCATCCGATTCTTAGACTCATTTAAAGGGACCTACGTTTTAACTCCGGCTCCGAACGGCAAATGCATTAGTTAGCGAAACTTTACATAGCCTAATACTCAATAACCAGTGGCTAGCTGAGCTATGAGGTGAACCTTCGATTTTTTGAAAATTTTTTATTTTCAAGTGGGTCTTAGGACCTCTGGTGTGCTAGGCGGGTGGCTTACCTGCTATACCACGGCGGTTCACTAGTGATCATGCATAACCTCAGAAAATGTAAGAAACTGAATGTTTCTAACTACCACCATTCCAACCCAAGCAAATATTGTTCTTCTTTTACTATTGACTCCCAGTCTATTGCGAAATGTTAGGCATACGTCATCTTATGAATAGTTTGCTGCTTGCAACTCCGCATCAGTTGACCTCCTCCACGTACTTCCTGTGGATTCCAACCTCCGCTTCCAACGAAGCGCTTGTTCAGCAATGTTGGAATTTGGGATTCGAAGTGGCCTATTCACCGCCATTTCCGTGCAGATTCCAAGGAAGCGCCTGTCGAGCTAAGATGACATATCTCCACCGCCATTTCCTTTGACATACCTATATAGAAACAGGGATTTGGTTTGTCGCCTTTAGTAGATCTTCATTTCATATGCGATTTGGCCACTATATATTAAGGATTTGCCTTAAACCTTTGCGTTTTCAAGATTCACAGCTTTAATACAGGATGAAATTGACATTCGAGTTAAATATTCGTAACTTTGTCATTTGTCAACAACATCTTTGTCATCTCCATCTTTTGTAGATACCAAACTTCAGGGTCCTATGCTTCAAAATTTTATAACAATAATAATTTCCACGACAACATTCCAATTGGAACAAGGGGTACTTCTCTCAGACAATGAGCTGCATCCGATTCTATTTTTAGACTCATTGAAAGGGATCTACGTTTTAACTCCGGCTCCGAACGGCAAACGAATTAGTTAGAGAAGTTTTACATAGCCTAATACTCAATAACCAGTGGCTAGCTGAGTTATGAGGTGAATCGCCGCTTTTTTTTTTTTATTTTTTTCAAATGAGCCTGGCAGGGGATCGTACTTGGGACTTCTGGTATGCTAGGGGGATGACTAACCTGCTATACCACGGCGGTTCACATGCTTCAAAATTAGAGGCTTAAATTTCTAGGTAGCAGATTCCAAATAGAATTTCTGAACATCCAGCAGCGTGATGTTGAAGGTTTTATAGTTGGACTCAGATAGTTCTAGCTTCTAAGCTATTCTTTCTTCTCAACTATATTTTCTATTAAAGAATATATACCCAAAGGGCCTCCAAGTTAAGGTGTCATTCATTTTGACATCGCCTTTCAAACCTAACCTATCCTAGCATTGTCAATTACTAACTTACTTTGAAAGGTCTTCCTTTACTTGGTCTTTTCATGGAAGTTTCGGACGTCTCCTTCTTGTTTTTTCCAAGAGTATGTTACTATCCCGACGTCCTAACCCATATTTTGATAGTTCTTCTTATGGAAGAACTTGCGGCACATTTTAGCTGACTTTATTAAAGGGTGTTAACATAGTTCCCCGGGTGATATCACGACGAGGTCAGTGTCCGCAGATGAGACGATGGATAATCAAGTCAGGGCTTACCAAGTTAAGACCAATCAGAACCCTTGCTTGGTAAAAGTAGTAGAGTGTTGTTGTCTGTTAGACTCAATTGACTCAATAATCCAGTTGTCTTACTCATAAGGGTCCATTCCAGAGACCTACCGCTAAATATCGCACGAATATTACCGGATCGCTATAGAGTTTTCCGACTTGACATTTCGGAAATTAAGGTAGTTGCAGTTTGGATGAGATGTAGTGTTCTCCTAACATTATGGATAACTAAATTCTCCGATGGTCAAGCTTTATTTAAGTCTCTAGACCATGTCTGCATGAATTCAACATCTGCTCTGGATTGCTGCTGAAAGCTCAAAGAGGTAACTAACTGAGTATACACATATTTATGGCAGTGCCAATCCACAGGTTAATACTAGGGAACTGTAGAGCAGACATGTTAATAAGATGAACTATAATCTTTAGTCATGCAGGCTCCTATCGCTAGAAAGATAATAAGATAGTCCAATTCTGCAAATGATATATTAGCGTTCCAGGCAGATGTGGATTTTAATTTTGATACAATATAGACTATGAGTACGTTTTCTGCCGTATAGATCAACTAAGAATGGATTTTTGGAAATTTTGTCACTAAAGGGGTAAAATCGGGTATGAACAATATCCGGCAGGTGACGCAACAAAAAAATACTCAAAATAAATTATATAGTAAACTGTTCATTTCATTATGCTATGACCTTTACCAAAGTTGTTGCGAATGAGTCGACGAAGCTTTCAAAGTTGGTATGACAAATTTCCGACAGGTGGCGCCACTGAAAATTACTCCAAATAAATTAATCGTAAAGTGTGCATTTGATTATGCTATGATATTTAGCATAGTTGATGCTCATAAGTCGACAGAGTTTTCTAAGTTAGTATGACCAATTTCCAAAAATCTTCAAAATAAATTGACTTGTAAACTATGCATTTCATCATGTGTTGATCGGACAAAACGAATAAAATGATTCAAAATTTTTGTTATTATCGCAAAAACTCACGCAGGGTGCAACTTTACATGGAAATGCTTATTATCGGGTGATTAAATTTCAAGGGCCGATGTTGATTTTGAATAAAACACAAACTATTTAGGAAATTATTGTAATTTTATTTTATTATGATATATTGGTATTACTCAATTATGTAAGGAACAAAATATCGGCCAAATGGGCGCCGCGACCACGGCGGCACATCTCCATCCGATGGTCCAAATTTTCGATGACCCTGAGGCATAATGAAGGTTCTATGCCGTTAATGTGCCAAATTATCTCATCCTTTAGCTCTTGAGTTGTTGCTGGTTTATCGGCGTACACCTTTTCTTTCAAATAACCCCAAAGAAAAAAGTCCAACGGTGTAAAATCACATGATCTGGGCAGCCAATTAACATCGCCATTACGTGAGATAACACGGCGCAAAAGAGCCATTGTTTCGTTAGCTGTGTGGCAAGTGGCACCGTCCTGCTGAAACCACATATCGTCCACATCCATATCTTCCAATTCGGGCCATAAAAAGTTCGTTATCATCTCACGATAGCGAACACCATTCACAGTAACTGCCTGACCGGCCTCATTTTGGAAAAAATACGGCCCGATGATGCTGCCAGCCCATAAATCGCACCAAACAGTCACTCTTTGTGGGTGCTCATTCGCCCAAATGCGGCAATTCTGTTTATTGACGAATCAACTGAGGTGAAAACGTGCCTCATCACTGAAGATGATTTTCTTCGAAAATTGATCATTCACTGTTGCCATTTCTTGCCACCATTCACGACGTTTGGAATGGTCAAGAGGCTTTAGTTCTTGAGCCAATTGCACCTTGTAAGCGTGTAAATGCAAGTCTTTAAGCATGAGAGCGTGAGAGGTGCAATTGTTGGACACGACGACGAGTTGAAGTGGACGGCTCTTCAGCCACACTATCGCGAACAGCAGCAATATTTGCTGCAGTACGAGCTGTACGAGCATGCACTGGTGTTCTCACATCTTCTACAGACCCGGTTTGCTCGAATTTTTCCACGGTTTTTGCGAGTGTACGCACATTTGGACGTTCAAATTGACAAAAAAAAATTACGAAGTGCACGATATGCATTATGATTTGAACGCCCATTTTCATAATAAGTCCATGGTTCAAATTGAGTAAGTCTGAAATAGAGAAATGTCAAATAAAATTCAGAAAAAAAACTTGGCGTTTAGGTGTGGTTCACATTCAACATCGCCCCTTACAATTTAAACACCCGATATAAAGCTCCTAGCAAGGCTCGGTCAAACAGGTACTTATTATTTATCACAGTATCGCCCATCGATATGAATTTTTCTCAGTGTACTTTTATTATTGTGCAAAAAAAAGAGCTTTAATTATGCTATAAGTGAGTTTTTATTAAGTAGAAGAAGTGTTGTGGCGTAAAACTAGTTTAAATAATTTCTTTTCAAAACTATTTTGTTGACTCTAGGTTGGATGTTTTTTAGTTGCTCGTGTTGGTTGGTCATCGCTACTTAAAGTAAGTATGACCGACCACTCTATAAAAGGGCAAGAAACTTGTTGAAAATGGATTCAAATGTTGTCTGCCTTACAAAAACCACAACAACAACAACAACAAAGAAAAAGTTAACTAAAGAGAAATCCATAAAATTCTTTAGAAAATCTACAAATTAAATTAAAATCTTTTATTATGGCTAAAGTGTGAGTTGTAAAAAAAAGAAAACTAAATTCATACTAAATACTTGTAGTCAATTTAAAAAAACTAACACTTAACAAATTATAGTACCAACTGCGTATTTGAGTGGCTGAAAACATAATTTCAGCGATTTACGACAATTTACACTTTGGGTCTTCTTCAGCAGCAGCAGCAAAACTGAAGTACTTGCTCGCATTTTTACGATCTTCTTTTAACATTAACATTAACTTTATTGGCCTACTGTTAATGTTGTTGTTGTTGCTGTTACTGCTGCTGTTGAAAAATGAAGGAAAATAAATAAAACTTTGCGCTAAGAAGAAAAATTGCTAAAATTATTTCCAGTTGAGGTTGGTTGAGTGCCTATGACTGAGTGTGTGAGGTTGTAATGCAACACCAACCATTTAGTTTTTTTTACTTTAGCATTTACATCCTTGGCACTCGATTGGTCATGTGTTTACATATGTTCCGTGATAACTATGTACTAAATATGTCTAAAGTGGGCTATTCAACTGAAATTACTTGGAATTTTATGTTTTTTAAGTGTTATATGTTTCTTGTAAATTATGTGGAAATATTTTAAAGATTCGAAATTTTAATACTTTATTAAACAAGTAAGAAAGTGCCATAGTCGGTCAAGCCCGACCATACGATACCCTTCACCACTAAGGTCAAAGGTGTTATTTTTCCTGTATAAATAACAAGTAAAGAGTGTTCTAAAAAAAATATGCATTTACTATTTTAAACAAAATTTATCCATAGTGCAAGAAATAATTTATTTTTTGATCAAGTTAGTTTCTATAGATATGTCAGATACTATTATTTTAGAAATTATTAATTTTCAATAGTTATTTCAATCAAAATGGACTACGAAAAAAAATTTTTGATAAAAAAATTTTCTATAGAAAAATTTTTGATAAAAAAATTTTCTATAGAAAAATTTTTGATAAAAAAATTTTCTATAGAAAAATTTTTAATAAAAAATTTTCTATAGAAAAATTTTTAATAAAAAATTTTTCTAAAGAAAAATTTTTGATAAAAAATTTTCTATAGAAAAATTTTTAATAAAAAATTTTTCTAAAGAAAAATTTTTGATAAAAAGATTTTCAATTGAAAAATTTTTGATAAAAAGATTTTCTATAGAAAAATGTTTGATAAAAAGAATTTATATAGAAAAATTTTTGGCAAAAAAATTTTCTATAGACAAATTTTTGATAAACAAATTTTCTATAGACAAATTTTTGATAAAAAAAAATTTCTATAGAAAAATTTTTGATAAAAAAATTTTCTATAGAAAAATTTTTGATAGAAAAATTTTTGATAAAAAAATTTTCTATAGAAAAATTTTTGATAAAAAAATTTTCTGTACAAAAATTGATAAAAAAATTTTCTATAGAAAAATTTTTGATAAAAAAATTTTCTATAGAAAAATTTTTGATAAAAAAATTTTCTATAGAAAAATTTTTGATAAAAAAATTTTCTATAGAAAAATTTTTAATAAAAAATTTTCTATAGAAAAATTTTTAATAAAAAATTTTTCTAAAGAAAAATTTTTGATAAAAAGATTTTCAATTGAAAAATTTTTGATAAAAAGATTTTCTATAGAAAAATGTTTGATAAAAAGAATTTATATAGAAAAATTTTTGGCAAAAAAATTTTCTATAGACAAATTTTTGATAAACAAATTTTCTATAGACAAATTTTTGATAAAAAAAATTTTCTATAGAAAAATTTTTGATAAAAAAATTTTCTATAGAAAAATTTTTGATAGAAAAATTTTTGATAAAAAAATTTTCTATAGAAAAATTTTTGATAAAAAAATTTTCTGTACAAAAATTTTTGCTAAAAAAAAATTCTATAGAAAAATTTTTGATAAATAAATTTTCTATACAAAAATTTTTGATAAAAAAAAAGTTCGTGAAAATATAATTAAAACTTTTCAAAAAAATCCGTCATGGACTTTTAAAAAAATAGCTAAAAATTTGAAAGTTGACCCTCGAACGGTTTCTAATGCCATCAGACGGTATAAGGAAAACCTGAGCATTGAAAGAAAACCTGGATCAGGGAGGAAAAAATGTCCTACAAAAATTGGTAAGGCAAAAGAAGTCGAGCGACTCTTTCGAAGAGCGCCTAACACTTCTTTAAGAAAAGCAGCTCGTACGGTGAAATGTTCTACGAATTTTGCACATAGAGTCAAAGCTTATGCTGGACTGAAGACATACAAAGTCCAAAAGGTTCCAGATCGCAATGCTATAAAGAACTTAGAAGCAAAAAAACGAGCGAAAAAATTGAAGCCTGATTTTATAAAAAAATACACCTGTTGTGTGATGGATGATGAAACATACGTACTGGCAGACTTTTTTCAACTTCCTGGTCAAGATTTTTATGTTGCTGATAAACGGGGCAATGTTCGGCAAGAGTTTCGCACAAAAAAAACAAAATTCCCTAAGAAGTTTCTCGTGTGACAAGCTATTTGCAGTTGTGGCAAAAGAAGTAAAGTATTTGTGGCATCTGGCACAATAAACACCGATATTTATATAAAGGAGTGCCTACAAAAACGGTTGTTACGCTTTTTAAGAGAGCACAGAGTGACTACATTTTTTTGGCCCGATTTGGCATCATGTCATTATGGAAAAAAAGGCACTTGAGTGGTACTCAAAGAATAATGTCATTTTTGTACCACGAGAGGCAAATCCACCTAAATGTCCAGAACTTCGGCCTGTGGAAAGGTATTGGGCTCTGGTAAAAAAGGAATTGAAGAACACAGGAAAGATTTCCAAGAACATGTCCGATTTTAAGCGCAGGTGGAACACATGGTATCAGAAGCAACTGTAAAATCGTTAATGGGAGGGTTTCCGAAAAAAGTCGATAATTTTGAAAAACCCGAGTACTAAGTAAACATTTTAATGCTAAATGATTTTGTATAATATGTCATTATATTTGCGTATTTTGTAGAGTTTTTATATTAAAAGGTTTGATTTTTATTTAAGAAAATCCAACTACAAATTTTATTTAGAGCATTCTTTAAGAGTGTTATATTCGGCTGTGCCGAATCTTATATACCCACCATCAAGTTGTGTTAAATTTAGAAACATATCTCATATATCTACAAGGGTGCAGCTAATTCAAAATCTGGATCAAAACTGAAAAAATCGCTAAGCTATTTGGTATTGTTGGTAAAACCTTTGGACTAAATTCGGTTGCCGTAGCTTTATAGTTCAACATTTAAAAATATTTTAGTGGTTTCCCCAGTATTTACTTTCATCAAAATTCGGTCTGATAACCGGGTATAGTTTTTCATTAATAAGTTGTTAAATACTTTTCGTTGTGCCTAATATGTAGTTGGGCTAAACACGTTAATAGTAATACGGCAGGTCCATATATTTCGTTATGAGTTCCTAATGCATTCATCATATATAAAGTCTGCGCTGAACATTGATTGATGCCTATATAATTTCATAGGTGCAATCTTAATATAATGAATGTACCTCCAAATCTTTTTGATTGTAGATATAAAAAGGGGATGTTATATATATAAGAATTATAGCCAAATGTTGACCGATTATAACAAAATTTTACACACTGGCTGGTATATATAGAGAGCTTATTCTTGCAAAATTTAGTGACCATAGCTATCATAGTTTCTAATTTAATAGCTTTTAACTGGCCTTTGCTAAAATTTTTGGTTTCCGTGAGTGTTTTTCACATGAAAGCTAAAGTCAAATATGGACTGATTCCTATAAAATTTGATAAACTGATCAAAAATTGCATAAAACTTCCCTATTTTAAATTTAATCGTCATAGCTATTACAATTGTATTCAATTTATCAGCATTAATGTGTTTCCAGGGGCGGGGTTATATGGGAGCTCTAACTAAATTTGAACCGATTTTGTCCATTTTCAACATACATCTTTTTCAAGATATCCAACATACTTTTGTAACATTTTGTCTATCTAGCTCTTTTCGTTAAGGCTCTATCGTGCTTTTATCTGACGGACAGACGGACATAAACAACCTTTTCTTTATGTATTTTTGTGTTTCCATAAGTTTTTCATATGGGAGCTATGGTGAAATGGTGGCCGATTGTGACAAAATTTTGCACATTGGCTGGCATTGACATAAGATTTCCTTGTGCTTAATTCAGTCTTACTAGCTCTTGTAGTTAAGGAGCTATCACGATTTTATCTGACGGACAGACGGACATAAATCCCCTTTTCTTTTTGAATTTTTGTGTTTTCGTAAGTTTTTTATATGGGAGCTAGGTCAAATAGTGACCGATTGCGACAAAATTTTGCACACTGGCTGGCATTGATATAAGATTTTATTGTGCCAAATTTAGTGGTTATATCTATTATACTTTTAGATTTATTGGTATTTAAGTGTATTTTAGGTGAAATTTAGTCTGTTTTCGTAAGTTTTTTGTATGGGAGCTATGGGTAAATGTGAACCGATTTTGATGAAATTTTATCATTTTTTTATTTTTTTTTTACATTTAGCCTAGGTCTAATGTAAAACTTCTGTATACCAAATTTTATCATCACAGCTGCTATAATTTGTCATTTATTTACAAATAAGCGATTAGCCTAGACGAGGTTATACGGGGGCTATGGTCACATGTGAACCGATTTTGCTCAATTTCAATACCAAAATTTTCTCAGAGATAAAGAATATTTTTACTAAGTTTCAGTGAGCTAGCTCCTTTTGTTTAGGCGTTATCGTGATTTCAACAGACAGACAGACATCGCTCAATCGTCTTAGAATTTCATAAGGATTCAGAATATATATCGTTTTTGAGCTAATATTAAGGAAATTACAAACGGAATGACAATCTCAATATACCCCCCATTCCTTTTGATGGTGGGTATAAAAATATTTGCTAAATTTTGCCATCATACAAACGTTTTCTCAAAACTTATTTATTTAAGCTGTTTTCGTCATTTTGACTTATATGAGAGCTAGTGTCAAATGTGGATCGATTTTGACGAATTTCAATAGCCATGGTCCCATTGAATGAAATGATCTGTGCCAAATTTCATCAAATTATCTTTAGAATTGCGACCTGTAGTCCAGCCGTCCAGCCAGACAAACGGATATCGCTAAATCGACTCAGAAAGTGATTCTTAGCCTATTTGTATACTAAAAGGTGGATCTAAGACAAATATTTCTATGCGTTACATACATCAGCACAAACTTATAATATCCTTTTCACCTATGGTGGTGTAGGGTATAAAAATGTCTATAGAAGAGTTGTATTTATTTAGTATAAAATTTTAGCAGTTGTTGGTACATATTCTAAAATTCGGCTTTAAAATTGGGTCTCTAATATCAAGTAATATTGAATTCTTCTTCTTTAATCTAACAATTTTTTTCTTAACCCTCTGGAACTGATGTGTGAACTATAATAGTCTTATGACGTGGTAGACTATCAGACAAAATTTTCATGGCTATAGTTTTTTTTTTAATACAAAGCGAAAATTCGTGCTAAAGTATATCTGTGGCAATAAATGATAATGGCTTAAGTTGAAATAAGTGCTTTTTCATTTTTCACTCAGGCAAATTTTAAGTATAAAATGTCATTATTAACAAAACTATACGCATTTATATTTTAACTTTTGAATACAAAACCCTTAACTCTTAGAAAAAAATCTTTAATATCTCAAAACACGAAATATCGACATAAGCCATTATTATTTATTGGCATGTCATGTATTTTCCGTACAAGAATTTGACTTTGTTGGTGTCTGCTGGATTACACGTCAGTCGTAGAGGGTTAACAATAGAATTATATAAACATGTTTGTTGAAAAATTTTTCTATAGAAATTTTTTTTATCAAAAATTTTTCTATAGAAAATTTTTTATCAAAAATTTTTCTATAGAAAATTTTTTTTATCAAAAATTTTTCTATAGAAAATTTTTTTTAAAAAATTTTTTATGGAAAAATAAAACGATTTTCTATAGAAAAATTGTTGATAAAAAGATTTTTTATAGAAAAATTTTTGATAAAAAGATTTTTTATAGAAAAATTTTTGATAAAAAGATTTTTTAAAGAAAAATTTTTTATAAACAAATTTTCTATACAAAAATTTTTGATAAAAAATTTTCTATAGAAAAATTTTTGTTAAAAAAATTTTCTATAGAAAAATTTTTGTTAAAAAGATTTTCTATAGAAAAATTTTTGATAAAAAAATTTTTTATAGAAAAATTTTTGATAAAAAAATTTTCTATAGAAAAATTTTTGATAAAAAAATTTTCTATAGAAAAATTTTTGATAAAAAGAAAAATTTTTGATAAAAAAATTTTTTATAGAAAAATTTTTGATAAAAAAATTTTCTATAGAAAAATTTTTGATAAAAAAATTTTCTACAGAAAAATTTTTGATAAAAAAATTTTTGATAAAAAAATTTTCTATAGAAAAATTTTTGATAAAAAAATTTTCAATAGAAACATTTTTGATAAAAAAATTTTCTATAGAAACATTTTTGATTTTTGATAAAAAAAAATTTTTATAGAAAAATTTTTCATAAAGAAATTTTTGATAAAAAAAATTATATAAAAAATTTTCTATAGAAAAATTTTTGGATAAAAAAATTTTCTATAGAAAAATTTTGATAAAAAAAATTTCTATAGAAAAATTTTTAATAAAAAATTTTCTATAGAAAAATTTTTGATAAAAAATTTTCTATTGTAAAATTTTTGATAAAAATATTTTTTATAGAAAAATTTTAGATAAAAAAATTGTCTATAGAAAAATTTTAGATAAAAAAATTTTCTGCAGAAAAATTTTTGATAAAAAAATTTTCTATCTAATTTTCATTTGATAAAAAAATTTTTGATCAAAAAATTTTCTATAGAAAAATTTTAATAAAAAAATTTTCTATAGAAAAATTTTTAATAAAAAAATGTTTTCTGTAGAAAAATTTTTCATAAAAAAATTTTTGATAAAAAAATTTTCTATAGAGAAATTTTTGATAATAAACTTTTCTATAGAAAAATTTTTGATAAAAAATTTTCTATAGAAAAATTTTCTATAGAAAAATTTTTGATAAAAAAATTTTCTATAGAAAAATTTTTCATAAAAAAATTTTTGGTAAAAAAAATTTTCTATAGAAAAATTTTTGATAAAAAAATTTTCAATAGAAACATTTTTGATAAAAAAATTTTCTATAGAAAAATTTTTGATTTTTGATAAAAAAAAATTTTTATAGAAAAATTTTTCATAAAGAAATTTTTGATAAAAAAAATTCTATAAAAAATTTTCTATAGAAAAATTTTTGGATAAAAAAATTTTCTATAGAAAAATTTTTGATAAAAAAATTTTCTATAGAAAAATTTTTGATAAAAAAATTTTTGATCAAAAAATTTTCTATAGAAAAATTTTTGATAAAAAAATTTTCTATAGAAAAATTTTTGATCAAAAAATTTTCTATAGAAAAATTTTGATAAAAAAAATTTCTATAGAAAAATTTTTGATAAAAAATTTTCTATTGTAAAATTTTTGATAAAAATATTTTTTATAGAAAAATTTTAGATAAAAAAATTTTCTGCAGAAAAATTTTTGATAAAAAAATTTTCTATCTAATTTTCTTTTGATAAAAAAATTTTTGATCAAAAAATTTTCTATAGAAAAATTTTAATAAAAAAATTTTCTATAGAAAAATTTTAATAAAAAAATTTTCTATAGAAACATTTTTGATAAAAAAATGTTTTCTGTAGAAAAATTTTTCATAAAAAAATATAGAAAAATTTTTGATCAAAAAAGTTTTCTATAGAAAAATTTTTGATAAAAAAATATTTTTTATAGAAAAATTTTAGATAAAAAAATTTTCCTCAAAAAGAAGTGTATTTGCATTTGATCCCAAACCTGTTACATTTATTTATTAATGTAACAGATCAATTTATTGATAAAAAGCCAAAAAATGTTTGCGGAGAAACCAAATTCCTCGACGCGTTTCGATGGTTGGTTAAGCCATCTCTTCAGGAGGATTATCCCCAATTTAGACAGATCGAAAACCTCGCATTATTACTAAATTTACAAACATAACTATTAAGAATTATGTTCATAAACCAAAAGTAAAAGCGTAGATTATCGACTGAACAAAAACAAACATTTTTCAGTTTTCATCTACCTTCACTTCCCACATTCTTGCTGTAGCCGTCGGCTACTATATGCAGAATGCTGTGAAGAAGGGGGGGGTAAGATGTTTTAAAATAAACAAGTTTATTTTAAAAAATAAGCTGAATGCATGCAGTTTTATCAAAAAATAACAAATTAGTCGGGATGTAAATATTATTCAAAAAGAAGTGTATTTGCATTTGATCCCAAACCTGTTACATTTATTTATTAATGTAACAGATCAATTTATTGATAAAAAGCCAAAAAATGTTTGCGGAGAAACCAAATTCCTCGACGCGTTTCGATGGTTGGTTAAGCCATCTCTTCAGGAGGATTATCCCCAATTTAGACAGATCGAAAACATAACAGATGAACATAATTCTTAATAGTTATGTTTGTAAATTTAGTAATAATGCGAGGTTTTCGATCTGTCTAAATTGGGGATAATCCTCCTGAAGAGATGGCTTAACCAACCATCGAAACGCGTCGAGGAATTTGGTTTCTCCGCAAACATTTTTTGGCTTTTTATCAATAAATTGATCTGTTACATTAATAAATAAATGTAACAGGTTTGGGATCAAATGCAAATACACTTCTTTTTGAATAATATTTACATCCCGACTAATTTGTTAAAAAATTTTCTATAGAAAAATTTTTGATAAAAAAAATTTTCCGTAGAAAAATTTTTGATAAAAAAATTTTCTGTAGAAAAATTTTTAATGAAAAAATTTTTGATGAAAAAATTTTCTATAGAAAAAATTTTGATGAAACAATTTACTATAAAAATTTTTTGATTTTTGACAATAAAAAAAATTTTCTATGGAAAAATTTTTGATAAAAAAATTTTCAATAAAAAAATTTTCTTTAGAAAAATTTTTGATGAAAAATTTTCTATACAAAAATTTTTGATAAAAAGATTATTTATAGAAAAATTTTTGATAAAAAATTTGTTTACAAAAAATAAACTCTAATATTTAACAATTTTAGATTTTTAACAAAATATTTTCGATCCAAAAATTTGTTGTAGATAAATTTTAAATAAAAATATTTTGTTGTTGGAAAATTGTTCGATAAAAATTATATTTTATAGAAAGTTCTTCGATAAAAATATTTTTTTGTAAAAATTTTCGATCAAAATATTTTTATATCAAAAAAATTTCAAATCTTCTACAGAAAAATTTTTGATTTTTGATAAAAGAATTTTCTATAGGAAAATTTTTGATAAAAAATTTTCTTTAGAGATTTTTTTATCAAAAAATTTTCTATAGAAAAACTTTTGATAAAAAAATTTTCCATAGAAAAATTTTTGATAAAAAATTTTCTATAGAAAAACTTTTGATAAAAAAATTTTCTTTAGAAAAATTTTTGATAAAAAAATTTTTTTTAGAAAAATTTTTGATAAAAAAATTTCCTATAGGAAAATTTTTGATTTTTGATAAAAAAAAAAATTTATAGAAAAATTTGTGACAAAAAAATTTCTTAGAAAAATTTTTGATAAAAAAATTTTCTATAGAAAAATTTTTGATAAAAAAATTTTCTATAGAAAAGTTTTGGTTAAAAAAATTTTCTATAGAAAAATTAAAAAAAAAAAATGTCTATAAAAAAATTTTTGATAAAAAAATTTTGCGTCGACCCGTGCTCATAAATCACTTAAAATGATATATAACTGTCATTTCCCAACCGAATTGAAGAACTACTACTATATGACAAAAACTAAGATCAAGATCTACAAAAACTATAGCGACATGCATATCCTATCTTTTATGGTTTAAAAGATATTCGACTTCAAAAATTAAAATTTTAAATTTTTGTCCCATACTGCACCGAATTTTTGCTAATAACTGATCTTCATATAAACCAATTTTCCGGATTTAAAGTTTTCTACAAAAGTAGCCGCCCAACAGTTCTGAAGTTATAAACTTATTTTCATTCTATTTTTCCACCATCCCACTGTGCGATATTAAGATTTTCTATTATTTTAAAATAAAGCGGTAAAATATTCTTCCTCAAATAAGATTAAATGCTGCAATTCAAAAGTCTTTTCACCTGAATACCCCTAATATTAAAATTTTCACATAAAATTTCAGATATTTGTTCATTTAAATTTCTTCATAATTGAAATGATCTGCTAAAAAAATATCGAACGCCAATATTTAAATAACTTTATTTAAAATATGCGCTGAGACAGCCATTGAGAACTTAAGTAGTGGACTTTGTTTGTGGTTCCTTATTACATTTTTTCGTCTGACATTTAGCGCTTTTGTTTTAAAGTTCCAGACAAATGCGTTTTGTGTTAAAAATGTTACCACTTCGTTAAATTCTGTTACAAATGACTCAATCGCATTTTTTGATCTTGATAAAGATCAAATTTGCCCATTTGAACCGAAAGCGGTTATGCTGCTGCCGCTGCAGTTGTTGCTACGCATTAAATTAACATTTTTATGGTATCGAATGCATTTGATGATGAGGAGTTTTAAATATATTTTTTTGGTGGGATTTTTATGTTATTTCTTTTAAATTTAAGTCGTTAAGAAGACCACATTTTTTTGTTTGGCTTTTTCGTTTTTATTGACGTGAAATATTAAAAATCAATTTAAAAGTTTGACACTAATTTGGGGGATTTAATGAAGAAAGAAGTAGAAGAAGATGAGAAGCAGACAAACGCATCATCCATGAAATTTAATAAAGTGCTGATAAGGAGTTGGTGGGTTAAGTGATCCAAGGTTGTGGCCAAAGAAGAAGTTAACTTTCGATACTTAAAAAGAGGTGATGACTGTTTTGTAAAAGATTTCAATAAATATAAATAAATTGATAGGAGTTGTTTTTTTTATGACTTTGACTGGAAATTCCCCCAAAACTGAAGACGATGTCATTAAGCCCGTATTAAGCTCAATTTTGAGAGCTTATTGGTAGAAATACAAATTAATTGAAGTGTGATTTCAGCTCATCTTGATTAGAGATATTTTATGCACTCATATAAAAATATTGTTATAAGGGTATTCCATAAAGATCTTTTTTATTTAAATTGGTCGAGCTTTTTAACCTTTTGGCCAAGAAGAAGTTGGACCAAATGTGGTAGGATCGGCGGATGTGAACTTAGTCCCCTCTCCTTCCTTAGAACTTTTTAAAGCAAGGTTTTTAAACGTTGTACCTTTACATTAGTAAAATTAGGTTGGTCAAAAATAAGTAGGATAGGAGCCGGGGCTACTACCTCCATATAAAAAACCTAATAATAACGTATCTTTAGAAGAAGTACAATTAAATTTATTGTATTTAATAAAACAGTACCTGGTTGACCGAGCCTTGCTCGGAACTTTATGATAAGCATTTTGTGCAAATATTCAGTTAATTTCGAATTATTTTATTTATTTTTTCCGATCAACACATAGTTTGCATAGTTTTCAGATTAACTCATTTTTTAAAAATTTTGGAAATTGGTCATACCAACAGAAACCTCCGTCGACATATGCGCAACAACTTTGCTAAATATTATAGCCTGATCAAATGCACAGTTTACGATTTATTTCATTTTGAGTAATTTTCAGTGGCGCCACCTGTTGGACTTTGGTCATTCCCGTTAATAAACCTTCGTCGGCTTATGCTCAACAACTTTGCTAAAGATTATAGCATGATTAAATGTACAGCTTAGGATTAAATTGACTTTGAGTAATTTTCAGTAGCGCCACCTGTCGGAAATTATTCACACCAATTAAAAAACCTTTGCCGGTTCATGCGCTACAACTTTGCTAAAGATCATAGCATGATTAAATATACAGTTTACGATTTAATTAATTTTTAGTAATTTTCAGTGGCGCCACCTAACGGAAATTAGTCTTACCAACTTAAAAACCTTCCCCGGCTTATCCGTAACATCTTCGCTAAAGAGCACAATATGATCAAATTCACAGTTTACTATTCTATAAAGAACATACATACAAACATTCATTTGTTTAAAAGTTATAACATTTCCCCTTTTTATCCACTACTTTCAAAAAGTTCCATATGCTTATTTGGTACTTCTTTGGTACCAATTGAATTCGGTACATTTTATTAAAACGCAGTTAAAATAATTCCTATTCATATTACTTTTGAGATGTTAAGTTATCATTTTATCCCTTTTTTACCCATTTTGGCCCCAAAATCAAAAAAGTACCAAGTACGTGTTCAATATTTCTTCCACATCTATTGACTGCAGTACAAAGTTTCTTTCTATATTCTTTGGTTTAAAATATAAGAGTGGGTTAAAAATTACCAAAAAAAAAACTATTTTCACCCTTTTTTACCCCTATCGGACATAGTTTCAAAAAAGTACCAAACACCTAGCTGTTTAAAACATAATTTTAATTTTATTTCTATACCTATTACTTTAGGAGACATGACGTTTTTGATTTTTTCCCCTTTTTACCCGTTTTTACCCTCTTAGAAGCAAAGGTTCCAAAAGTCCCTTCTTCTTCGACCGATACATCATAAAAAATTTTATCAAAATCGTTAGAGCCGTTTTCGAGATAGCCATTCTATATATATATATATATAGATATATATATATATATATATCTATATATATATCTATATATATATATATATATATATATATATATATATATATATATATATATATATATATATATATAAAGAGTGCTCTAAATAAAATTTGTAGTTGGATTTTCTTAAATAAAAATCAAACCTTTTAATATAAAAACTCTACAAGATACGCAAATATAATGACATATTATACAAAATCATTTAGCATTAAAATGTTTACTTAGTACTCGGGTTTTGCAAAATTATCGACTTTTTTCGGAAACCCTCCCATTAAAGATTTTACAGTTGCTTCTGATACCTTTTTGGAGCATGTGTTCCACCTGCGCTTAAAATCGGACAAGTTCTTGGAAATCTTTCCTGTGTTCTTTAATTCCTTTTTTACCAGAGCTTAATACCTTTCCACAGGGCGAAGTTCTGGACAGTTAGGTGGATTTGCCTCTCGTGGTACAAAAATTACATTATTTTTTGAGTACCACTCAAGTGCCTTTTTTCCATAATGGCATGATGCCAAATCGGGCCAAAAAAATGTAGCCACTCTGTGCTCTCTTAAAAAGGGTAACAACCGTTTTTGTAGGCACTCCTTTATATAAATATCTGTGTTTATTGTGCCAGATGCCACAAATACTATACTTCTTTTGCCACAACTGCAAATAGCTTGCCACACGAGAAACTTCTTAGGGAATTTTGTTTGTTTTTTTGTGCGAAACTCTTGCCGAACATTGCCCCGTTTATCAGCAACATAAAAATCTTGACCAGGAAGTTGAGAAAAGTCTGCCAGTACGTATGTTTCATCATCCATCACACAACAGGTGTATTTTTTTATAAAATCAGACTTCAATTTTTTCGCTCGTTTTTTTGCTTCTAAGTTCTTTATAGCATTGCGATCTGGAACCTTTTGGACTTTGTGCAAAATTTGTAGAACTATGTGCAAAATTTGTAGAACATTTTACCGTACGAGTTGCTTTTCTTAAAGAAGTGTTAGGCGCTCTTCGAAAGAGTCGCTCGACTTCTTTTGCCTTAACAATATCTGTAGGACCTTTTTTCCTCCCTGATCCAGGTTTTCTTTCAATGCTCAGGTTTTCCTTGTACCGTCTGGTAGCATTATAAACCGTTCGAGGGTCAACTTTTAAATTTTTAGCTATTTTTTTAAAAGTCCATGACGGATTTTTTTGAAAAGTTTTAATAATATTTTCACGAACTTTTTTTCGCAGTCCATTTTGATTGAAATAACTATTGAAAATTAATAATTTCTAAAATAATAGTATCTGACATATCTATAGAAACTAACTTGATCTAAAAATAAATTATTTCTTGCACTATGGATAAATTTTGTCCAAAATAGTAAATGCATATTTTTTTTAGAACACTCTTTATATATATATAGATATATATATATATATATATATATATATATATATATATATATATATATATATACATACAATTATTGCCCGTTTAAGAATAAAAGATTATTATAGAGTAGGATCAGATAATGAAACAGGTATTAGTTTAAACTAAATGTGAAAGGATCTGGGAAAGGGGACTTAAATGAACTTAACGCATTTTTCTTTGAAACTGTTAAAAGCAAACTCTTTAAACTTTGTACTTTAATATAAATGAGAGTACGATGATTAAATATATAGAGGATAGGAGCAGGAGGAGTTCCACCTCCATATAAAAAAAACGTAATAATAACTAATCTTTAAAAGAAATAGTGGTCCTTTTGGCCATTAGTAGTAGTTTGAACCAAATGTGATAAGGTAGGTGAAAGAGGATTTTGAGCCCCCTACAAATGAAACTTTTAAAGTCTTTTATAGTTGTACCTTATGCATTAAACACATAGACAACAGCAGGCTACGGGCTACAACATGTCAAAATTATAATACATGCATTCAAATGGAAATAAATTTTTTAAAGTCGACACGGCTACAGGACTACCGATCACCGTTGTAGCCGTAGCCAAAATTAAACTATTTTCAATTTTTGTTGGCGACAATAAAAGATTTAGTGCTGTCAACACCATATAATATTGAAATAAATGAGCGATTTAAACCACTAGAATTTATTTACCACAAATACAATGGGGAGAATTTATGTAAACAATTTACATACTTATAAGATATTTATATATTTAATGTATATAATAATATCTAATAAAATATTATGTAAAAATTTATATTTATATAACTCTAACTCAATAGAAGTAAAATTTAAAAAAGTTATTTTTGAAACTGTCTAACTCACACGCTACATGTGCTAGAGCTACGTAGTTCATGTTATATAAAAGCCCAGTATGTCCTTAATAAAATTCATTATATAAAAGAGCATACTTATATCTATATTGTTTTAAGATATACGAATTTTTATAAAAAAAGTCGGTTGCAGAAATAAGTTTATAGTATATTAGCTCCTTATCCATTATAAAGAATATTATATAGAATATATAAGAATATAAATGATATTTTCAGTAGCTTTTGTTTGATACCCAAAAAAGTTAATATCGGATATAAACTTCTAAAGTTATACCGTATTATTCTTGAAATTTAAAAAGCCCATAACTCTTATACTATTAGAGATCACACCAAAATCTTTCTATAAATTTTTTGATATAGACATACCATCAGGTACAGGAAAACCGTTGATTTCGGAAATAAAATGAATTTATGTCGTTTTTATGAAAATTTAAATTGTTATTTTATCCATCTTATAAACGCGATATTGGCACCACTCATAAACAGGTGTTTCGAAATGTAGCTGCCATCTTAAATGTAACTGTCGTCCCCAAAATAATTAAGTAGCTGACTACGAGGCGACGATTGCAGCCAACGACTTTTGTAGTCGGTGTTCGTGTAGCCTGCTGTTGTCTATGTGTTTAATGCATTAATATTAACTCAACAACCAAATTTTAATTAAATAGTGTTGCAACACACGCGGGCTAAGAGCGAATTTCTTCTCCGTTTAAGCACACATTTGTCTCCATCGGCTGGATGAAACCCAGGTACTTGGGAATGCTGATCCACAGGATTTGTATATACCTGGGTTACACTTTCTATCGCTTTTTAGTTTCCATCGGGGCATTGCAATGTACATTCGAGATGAAGTTGCGCACCAGAGCTAGCAATCGTTAGGCACGTATTTTAACGAATTTAACTGTCTCTGGGTTGAGTTCAGAATCAGGGCGCATCTTTTGCACTTCGGTTTTCTTTACAGAAGCCCAAACATGGACTGGGACACAACGTTATCTGACGTCGATGCCCTTTCCGATTCGATTTCGAAAATCCTTGACACCGAAATCGTTATTGCTAATGATTTCAATGTTTACAACTCAAACGGTCTTCTCCATTCTAGCCATACTTCTGAAGGTCAATTTGTTGAGTTATCATCTAGCGCAACTGGTGCATCAACCAACGCATATTCCATATGTTAAAGGGCTCCAACTTAACACCCTTGACCTTTTCCTGACTTCACACCCTGACAAGTGTGAAGTTAAGATTTTTTCATCTCTTGAAAATTCCGATTATTGTACCCCCCTTTTTTCGTTCTCCGCATTTCGTAATGTTTCACAAACAGACACGAAACGTTTAACTTTCTTATACGAAAAAAGTCCGCTGGGCTGAGCTCAACGAATTTTATGGGCATTTCAACTGGAAACTTTGAAAATGTTCATCCCAGTAAAAAAAAATTTCGATTAAACGTAAGTTAAAAACTTGGTACAATCAGACTTGGTTCAATCCAGTTAGATCCCGAGAGGTTGCTTTCAGTAACTGGCGTAATAACAAAAATTTCATCGAATTCGGTTCACATTTAACCATAGCTCCCATACAAAAAACTTACAGAAACAGCCAAAATTCCACCTGAAATATACCTAAATGCCAATAAATGATAAACTTTAATAGCTTTGGCTACCAAATTTAGCACAAGGAAGTCTTATGTGAATACCAGCCAGTGTGCAAAATTTTGTCACAATCGGTCACTATTTGACCATAGCTCCCATATAAAAAACTTATGGAAACACAAAAATAAAAAAAGGGGTTTATGTCCATCTGTCCGTCAGGTAAAAGCACGATAGCGTCTTAACGAAAAGAGCTACAGTAACAAAATTTTACAAAAGGAAGTTTTATGTGAATGCCAGCCAGTGTGCAAAATTTTGTTGCAATCGGTCACCATTTGACCTTCCATATAAAAAATTACGAAAATACAAAACTACAAAAAGTAAAGACCGTTTATGTCCGTCTGTTCGTCAGATAAAAGTGCGATAGGTCCTTAACTACAAGAGCTCGAGAGACAAAAGCTTACATAAGTATTTTCGATATGTTATAGAAGTTGTGTACTGAAAATGGGCGAAATCGGTTTATATTTAGTTAGAGCTGCCATATAACCCCACCCCGGGAATCACATTAATGCTGATAAATTGAATACAATTGTAATAGCTATGACGACTAAATTTAGAATAGAGAAGTTTTATGCAACTATTGGTCAGTATATCAAATTTTATAGGAATCGGGCCATATTTGACTATAGCTTTCATATAAAAAACACTCCCGGAAACCAAAAAAAAAATTAGCAAAGGCCAGTTAAAAGCTATTATATTAGAAACTATGACAGCTATGTCCACTAAATGGGCTTTATATAAATACCAGCCAGTGTGTAAAATTTTGTTACAATCGGTCAACATTTGGCTATAATTCTTATATATATAACATCCCCTTTTTATATCTACAATCAAAAAGATTCGGAGGTACAATCAGCATGTCAAGATTGCACCAAGGAAATTAGATAGCAATGTCCAGACTTCATATACGATAGTTGCATTAGCAACTCCTTACAAAATACTTGGACCTATCGTAAAACTATCAACAGGTTTATCTTAACAGATTATTAATGCTTAACTATACCCGGTTATGAGATTAAATTTTTTGCAAAGTAAGTACTAGGGAAACCACTTAGATACCTTTAAATGTTAAACTATAAAGCAACTGCAACCGAAATGAGTCCAAAGATTTTTACCAAAAATACCAACTAGTGCAAAAAAAGTTTTTCGAATTTGGTCCACATTTTAAATTAGCTGCACCCTTGTAGATATATGAGATATGTTTCTAAATTTAACACAAATTGATGGTGGGTATATAAGATTCGGCGCAGTCGAATATAACACTTTTACTTTCATATTATAGTTATAAAATAATTTAGGGGTTTCTGTATCCCTCTGTTCTTTCCCCTATAGTATTTTTTATTTTTCTAAGTGAGCTCCTACATCAAACTTTTAACCCTAAATACTCCTCTGATGCCAGCAACATTTGCTATTCGTACTCTCCTAATTAGACTAAACCTTTTGGGGATTGGACCTTGAATGAAACCTTAAACCGATATCTTACACAATCTCTGAATGGAGTCGTGAAAGTAGGGTAGATTTTATTGCCCGAAAGATAAATATTGAAGGATCAGAAGTTTTTGTTTTGCTCATGAGAATTCAGTGTGATATTCGGTAGCCCAATTCTCTCCGGCAAACCATGCATTTGGGTATGTTATGATCTTTAGGAAAGTTGTTGTGCATGAGCCGATTAAGGTCTCTTTTGGTGCGATTTATTTCAGACACCACTGAAATTTACTCCAAATGGAATAAATCGTAAACTCTACATTTGATCATGATATGATCTTAAGCAAAGTTGTTGAGCATAAGTCGACGAAGGTTTCGAAGTTGGTGCGATTAATTGTCAATAGATGGAGTCACCGAAAAATATTCAAAATGATTTGAATGCCATGCATTTGATTATGTAATGATCTCAAGCAAAGTTGTTATGTATGATCAGACAAAGGTTTCTAAGTTGGTGCGACTTATTTTCGCCAGTTGGTGCAGCAATGACCGCAGGGTACAGCTAGTAAATATTTTAATCATAATATTATCGCAATCTTTTTTGAAAAAAAAAATATTTTAATATTTTATCCAGACATAATTCGTACCAATTATACAAGAAGTCATTCAAATTTTTCACAACTAAAACTATTCGGACAAAAATGCGTTAAAAAAATTCCTTGTAATCAGATATTCTTTGAATCGAGATAAAAGCCAACAAAATATTTCCATGTGCAAGGTCCAGTTTTTTCTAAGATTGTCTATCTTTTTGATGTAAAAGATTTGTTTACAACGAAAAATACAAACATAAATATATGTACATGTAAATATATATAAAGAATCATAATTTTGAAAATTTGTATTAAGACTTCAGTATTTCTGTTTCTTTAAAATTGTTTAGTTTTAGTTTCGGTTGCTTAGTTCCAGCTCTTTTTGCTAATCAGGCACGTACATCTTTTCACACTCAACTACAAGTGTTTCTTGCTAGATTTTTTTTTATTCTTTGGATCTAAAATTATCATACAAATGTTTAATCAGGAAAATAACAACACAAAAACAAAATCATAAAGAAATCATTTAAAATTCTACAAAAGTCATGAAGATATGACACCATCATTATATACCAACAAATGAAGACAAGACTTAGATTTTATATTCAGATTTAGACTTTGCCCAAGCGGCTACTGGTTGGTCAAACTGGAGACTCCTTCTGATTATGGATCTAAGCTACAAACAGTTATAAGACACGATAAATTAAAACCATAAACTGATAAAATCCCACTTGAACTTAGAGACATTTTTTAATGGTAGAGTAAAATGAAATGATCGTTTTTTATGGTTACAAAAAATGCATATTAATTTTAATATGAGCTCGGAAAATAAAGATATTTGTACCTTTTTTTTATCAGCTCAAAACAATTTTTCTTTTGATATTTTAGAATGCATCGATAAGATTTTCGATGATTTTATATTAGTCAGAATTATTCATGTGAAATATCTAGAAAGCTAATAATTAAAGAAACATGTACAACTTTTTCAAAAAAGTGGGTAGAAATGATTTATATTATCACATACGGAATTTTATCTCAATGATCTAAACTTTTTTCATGTTGGGTATTTAAAAAAGTTCCTTTATAAATTTGATAAATTTTTTTAAAACTTAAAACGAGCTTTATTTAACAGTCCATAACTTTATTTTTATACCCTTCACCACCATAGGTGGTAAGGGTATTATAAGTTTGTGCTGTATGTAACACATAGAAATATTTGTCTTAGACCCACCTTTTAGTATACCAATAAGCTCCGAGTCAAATTATTTTTTTTTTCAAGTGGGTCTGGTCGAAGATTGAATTTGGGATCTCTGGTATGTTAGGCGGATGACTAACCACGGCGGCTCACGTAAACTAAAATCACTGTACCAAAAGTCACTAATACACCTTTGATCTTAGTGGTAAAGAGTATCGTATGGTCGGGCTTGATCGACTATAGCACTTTCTTACTTGTTCTATATAGGGAAGTCATAAAACTTTCTACAGAAAAGTTGTCGATAACTCTCTATTTTTACAAAAAAGTTATCGGTAAGTAAATTTTTGTATTATGGATAACTTGACTTTTCTGTAGAAAAGTTATCGATACCTCGACTTTTCTATAGAAAAATTATCGATAACTTGACTTTTCTATAAAAAAGTTATCGATAACTTGACTTTCGTATAGAAAAGTTATCGGTAACTTAACTTATTTATAGATAAGTTATCGATAACTTGACTTTTCTATAAAAAAGTTATCGATAACTTGACTTTTCTATAGAAAAGTTGTCGATAACTAGAAATAAATAGATATTTTTTTATATAAAAAAATATATATATAATTTTTCTATAGAAGTAGAAAATTATCGATAATTTTTCTATAGAAATAGAAAATTATCGATAATTTTTGTATAGAAATAGAAAATTATCGATAATTTTTCAAAATAAATATTAAATAATCGATGATATTTCTAAAGAATTAGAAAATTATCGACAATTTTTCTATAGAAATAGAATATTATCGATCATTTTTTTATATAAATAGAAAATTATCGATAAATTTTCTATAGAAATAGAAAATTATCCATAATTTTTTAATGTAAATAGAAAATTATCGATAATTTTTCTATAGAAATGGAAGATAATCGATAATTTTTCTAAGGCAGCAGAAAATTATCGATAATTTTTTATAGAAATAGAAAATTATCGATCATTTTTTTTTATAAAAATAGAAAATTATCGATCATTTTTTATAGAAATAGAAAATTATCGATAATTTTTCTATAGAAATAGAAAATTATTGAAAATTTTTCTATAGAAAAATAAAGTTATCGATAATTTTTTTTTTAGAAATAAAAAATTATCGAAAATTTCTATAAAAAGATAGCAAATTATCGATAATTTTTCTATAGAATTTAAAAATATCGATGATTTTTCTATAGAAATAGAAAATTAACGATAATTTTTCTATAGAAATAGATAATTATCGATAATTTTTCTATAGAAATAGAAAATTATCGATAATTTTTCTATAGAAATAGAAAATTATCGACAATTTTTCTATTGAAACAGAAAATTATCGATAATTTTTCTAGAGAAATAGAAAAGTATCGATAATTTTTCTATAGCAAAAGAAAATTATCGATAATTTTTATGTAGAAACAGAAAATTTTCTATAGAAATAGAAAACCATCGATAGTTTTTTTTTATAAAAATAGAAAATGATCGATACTTTACAATAGAAATAAAAAATTATCGTTTAAATTTTTATAGAAAGTGAAAATTATCGAAAATTTTTCTATAGAAATTCAAAATTATCGAAAATTTTTCTATAGAAATGGAAAATTATCGAAAATTTTTCTATTGAAATGGAAAATTATCGATAATTTTTCTATAGAAATAGAAAATTATCTACAACTTTTCTAGAGAAGTCGAAAATTATCGATAATTTGTCTATAGAAATCGAAAATTATTGATAATTTTTCTATAGAAATAGAAAATTATCGATAATTTTTTATAGAAATAGAAAATGATCCCAAATTTTTCTATAGAAATAAAAAATTATCGATAATTTTTCTATAGAAATATAAAATTATCGATAATTTTTCTATAGAAATAGAAAATTATCGATAATATTTCTATAGAAATAGAAAATTATCGATTATTTTTCTATAGAAATAGAAAATTATCTATAATTTTTCTATAGAATAGAAAATTATCGATAATTTTCCTACAGAAATAGACAATTATCTATAATTTTTCCATAGAAATAGAAAATTATCGTTAATTTTTCTATAGAAACATAAAATTATCGATAATTTTTCTATAGCAACAGAAAATGATACATCATTTTTTTATAGAAATTGAAAATTATCGATAATTTTTCTATAGAAATAGAAAATTATCTATAATTTTTTTTATAGAAATAGAAAATTATCCCAATTTTTTTTATAGAAATATAAAATTATCGATCATTTTTCTATAGAAATAAAAAATTATCGATAATTTTTCTATAGAAATATAAAATTATCGATAATTTTTCTATAGAAATATAAAATTTTCGATAATTTTTCTACAGAAATAGAAAATTATCGATAATTTTTCTATAGAAATAGAAAATTATCGATAATTTTTCTACAGAAATAGAAAATGATCGATAATTTGTCTATAGAAATCGAAAATTATCGATAATTTTTCTATAAAAATAGAAAATTATAGATAATTTTTCTATAGAAATAGAATATTATCGATAATTTTTTTATAGAAATAGAAAATTATCCAAAATTTTTCTATAGAAATGAAAAATTATTGATAATTTTCCTACAGAAATAGACAATTATCTATAGAAATAGAAAATTATCGTTAATTTTTCTAAAGAAATATAAAATTATCGATAATTTTTCTATAGAAATTGAAAGTTGTCATTAATTTTCTTATGGAAATAGAAAATTTGTGATATTTTTTCTATAGAAATTGAAAATTATCTATAATTTTTCTGTAGAAAAAGAAAATTATCGGAAATTTTTCTTTAAAATGGAAAATGATCGCAAATTTTTCTAAAGAAATAGAAAATTATCGATAATTTTTCTATAGACTTGACGTGAATATTTTTGTTAAAATTTAAGGAAAGTGATCAGTCATTTGCTAATTGTTTAAGGCAGCTGTTAAAACATCGATTGACAAGAAGGGCTCTTGAAAAGGGATAACAATATCCTGTTGATTGAAGGAGGTACATATTTACTTGTTAGACAGACAATCTTTGAAATGCATCTTTTGTACTTTTATTTTCTTCGTAAATATTTGTTTTCAATTTGTTTTGATCAGATTAAAGTTGGCAAAAAAATAGATCTTGAATGACCACAATTTTGTTACCTGTTACCATTTTATTTTGGCTTTAATTTCTTTCATTCGTCTTGAGTGAAATGAAATTTTTCTATAATTTTCGCTTTACTTTTAATTTCCAATTTAGTTTTTATTTTGTGTCTACTTAATACAATTTATGTCTTAGTTAATGGAATAAATGGAAAAAAATACTTGATATGAAAACTACTTTCGAAATTATAAAATTGTTACAATTAAAGCAATAAAAGTAAATTTAAACAAAAAGAGTAAAATGTTCAGATAAAGTTGAAATTATCAAAAAGATTTAAGTTGAAAAAAAGAACTACAAAAAAATTTCTTCAAGGTTTTTTTTTTTTTTTAATTTTCTTAAATTTGAATGTTTATTTATTTAATAATTCATATTTTAGTTTAAATATTTTTTTATAGTTAAACTATTTCTTTTTTTTAAATTTTTAGTTAAAATGTTTATTGTCAAAATACCAGAGTTGCAGAAGGTTAATAACCACCGAGAATCTGAATCTAAAGTAAACACCTCAAAAAAAAAGAAACTTTTAAACGTTAAAAAAAAATTATGAAGAAAAAAGCTGTTGTTTTTTATTAATTAAAAAATAAATGAAAATTACTGGAACAAGTTTTGAGTATGACGAGAAAAAAAATTTAATAAAAAATTCATTGTTAACATTAACTTTTTTTTGTGAAAAGTTAAAATTTTTTAATAATCATAAAGATTTGAATCTATGTAGCAGCCGTTATTAAAAACGTTTTTTATATGAACTTTTTCTTTTTCTTCTTTTAAATCCATTAATTATTTAAATGACCCAGCGAAATTTTGCTGGTGTTGAGATGTTCATTGACCAATTAGGATGTTTCACTTCGGCCCAATGAATGAAAGTTACAAGAATTAAGTTTCATGAAGGTTTCAAATTTTCAATTTAAACAACAAAAGGGAGAGTTTAAAATTCAAGGTTATTGATAACTTTCTTATTCCAGTTGGCTAGCACATCGTCACTAAGCATCACATATCATATTCAGCCTGGGTTCGAGCCCCAGTCACGACAACATCAATTTCTCTAAATATTATTATACCCTTCACCACTATATGTGAAAAGGGTATTATAAGTTTGTGCTGATGTATGTAACGCATAGAAATATTTGTCTTAGACCCTTTTAGTATACCAATAGGCTTAGAATCACTTTCTGAGTCGATTTAGCGATGTCAGTCCGTCCGTCCGTTTGGCTGGCTGGATCCCCATGTAAACCTTGTAATCAAACTACAGGTTGCAATTCAAAAGATAATTTGATGAAATTTGGCAAAGATTATTTATGGTACCTCCCATAGGTCCCACTTCCCGGAAGTGATATATTGGCCACAAGTATTAATATTTATTCATGAAATTAAAAAAAATACTGTTTATGTAAACAGAAATCACTGTACCAAATTTCGTTGAAATCGGTCCACATTTGACCATAGCTCTTATACAAACTCTTTTCTCAAAACGCACTAAATAAGACAAAATTCACTAAAACTCTCGTAAATCTAAAGATAATGAGAATTTCAAGTATATTTTTTGCACATATAATTTTTGTAACAACTGTAATCAATTTGCCAAATTTCGAGATAATTGGTCCACATTTGACCATAGATTCTCATATAAGTTCAAATGACAGAAACAGATTTAAGCAAATGTTTGTATGATGACAAATTTTAGCAAATATTTGTCTTTATACAGGAAAAATAACACCTTTGACCTTAGTGGTGAAGGGTATCGTATATCGTCGGGCTGGACCGACTATAGCACTTTCTTACTTGTTATAACCACCATCAAAAAGAATGGGGGGTATATTGAGATTGTCATTCCGTTTGTAATTTCCTTAATATCAAAAATCAAAAACGATATATATTCTGAATCCTTATGATATTCAAAGACGATTGAGCGATGTCCGTCTGTCTGTCTGTCTGTTGAAATCACGATAACGCCTAAACGAAAGGAGCTAGCTCATTGAAACTCAGTAAAAACATCCTTCATCTCTGAGAAAATTTTGGTATTGAAATTGGGCAAAATCGGTTAACATTTGACCATAGCTCCCGTATAACCTCGCCTACGCTAATCGCTTATAAATAACAAACTATAACAGTTATGATTATATGATTTTCATAAGCCCTAGGCAGCATCAAAATCGGTTCATATTTATTCATAGCTCCCATACAAAAAACTTACGGAAACAGCCAAAATTTCACGTAAAAACCACTTAAATGCCAAACTAAAACTATAATAGATATAACCACTAAATTTAGCACGAGGAGGTCTTATGTCAATACCAAACAGTGTGCAAAATTTTGTCACAATCGGTCACTATTTGACCATAGCTCCCATATAAAAAACTTACGGAAACACAAAAATACAAAAATAAAAGACGGTTTATGTCCGTCTTTCGGTTATGGAACAGCATTTTGTCCAAGGTAATTATTTGAGAAACCACTTAGAGATACTTTTAAATGTTGAACTATAATAACTATACCATTTCAACCGAATTTAGTCCAAATATATTACCAACAATACCACATTTGGTCAAAATTTTGAATTAGCTGCACTCTCGTACAACTTGATGGTGGGTATACAAGATTCGGCATAACCGAATATAACACTCTTACTTGTTTTTTTTATTAAAATTATTAATTACAACAGCATCCTCCATCGGCGGCAAGTCTACGTTGTCGATGTAAAAGAAATAAAATACTTTATAACAAATACTTAGGTCAAGATCTACAAAAAAACATAGCGACATATCCTATCTCTTACCGTTTTAAAGATATTCGACTTAAAAAATTAAACTTATCTAAAAATAGAAGTGATATGCAATTACAGTCTTGAATAATATAAATAAATATTCACCACCTTGTTTTCCAAATTCAATTCTACCCCACTGTGCATCTATTGGTGCCAATTAGGTTTTTTGGTGTCATGACAAATTGTTCTAAACAATTTATTTGTTCATAAACTAAAACTAATAAAATTTATTTCTAAAGAGGCGCCTTTTCTAGACTTCAATGGAAACGAAAAATAAAATCCAACTAAACAAATTGCGGTTAGTTTAAAATTAAACAAATAATTAAAATAATCAATTAATTATTGTCATCAAAACTTAATGAAATAGAAAGAATTTAAATAAATGGATGACAAGGACCTAAGAAATTCAATCTGGCTGTGTCAAGTAACCAGAATTTTTTCATAAAGAAAACAATGGGAATCAAGAAAATAAGAAAAAAGGCTGGTTTTTCTTTTTGTACCTCCCAGCGGGGAGCAGCGTTTTGTTAGTCTTTAGTCATTGGCTTTGTTTTTTTTTAATCAATTATGGATTTAAGTATTTAACTAAATATCCAACCTATTTATTTAATCATTTGTTAGGGCATCCATTCCTTTCATTTATCAAAGTATCCATTTGTGTCATCGATTTCTTCAGTTTAAGTCATAATCTTTAATATTAAACGATTCAAACGAAAAAAAGTTACTAAGAAGAGAAGTTTCCCAATAAAGATAACTTTCTATTTCTATAATTTTCTATATCTTAAGTTATCAATAACTTTCAATTTCTATAGAAAAGTTATCAATAACGTTCTAATTCTATAGAAAAGTTATCAAAAATTTTCTATTTCTATAGAAAAACTATCGATATTTTTCTATTTCTATTGAAAAATTATCGATAATTTTCTATTTCAATAGAAAAATTATCGAAAATTTTCTATTTCTAAAGAAAAACTATCGATTATTTTTTATTTCTATAAAAAAATTATAGCTAATTTTCGATTTCTATAGAAAAATTATCGATAATTTTCTATTTCTATAGAAAAATTATCGATAATTTTCCATTTCTATAGAAAAATTATCGATAATTTTCTAGTTCTATAGAAAAATTAACGCTTATTTTCTAGTCCTATAGAAAATTTAATGATAATTTTCTATTTCTATAGAAAAATTATCGATAATTTTCCATTTCTATAGAAAAATTATAGATAATTTTCTATTTCTATAGAAAAATTATCGATAATTTTCTATTTCTATTATATAGAAAATTTATTGATAATTTTCTATTTCTGTGGAAAATTTAACGATAATTTTCTATTTCGATAGAAAAATTATCAATAATTTTATATTTCTATAGAAAATTATTCATAATTTTCTATTTCTAAAGAAAAATTATCGATAATTTTTATTTCTATAAAAAAATGATCGATAATTTTTTTATTTCTGTAAAAAAATTATCGATAATTTTATATTTCTATAGAAAATTTAACTATAATTTTCATTTCTAAAGAAAACTTATCGATAATTTTCTATTTCAATAGAAAAATTATCGATAATTTTCTATTTCAATAGAAAAATTATCGATAATTTTCTATTTCTATAGAAAAATTATCGATAATTTTCTATTTCTATAGAAAAATTATGGATAATTTTTTATTTCTATAAAAAATTATCGATAATTTTTCTATTTCTATAGAAAATTTATGATAACTTTCTATTTCTATAGAAAAATTATCGATAATTTTCTATTTCTATTATATAGGAAATTTATTGATAATTTTCTATTTCGATAGAAAAATTATAGATAATTTTCTATTTCTATAGAAAAATCATCGATATTTTTTTATTTCTATAGAAAAATTATCGATTATTTTCTATTTCAATAGAAAAATTATCGATAATTTTATATTTCTATAGAAAAATTATCGATAATTTTCTATTTCTATTATATAGGAAATTTATTGATAATTTTCTATTTCGATAGAAAAATTATAGATAATTTTCTATTTCTATAGAAAAATCATCGATATTTTTTTATTTCTATAGAAAAATTATCGATTATTTTCTATTTCAATAGAAAAATTATCGATAATTTTATATTTCTATAGAAAAATTATCGATAATTTTCTATTTCTATTATATAGGAAATTTATTGATAATTTTCTATTTCGATAGAAAAATTATAGATAATTTTCTATTTCTATAGAAAAATCATCGATAATTTTCTATTCCTATAGAAAAATTATCGATAATTTTCTATTTCTATAGAAAAATTATCGATAATTTTCTATTTCTATGTAAAAATTATCAATAATTTTTTATTTCTATAGAAAAATGACAAATAATTTTCTATTTCTTTAGAAAAAATTTTGATTATTTTGTATTTCTATAGAAAAATTATCGATAATTTTCTCTTTCTATAGAAAAATTATTGATTGTTTTCTATTTCTATAGAAAAGTTATCGATAATTTTCTGTTTCTATAGAAAAATTATCGATAATTTTCTATTTCTATAGAAAAATTATCGATAGTTTTCTATTTCTATAGAAAAATTATCGATAATTTTATATTTCTATAGTACAACTATAGATAATTTTCTATTCCTATAGAAAAATTATCAATAATTTTCTATTTCTATAGAAGATTTAACAATAATTTTCTATTTCTATAGAAAAATTATCATTAATTTCCTATTTCTATAGAAAAATTATCGATAATTTTCTATTTCTATAAAAAAATTATCGATCATTTCCTATTCCTATAGAAAAATTATCGATAAATTCTTATTTCTATAGAAAAATTTTCGATAATTTTCTATTTCAATAGAAAAAGTATAGATAATTTTCTGTTTCAATAGAAAAAATATCGATAATTTTCTATTTCTTGACAAAAAATATCGATAATTTTCTATTTCTATAAAGAAGTGATCGATAATTTTCTATTTCTGTAGAGATATTATAAATAATTTTCTATTTCTTTACAAAAATTATCGGTAATTTTCTAATTTTTTAAAATAATTACCAATAGTTTTCTATTTCTATATTAAAATTATCGATAACTTTCTATTTCTATAGAAAAATTAGATAATTTTCTAGTTCTATGTAAAAATTATCAATAATTTTCTAATTCTTTAGAAAAATTTTTGATTATTTTCTATTTCTTTCGAAAAATTATCGATAATTTTCTATTTCTATAGAAAAATTATCGATAATTTTCTATTTCTAAAGAAAAATTGTCGATAATTTTATATTTCTATAGTAAAACTATCGATAATTGTCTATTCCTATAGAAAAATTATCAATAATTTTCTATTTCTATAGAAAAATTATCGACAATTTTCTACTTCTAAAGAAAAAATTGTCAATAATTTTATATTTCTATAGAAAATTGAACTATTATTTTCATTTCTATAGAAAAGTTATCGATAATTTTCTATTTCTATAGAAAAATTATCGATAATTTTCTATTTCTATAGAAAAATTATCGATAATTTTCTATTTCTATAGAAAAATTATCAATAATTTTTTATAAAAAAAATTATCGATAATTTTCTATTTCTTTAGAAAAATTATCGATAATTTTCTCTTTCTATAGAAAAATTATCGATAATTTTCTCTTTCTATAGAAAAATTATCTATAATTTGCTATTTCTATAGAAAAATTATCGATAATTTTCTATTTCTTTAGAAAAATTATCAATAATTTTCTATTTCTATAGAAAAATTATCGATAATTTTCTATTTCTATAGAAAAATTATCGATAATTTTCTATTTCTATAGAAAAATTATCGATAAGTTTCTATTTCTATAGAAAAATTTTCGATAATTTTCTATTTCTATAGAATAATTTTCTTTTTCTTTAAAACAAATTTAGATAATTTTCTATTTCCATAGAAAATCTATCAATGATTTTCTACTTCTATAGAAAAATTATCGATAATTTTTTATTTCTATAGAAAAGTTATCGATAACTTTTTATTACTATATAAAAGTTATTTATAGCTTTATATTTTTATAGAAAAGTTATCGATTATTTTTTATTTCTATAGAAAAGTTAATGGTAATTTTCTATAGAAAAAATATCAATAATTTTCTATAGAAAATTTAAATTTTTCCTTGGTATACCATCCCTTTTTACTGGGAGATTGATCGAATTAAATTTCCTCAAACAAATCAACCAAAAATCATTAAAAATCTTGAAAAATGCATCTGTCACTTGATTGATATTAAAACAACAAAAATCCTCTAAAAACATCATCAGAGCCTTGTCGTGTAGTTTCATCTCCTCGAGATAAAAATAGTTTTAATTAATTGTAGTTTATAGGGGCTCTATTTTTCAGTTTTAATTATTTTTGTATTTTTGCTTCCTGCAGTTTTTGTATTTTTTTAAAAGGTTTCTTTAGTTTCTTTTTTGTTATATGTCGATTTTTTTGTTCTTTATCAGCCACTTATAGCAGAGAAATAGAGTTTATCAGTCAATGTCATGTTTTGTTTCCTAAATTATAAAGAAAAACATCAAAATGAGAAAAAAGACCCAAAACTCCTGATGTCCTTAAGGAGTAATTTAATCATTGTCCGTCTTTGGTTATTTTCCTCAATTATTTAAGAGATGTTTTCTTCTACTATATTCAACAATTTCAAAATAAATTGATTAAGATCTGTTTAGAATTTTTTTCTTTTCTTTTTAGTTTATGGCCAATTATTGTGGAAAGTTCGAAAAAAATAGGAAAACAGAAAATGATTTTTTATGAGGGTAATTATACAAAACGTGCACGAGTCATTATGAGAGCTCTTACATCCAATTTATTAAGTCGTAATAAATTTATGACAGATATTATTAAAAATTTGATTAAAGTTTTTTTTTTTTTTAAATTAGGAAACATATTTTTGATTAAAAGAATTATACCAAATGCTTTTAAAGAATGATGTATTTAATTAAAATTTTATTTTTTTTCGAAATGGTAAAAAAATAATCCCTTGAAAATTTGAGGTCAATCGGATGGGGCGAAATCAAGCCTTACTTTAGAATTTTTTTATTCTAAAGTATTAGTTAAGTTATTTATAATCAAAGTAAAAAAATCAGGTATTTTGCAATTTTGGGCGGGCCATGGGCACTCTTTCCCCCCATCCGATTAACCTCAAATTTTCAAAGGAATATTTTTTTGGCATTTTTTTTTTTGGCCGGAAACATATTTCTTCAATTAAATTTCCAAATATACGCTTTTTACACTCTAATGTATATATTTAAGCTGTTTCCGACATTTGGACTTATATGAGAGCTAGGGTCAAATATGGACCGATTATCTCAAAATTAGGCAAATCGATTACAGTTTTTACAAAAATTATGTATGCAAAAAATAAACTTAAATTTGTCATTATCTTCAGATTTACGATTTTTAGTGTTTTTTTTTGTCTCATTTAGTGCGTTTTGACTGAAGAGTTTGTATAGGAGCTATAGTCAAATGTGGACCGATTTCCATTCTATTTTTAAACCATCCCACTGTGCAATTTTAGAAAGCCTTTTAAAATCTGTTGAAAGTTCCAATCTTTACATTTTTAAGGATTATAATAAGGCAGAACATAACGAATTTTATTAAATAGTTTCAGAAGAGATTTTTTAGGCATTAAAATTTTCACAACTTTTTAAAGGTGTAGTTTACCCAGTGTTGCCACGATGAAATTATTTTTGTAACCAAATTTTCAGATAAAAATAACCAAATTGTGAAAAAAATAACCAAAATTTTAATTGTCGATATCTTTAATGTAACTTGCCATATAAGAAACGGCGATAAGAAATACGTTTGACCGCAATACTGAAGTACATTAAAATTAGAAATACGTTTGACCGCAATACTGAAGTACATTAAAATTGGATTCATAGAAATTTTCTGACATGGCGCAAAAGCTCAGACCAAACAGTCCTATAGGAAAACAAGTAAGAAAGCGCTATAGTCGGTCAAGCCGACCATACGATACCCTTCACCACTAAGGTCAAAGGTGTTATTTTTCCTGTATAAAGACAAATATTTGCTAAATTTTGCCATCATACAAACATTTTCTCAAAACTTATATATTCAACCTGTTTCCGTCATTTGGACTTATATGAGAGCTAGGGTCAAATGTGGACCGATTATCTCGAAATTTGGCAAATTGATTACAGTTGTTACAAAAATTATGTATGCAAAAAATAAACTCAAAATTTTCATTATCTTTAGATTTACGAGCGTTTTAGTGATTTTTTGTCTCATTTAGTGCGTTTTTAAAGAAGAGTTTGTATGGGAGCTATGGTCAAATGTGGACCGATTTGGTACAGTGATTTAAGTTTACATAAGCAGTATTTGTTTTAAGTTTCATGAAAAAATATTGATATTTGTGGCCAATATAGCAATTCCGGGAAGTGGGACCTATGGGAGGTACCATAAATAATGTACCGATTTTGACGAATTTCAATAGCCATGGTCCCATTATCAAAAAAATTATCTGTGCCAAATTTCATCAAATTATCTTTAGAACTGCGACCTGTAGTTTGATTACAAGGTTTACATGGGGGTCCAGCTAGCCAGCCAGCCGGCCAGCCAGCCGTCCAGTCAGCCAGCCAGACGGACGGACGGACGGACATCGACTCAGAAAGTGATTCTAAGTCTATTGGTATACTGAAAGGTGGGTCTAAGACAAATATTTCTATGCGTTACAAACATCAGCACAAACTTATAATACCCTTTCCACCTATGGTGGTGAAGGATATAATGAGAGCTTTCTAATTTCAATGATAAAAAAGTTTTATGATATAATAAGCTCTCAAACAAGCCTATAATGTTGATTTCGGTCATTGAATACAAATAATTTATACTTAAATGCAAATAACACTGCTATACATAAATTCTTAGAAAAATTTTGTCTGCTGAATCCGAAAATGATTTCAGTTTTTTCTAGTTGGCTCTAGTTTTCGAGATATAATTTTCATTTTCGTAAAATAGTTTTTTGGACGACTAATATTAATATACAGTACCTGGTAGACCGAGCCTTGCTCGGAGCTTTATGATAAGCATTTTAAAGTTTTTATATATTTTATATTATAAAGTGCTAAAATAAATTTAGAGGAAAGACATTGTAGAAATATTCAGTTAATTTTGAATTATTTGATTTATTTTGTCCCACCAACACATAGTTTGCATAGTTTACAGTTTAACTCATTGAATAATTTTGGAAATTATTCATATCAACAGAAACTTCTGTCGACTCATGCGCAACAACTTTGCTAAAGATTATAGTCTGATCAAATGCACAGTTTACGATTTAATTCAATTTGAGTAGTTTTCTGTGGCGCCACCTGTCGGGCTTTGCTTATTCCAATTCATAAACCTTCTTCGGCTTATCCGTAACAACTTTGCTGAAGATTATAGCATGATTAAATGTACAGCACACGATTAAAATGACTTTGAGTAAATTTCAGTAGCGCCACCTGTCGAAATTTCTTCATACCAACTAAGAAACCTTCGTCGGCTCATGTGCAACAACTTTGCTAAAGATTGTAGCATGATTAAATGTACAGATTACGATTAAATTGACTTTGAGTAAGTTTCTGTAGTGCCACCTGTCGGAAATTATTCATACCAACTAAAAAGCCTTCGTCGGCTCCGCGCTACAACTTTGCTGAAGATCATAGCATGATCAAATGTACAGTTTACGATTTAATTAATTTTTAGTAATTTTCAGTGGCGCCATCTGTCGGAAATTAGACTTATCAACTTTAAAACCTTCGCCGGCTTATCCGCAACATCTTCGCTAAAGAGCATAACACAATCAAATTCACAGTTTACTATTCTATAAAGAACATACATACAGACAAACATTCATTTGTTTAAAATAATACTAACTTTTCCCCCTTTTTATTCCCTAATTTCTAAAAGTTCCATATGTATATTTGGTACTTTTTTGGTGCCAATTGAATTCGGTACATTTTTTTAAAACGCATTTAACATAATGTATAATGTACTTTGGAGATGTTAAGTTATCATTTTATCCCTTTTTTACCCATTTTGGCTCCAAAATCAAAAAAGTACCAAATACGTGTTTCATGTTTTTTTTTTACATCTATAGATTGCAGTACCAAGTTTCTTTCTATATTCTTTAGTTTAAAATATAAGATTGGGTTAAAAAGGTGCCAAAAAAACTATTTTCACCCCTTTTTACCCCCTATCGGACATGGTTTCAAAAAAGTACCAAACACCTGTCCGCTTATTTGCAAAGCTGTTTAAAACGTAATTTTAATTTTGTTTCTATACCTATTACTTTAGGAGACATAACGTTTTCGATTTTTTCCCCTTTTTACCCATTTTTACCCTCTTAGAGGTAAAAGTTCCAAAAGTCCCTTCTTCTTCGACCTATACATCAAAAAAGATACCCACTGTCCAAATTTTATCAAAATCGTTAAAGCCGTTTTCGAGATAGCCATTCTATATATATATATATATATATATATATATACAATTATTGCTCGTTTAAGAATATAAGATATTTAAAAAACGGTCTGCCATTTTTCATAAATACTTAATTTTTATATATTTATTTATTCTTCTATTTTTATAATTTTTTTAATAAAAATTTTTGAAAAAAAATTTCTGTATAACTTCCTCGATATCTCTAAAACGACCAAGAAAAATGTGAGAAGGACTTAATAATATAGCTGGCTGTTTTTGAGTTATATTAGTGCTATTCTAAAAATCACCTTTTCATAAAATAAATATCTCGAAAACTAGACTCATCTCTAGATGACCAAAGTCACCTAGAAATCTCGTGCCGCAAAATCTTGTTGACCTGTGTAATTAAAACATCAAATATTTGTATTCAATGACGTATATAAATCAAGCACAAACTATATAATATTCTACGTCACTGAGATCATATGTGGTCCATTTTTTCAAAATCCCTTTGTCATACATGTGCCACAAACGAAAGATCTGTGTAAAATTTGATAATTTAATGAAATGTCGATTTTGAAGAAAATGTTCATTTCACTTTTATAAATTTTATTAAAAAATGTAACCAAAATGAAAAAAATGTACACATGTACACACTAAGGAAAAAAGTTACTAATTTTGGTTAGAAGTACACAAAACGGCAACGCTGAGTTTACCTCAAAAGTAGATTAAAAGCTCCTTGGAAACTCGTTTCATTATTTCCGTATACAAAATTTTAAAAGCTACTTCAATTCGAAAGATTTTGAGGGATATATGTATGTATTATAAAGGAAGATATCGATTGTCACTAAAGAGCTTTAACAAAGATTTTTTAGAAGTTCTTAGTATATATATGAGCTCTTAATCCATTATAAATCGGAAGAATATATATATTATTTGCAAGGTATTTTCAGTGGCTTTTGTTTGATAGCAAAAAAGTTAATATCGGATATAAACTTTTAAAGTTATGCCGTACAGTTCTTTAAATTTAAAAAGCTTATAACTTTTAAACTATAAGAGATCACACCAAAATCTTTCTATAAAAATTGTTTGATATAGACATACTATCAGGTACAGGAAAATTAATAAAATGAATTTATGTCTTTTCTATCAAAATTTCAATCTTTATTTTGTCCATCTTATAAACGCGATATTGGCACCACTCATATATGTATATATATATATATATATATATATATATATATATATATATATATATATATAATGGCTATCTCGAAAACGGCTCTAACGATTTTGATAAAATTTTGTCAGTGGGTACCTTTTTTTTGATGTATAGGTCGAAGAAGAAAGGACTTTTGGAACCTTTGCCTTTGAGGGTAAAAACGGGTAAAAATGGGTAAAAAAGGGAAAAAATGTAAAACGTTATATCTCCTAAGGTAATAGGTATAGAAACAAAATTAAAATTACGTTTTAAACAACTATGAAAATAAAAACTTTTTTAAAACTATGTTCGATAGGGGGTAAAAAAGGGTGAAAATTGTTGTTTGGTACTTTTTTAACCCACTCTTATCATTTAAACCAAAGAATATAGAAAGGAACTTTGTACTGCAGTCAATACATGTAAAAGAAATATTGAACACGTATTTGGTACTTTTTTGAGTTTGGGGCCAAAATGGGTAAAAAAGGGATAAAATGATAACTTAACATCTCAAAAAGTAATATGAATATGAACATTATGTTAAATGCGTTTTAATAAAAAGTACCGAATTCAATTGGTACGAAAGAAGTACCAAATATGCATATAGAACTTTTTGAAATTATGGGATAAAAAGGGGAAACAATTAGTAATGCTATACCTTTTAAACAAATGAATGTTTGTTTGTATGTATGTTCTTTATAGAATAGTAAACTGTGAATTTGATCATATTATGCTCTTTAGCGAAGATGTTGCGGATAAGTCGGCGAAGGTTTTTGAGTTGGTAAGACTAATTTTCGTTAGGTGGCGCCACTGAAAAATGAATTGAATCGTGCTGTGTACATTTGATCATGCTATGATCTTTAGCAAAGTTGTAGCGCATGAGCCGACGAAGGCTTTTTAGTTGGTATGAATAATTTCCGACAGGTGGCGCTACAGAAACTTACTCAAAGTCAATTTAATCGTAATCTGTACATTTAATCATGCTACAATCTTTAGCAGAGTTGTTGCACATGAGCCAACGAAGGTTTCTTAGTTGGTATGAAGAAATTTCGACAGGTGGCGCTACTGAAATTTACTCAAAGTCAATTTAATCGTATGCTGTACATTTAATCATGCTATAATCTTCAGCAAAGTTGTTACGGATAAGCCGAAGAAGGTTTATGAATTGGAATAAGCAAAGTCCGACAGGTGGCGCCACAGAAAACTACTCAAAATGAATTAAATCGTAAACTGTGCATTTGATCAGACTATAATCTTTAGCAAAGTTGTTGCGCATGAGTCGACAGAGGTTTCTGTTGATATGAATAATTTCCAAAATTATTCAAAATGAGTTAAACTGTAAACTATGCAAACTATGTGTTGGTCGGACAAAATAAATCAAATAATTCAAAATTAACTGAATATTTCTACAATGTCTTTCCTCTAAATTTATTTTAGCACTTTATAATATAAAATATATAAAAACTTTAAAATTTTCCTCAAAATGCTTATCATAAAGCTCCGAGCAAGGCTCGGTCTACCAGGTACTATATATTTATATATATAATGGCTATCTCGAAAACGGCTCTAACGATTTTGATAAAATTTTGACAGTGGGTACCTTTTTTTGATGTATAGGTCGAAGAAGAAAGGACTTTTGGAACCTTTGCCTTTGAGGGTAAAAACGGTTAAAAATGGGAAAAATGTAAAACGTTATATCTCTTAAGGTAATAGGTATAGAAACAAAATTAAAATTACGTTTTAAACAGCTATGAAAATAAAAACTTTTTTGAAACTATGTTCGATAGGGGGTAAAAAAGGGTGAAAATTGTTGTTTGGTACTTTTTTAACCCACTCTTATCATTTAAACCAAAGAATATAGAAAGGAACTTTGTACTGCAGTCAATACATGTAAAAGAAATATTGAACACGTATTTGGTACTTTTTTGAGTTTGGGGCCAAAATGGGTAAAAAAGGAATAAAATGATAACTTAACATCTCAAAAAGTAATATGAATATGAACATTATGTTAAATGCGTTTTAATAAAATGTACCGAATTCAATTGGTACGAAAGAAGTACCAAATATGCATATAGAACTTTTTGAAATTATGGGATAAAAAGGGGAAACAATTAGTAATGCTATACCTTTTAAACAAATGAATGTTTGTCTGTATGTATGTTCTTTATAGAATAGTAAACTATGAATTTGATCATATTATGCTCTTTAGCGAAGATGTTGCGGATAAGCCGGCGAAGGTTTTTGAGTTGGTAAGACTAATTTTCGTTAGGTGGCGCCACTGAAAAATGAATTAAATCGTGCAGTGTACATTTGATCATGCTATGATCTTTAGCAAAGTTGTAGCGCATGAGCCGGCGAAGGCTTTTTATTTGGTGTGAATAATTTCCGACAGGTGGCGCTATCGACAATTACTCAAAGTCAATTTCATCGTAAGCTGTACATTTAATCATGCTATAATCTTTAGCAAAGTTGTTGCACATGAGCCGACGAAGGTTTCTTAGTTGGTATAAAGAAATTTCGACAGGTGGCGCCACTGAAATTTACTCAAAGTCAATTTAATCGTAAGCTGTACATTTAATCGTGCTATTATCTTTAGCAAAGTTGTTGCGGATAAGTCAACAAAGGTTTATTTATGGGAATGAACAAAGTCCGATAGGTGGCACCACTGAAAACTACTAAAAATTAATTAAATCGTAAACTGTGCATTTGATCATGTTATAATCATAAGCAAAGTTGTTACGCATAAGCAAACGAAGCTTTCTTAGTTGGTATGAACAACTTCAGGTGGCGCCACTGAAAACTACTCAAAATGAATTAAATCGTAAACTGTGCATTTGATCAGGCTATAATCTTTAGCAAAGTTGTTGCGCATGAGTCGACGGAGGTTTCTGTTGGTATGACCAATTTCCAAAATTTTTCAAAATAGTTAAACTATAAACTACCCAGCAAAACTTTGGTAATGGCAAGTACTCTGGTAACTGGTTACCTTGTAACGACTACAACATACCAACCGAATAAATAATAAGTTATTACAGAAGTACTTATTTGTAATTAAGATGGTAATTTAAACTGAATGGCCTCGGTTCAAATCCCACCAAGGGCAACAATTTTTTTTAGTTTTTTTTTATTAAAAGAGTCTTTTTAAATGATTTTGAATTTTAAGAACTTAAATATTATCTTCTGCAAAAAAAATTTGTAAAACTAACTCACGTTAATGAAAAAATACCATCTTGAGTCAATTTTGATTATGTAGGGGATGTTGAATACCAAACACGATTCTAATTGGTCTTAACTTGGTAAGCCCAACTTATCTGGGTCATCCTTCATTTCAACTGTGGACACACACCTCCTCATGGTATCACCCGGGGAGCTAGTTTAACACCCATTAATATTGTGAGTTAACATGTTCCGAGAGTTGTCCCATAAGATCTATAAAAATGGGTTAGGATTACGGGCTAGTAACCCTCTCTTGAAAAAATACAATGAAGAGGATAAAATTAGAATTGAAATGTCCCACTACCTAATATTAGAGGAGGATGTCCGAAACTTCGATAGAAAGACCAAGTAGAGGAACATTTTTCAAATATGCTCGGACTTTGACCTTAACAGGTTGTAACATTTAAGTAAGTAAGAGTCAATCTTATGTAAAAACTTATACAAAAAAGAAGATTTGAATTGTTTAAGTTTTAAAATAATTTTAAAAAAGTTTTAAAATAATTACAAAAAATCGTACAAAAATATTTTTCCAAAAATTACAACAAAGCAAAAAAAAAAAGCAGGGAAAAACAAAGTTATTTTCACATGATTTTGGATCTAAAAATAAAAATTGTTTATATTAATTATAAGCTGCTAAGTTTTCAACATATGAAGTAGCTCAGTGGAAGAGTCTCTGCCTAGCAGTCGGAGGGTCTGGGTTCGAGCTCCCATGGGACCATAAAAAAAATTTTTTGTATTTCGTTTAAAAATATATGATTTTAATAAAACAACAACAAAAAAGTTGTTGCTGTTGTTGTTGTTGCTTTAAAATTGCTTACCCAAGTCATTACTTTTCTGCAATTGGTAAGTACTTGCCTCCAATGACATCTCCATGTTAATGTAATGACTTAAACAGCGAATGAGTAAGTAGTTCGTGTTCAATAGTTTAACTGTTTAACTCATTATTTGGTAATGAAAAGTTTTACTGGGTATGTGTTGATCGGACAAAATAAACAAAATAATTCAAAATTAACTGAATTTTGTACAATGTATTTCCTCTAAATTTATTTTACTACGTTATAAAATAAAATATATACAAATTTTAAAATTTGCCTCAAAACGCTTACCATAAAGCTCCGAGCAAGGCTCGGTCAACCAGGTACTTGATATATTAAATGCACATTTTATTGGCATCATTCCTTAAAATCATTCTTAGAAATAAAACAACTTATTTAATATTTAGTATGTACTACTTTACATATGCGCTTTATTTGATTTTTTTTTCCATTATATCTGTATCAATCAATTAAGTTTGTATAATTTTTATGATAACTTTAGTTTGTTTTTTGGGATACATAGCAAGTAATTTAAGTAAATTTTATTATTATATTATAGTTATCAATATTTTTTTAATAATATACAAATACAATTTAATTATAATTCTTAACTAAAATATTTAGAAAATAACTTATAAATATAAATAAAACTTAAAATCTTTTTTTTTTAATTTGTAGAAAATCTTTAAGATTTATCGGGTTAAAAATAAAAACTAAACAAAAAAAAATAAACTAATCATTTTACATTTTATGGATTATGGTAATTAAATTATTTGTATAATTAAGGTTCAATTAAATGCTTTTAATTAAAAGAATTTTTTCTGTTAATTAAGTACTTAAGACTTTCGTTACTTTAAATTATTAAATAATTATTTTTCTTTAATGATTTGTTTTTTTTTTAATTTATTATAATATTGCTTAAATTATAGGGTTTTTATTTTTAAGGTTTTGACTACAAATTAGATTAAATATGTAACTAAAATATTTAATTACTATTTTTTTTTTAAATATTTACAAATTAGTAAAAGCTAAGTTTTAAATTTAGAGAAATTGTTGTGGAAAAATTAGTGAAATTTAAAACTAAAGAGTTTTCAAAATAAAATTACATTCAATTTTGTATTTACAAAAGTGGGAAATTTTGTGTGTTTAGATGGATCTTGAGCGACATATGAGAGTTTGGAAAACTTTGAATGCTATTAAAAAGCTTTTCAAATGACCTTTAGTAAACTTAAAAGCTCTTTAATATTTGTGTTAAGTAGTAAAGCCATAATATGGAATTTTATTAAAAAGATCAATAAGGAACTTTTGAGCCTTAAAAAAGTTCTTTTAGTTCTAAAGCTTTCTTAAGTTTAGCTTAACAAAATAATGCATTTAGATTAAAAAACAAATGCAAATTTGTTTAAATTATCTGGAATAAAAAAGAATTTGTTGGGTGTCATATCAAGTCTATACTTTCTAAGTTATCAAAATGGAATTTCTAAGCCGAGTTGAGATTTTAGTAGGGGAGAATGATTAGTCTTTGACGGTTGGTTTTTTTATTTCTCCGAAATCTTCTGTAAAAAAATGCAGGTGTACGATGACATTTGGCAGATCTATCGTACTTTTCAAAGCTGACTGCTATTGAGTTCCGCAGAAAAGCGTAAAACCTTTTAAAATATACTTTTTATCATAAATGTGGATCAAAAGCTTCTTGGAACTCTTTTAATTATAACCCTATACAAATTTTTAAAAGCTTTTTAAAAACTTTTTTAAACTTCTAATCCAAAAGAAGCTTTTGGGGTTCATACTAAGTCAGAATGTTTCTGAAACTATTTAATAAACAGTGATCAGTGAGCTTTGATAGGTACTAGAAGTTATTTTAAAATTTTATAATGATTTTTAAAAGCTCCAACTTCTGGGTTCCATTGTTAAACTTTTTTACTTTTTAAAGGTGTCGTTAATTCCAAATGTAGATCAAAAGCTTCTAGAAAGTTACTTTTATTGTTAGCATATACCAATGTCTAAAAGCTTTTAAAAAATATGTATTAGGTTTAATTTACAAGGAGCTTTTGAGAATTTTACTTTTTAAGGTTGAATATTTCGAATTTTACGATTTTTTAGACATTTAAAGCTTCTCCTCTTGCCTTCAATTGTTAAACTTTATAACATTCTAAAGGTGTTGTTACCTTAAATGTAGATCAAAAGCTTCTTAAAAACTCTTTAAGAATATCTCGAGTTTTATGATTTTTTAGACATTAAAGCATTCAATTGTTAAACTTTATAACATTCTAAAGGTATTGTTAACCTTAAATGTAGATCGAAAGATTCTTAAAAACTCTTTTAATTACTACCGTATATACACATTTTAAAGCTTTTTAAAATCTGTTTAAACTTCCAATCCATAAGAAGCTTTTCAGGATTTTACTTAGGCATAATATCTCCAATTTTATTTAAAAGTTTCAGAAGATATTTTTGAGAGATTTAAAAGCTTCTCCTTCTGCATTTCATTGTTAAATTTAATAACTTTCAAAAGTTGTTCTTAATCTCATAAATAGATCAAAGGCTTTTTGAACACTCGTTTTATTAAGGATGACCGTATACATATATTTAAAAGCTTTTTAAAACCTGTTTCAGTTACAATCCATAAAGAGCTTTTCAGGATTATACTTAGACAAAATATCTCGAATTTTATAAAAAAAAAGTTTCAGTAAAGATTTTTTTAAGATATTTAAAAGCATCTCCTCCTGCTTTCAATTGTTAAGTTTAATAACTTTCTAAAGGTGTCGTTTAACTGAAATATAGTTTAAAACTCCTTCAAAATTCTTTGGATTTTTACCATATACCAATGTTAGAAAGCTTTTTCAAATCTTTTTAAAGTTTCAATCCAAAATTAGTTTTTAATTATTATACTAAGAGGGGAATATCTTGAATTTTTCGAGAAAGCTTTAGAAAGGATTTTTTTGACATTTAAAAGCACCTCCTTCTGCATTCATTGTTAAATTTAAAACTTTATAAAGGTGTTAGTTAACCTCAAATGTAGATTAAAAGCTTCTTGGCAACTGGTTTTATTAATACCATAAACAAATATTCAAAAGCTTTTTTTAAAAACTGTTTAAAGTTCCTACCCATAAGAAGCTTTTCTTAGGCATTTGAAAGCATCTACTCCTGTTTTCAATTACGTATTAAGTTTAATAACTTTCTAAAAGTGTTGTTTACCCCAAAAATAGTTTAAAAACTCCTTGGAAGCTCGTTTATTATTATCGTATACAAATATTTAAAAGCTTTTTAAAAAGCTATTAAATTTTTAATGATTTTGAGGAATATACTATAAAGCACGATATCGATTGTCAATAGAAAGCTAAAAGAAATATTTTTAAGACATTGAAAAGCTCTTCTTATGCTTAAAGTTTAATAGTGGTGTTATTAAGCTTTTAAAAAATGAATCTTATCTTTGAAGTTTTATTCAGAAAATCTTGGGTATTATCAAAAAGTTTCAATGAAAACTTTTTATATTTTAAAAGCTCAATCCATATTATGTTCAATAGTTTAAAGTTGTATGTGAGAGCTTTGTAGACCTTAAGTTTTTCTTAAAAGCTCAACCTACTTTATATTCATTCGTTAAGTTTTTGAGCTTTTTTAAAAATAACTCTTCAGTTATTGAAATCTTTAAGGATTAACGATTAAATTTAGTTTAAAAGCTTTTAAAAAGTTCTTTACATTTTGGCTGTTTGTAAATAAAGGTTTTAAAGAAAGTCAATTTCAAAGAAAGTCATCACGAATTTTATTAAAAATACACGATTTATGATTTTTATGACATTCAAAAGCTCCTTAAAAGCTCAAAACATTTTAAAAACATATTGGATATGAGAAACCTTTCGCGACCTCATATTTTGTTAAAAATACCCAGTTAAGATTTCTGAGATATTAGAAAGCTCCTCTTCATTAGTTTAGTTATAGAGCTTTTTAAGGGTGACACTTATCCGAAATTTAGATAAAAAGCTTTTTAAAAGTTCTTTACGTTATAAATAAAGTTTTTGTTCAAGGAACTCAATTTCAAAGAGAGTCTTTACAAAATTTAAAAGCTCAATACATTTTATTTTCAATGACTAAAAGTTTTAATCCTTGAAATATTGAATATATGGGAGCTTTGTATGTCTCGAATTTCGCTAAAAACACTCAGTCAAGATTTCTAAGATATTCAAAAGCCCTTCCAACTTAATACCCATTAGTTCAGATATTAAACTTTTTAAAGATTAAAAGCTTTTGAAGGCTTTTTAAAGTCATTTATTTTATTGAAAGTATACAGTCATGATTTTTAAAACATTCAAAAGCTCCTCTAACTTTTTTTTTGCATTCGTTCTTTTATTGAAATTTTAAAGTTGGATTAAAAGCTTTTTGAAAATGCTTAACATTTTCACCGTTTATAAATGATGGATTTTTAATGAAAATAAATTTCAAGTTCTAATCTATAAAACGACCCAAAAAAGGACGAGAGATGAGACATTTTCGCTTGTTTAAAAGCTCTACCACTTTACTATTCATATTTAAGTTATTCAACTTTATTTCGTAAAACATTCTCATATCGTAGCAAAGATCAAAAGCTTTTTAAATGTTCATTAAATAATCGCCTAAAAATATGTAAGCTTTTTAACAAAAGCTGTTTAAATGTTCCAATTCATGCTTAAGAAGTTGTTAAAGAGAAGATAATAATAGTCTCCGAAATTCTCAAGATCCCGATCTAAATTTTCCCTTAACAAATCAAAAGTTTAAAGTTTGTTTCTTAAAAATATCACAATATACAAAAGAACAAATTAAGATTTGACCTCAAAATTATAGATATTTAATGTATTTTACCAGTTTTTTTTTAATATTTTTATCGTTACTTTTTTGTATTGTATAAATTTTATTTTCTTGTATGTTTTATTTTTTTTTTTCTTGAATATTTGTTTTTTTTTATAAGGAACGATACGCTGATTTCAGACTATAATGTATGTATATAATTTGTATTATCATCGAACCATGCACTAGCCCGAGTTCTAAGCCCAAAAAAAGCTTTTGGTTTTCTCAAAACAAAAACTTATAAAGTGCTAGTAAAAAGTTCGTTGCCAAAAACTATAAAAAAAAATCTTAAAAAAAGCTTTTTTTTTAAAAGATACTGTAGTTTAATGGAAGACTTTTTTAAAGTCTTTTTAACTGTTATATGGAAAGCTTTTCTCTCCCGTTTTCAGAAAGCTTATACTGTTAATTGTACTGCATGTAACATGACCGTTTTTAAATCGGACGCTAAATGACTGATATCCACCACCGAGTCTACCATTTCTTGAACTGCCGTAACACTGGGAAAATGAGCGGCAGCTTGTTTGGATTTGAGAACACAGGTCTTCAAAGCTTCCGCTAAATTGTTGGTGCATCTGAGTATCTTCTCTTTCAAATCCTGTTTCGAAACATTGCGATGCACTATATCCCCAATGGTTACCAGGTTATGAGCACTGACCACCACAAATTTGCCATAGGCAATAAAGAATTTGGGTGGTTGATTCTTTTCCACGGTCTCGAGAAAAGAATCTATGGCCTGTCTCAGATTACCCATATGGGTGGAAATTTGTACCGCATAATAACGTACCAGCATTTTATCTTTATCGGTCAATTCCATGGCTGGCTTTTTGCCATTGGGGGTGCTGGGCATATTATTGGCGGTGGTTATAACGGTATTTTCTGCTGCCTTGAGAACATTATCGAATTTGTTTTTAAGATTTTCTGGTATAGCTTCCCGTAGAACCGAATTCTTACGAGCCGCGGCATCTTTAGACTCAAACGAAACATAGTCATAATCTTCTAGCCATTCTGAGGAATTGCGTTCCTGTGCTCCCGTGGGTGTTTGTGGTACCGATGTAGACTGAGGTGTAGAACACTCTTCGGTTACCTCTGCCAGCTGTCTTTTGAAAAGCAAAGAAGCATTTCCCTGTATAAAAGAGGTAGTAGAACGTACATCTTCGGTTAGGGTTTGAGCACAGGCTATTAAACGATCTAAACTATCGGGAGGTTTACATAAAGATTTATCATCCGTGCGGGCCAAATGTTCTAAGGACCAACCACCATTGGCTTCTAGAACTTCACAGGAGTCGTGTACTAACTTGTTGGCATCTCTTAAAGCTCTGATAATGGGTTTAAGCTTTTGTGCTAGAGTGCGATCTTCAGATTTTGAGGCATTACCCAAAGCACCTTCTCCAAATTCGGCGAGATCATGCAAAGCAGTGCGTAAACGAACTGCGGCCAGTTTTACTTCCATCAAGACGGGTTCTAGCCTGTCACGGCTGCGCCAATCGGGTGATACAAAAGCTAAGAGTCTGAAATTAGAGAAGAAGAAAGTTTGGATTTCAGAAAAATTTTCCATACAAAATTCCTACTATAAGACTTTGATAACTTTATAATTCGTTTATAAATTAGGGGGTATATATTTAATAGCCTATTTTCACTATAAGAAATTATAATTGATTCCCACTTACCTCATTATAGCAGTTGTCGTTTCGGACTGTAGCTTGGCCAATGTCTCCAAAGCTGAACTCAATTCCAATGGCAACTCTTTGGTAGCAACAATACTCTGGCCCTGACTCATTATTCCATTGTTCTTGTTATCCAAACCATTTGTGGGCACTGGAAAATCATAAGTCGAACAGTTCCCATTTACCGAAGTTCTGGACAAAGGTCTATTTTGTTGTTGCTGCTGCTGCTGCTGCTGCAAGACAGCTCTAACTGGCAAAGGATTACGTCTCGGTATATCATAATCAGGCATATTGGCCAGTGATGAACGATTTGAAGATGAAAACGACAACGATAAACTGTCACTGGTCAGCAACGAAGAATTCGAACTGCTGGGCGTTAGGGTATGTTGATGCTGCAGCAGTGAAGTCAAGGGTCTCGGTACATCGTAGTTCTCCTCCTGAATGGGTGTGGAACAATTTTTCATTGCCGCTGCTGCCTGTAGATGAGCCATATTTCTTTGAATGTTACGTGGCGAATCGTAGTTTATGGGTACAGCTGGTTTTGGTATATCGTAAGTTTCAAATTCTGTGTTTACAGCTGATTTCCCTGGAAGATTTTGATAGATTTGTTGATGCTGTTGCTGCTGCTGCTGGCAGGCCGGAGCCGATAGATGTTGTTGTGAGTGTGACTGTTGGTATTGTTGTGGTAGATTGTAGATATAAACATCACCATGTCTTTGGGGTGTAATGACCTGGAAGAAAATAGTTTGAAGGGAGGGGTGGTTATTATATTGAAATTTGAATTGTGGGTTTTTGATAAAATTGGTTTTTGAAAGGTTTTTTTATATGTTCAAATTTAAGATGTGTTTTTAGTTTTTTTGACTCGATAACTCTAGGTTTTGTTATCAGCCTAACCACAAATTTAATTTACTATAGAATTTATTCACTATTGATATATTTTTCTATAGAAAATGAAATTTATCTAGAAAAATAAAGTTATTAATGACTGTTCTATAGAAAAAGAAAGTTATCTATAACTTTTCTATAGAAAAAGGAAGTTGTCGATAACTTTTCCATAAAAAAATAAAGTTATTGATAATTTTTTTATAGAAACAGAAACTTATCGAAAACATTTATGTAGAAAAAAGTTATCGATAACTTTTTTATAGAAATATAAAGTTATCGATAACCTTTCTATAAAAATAGAAAGTTATTGTTTACCTCTCTATAGGAAAAGAAAGTTATTGATAAGTTTTCTGTAGGGAAATAAAGTTATTGATAACTTTTTTATAGGAAAAGCAAGTTATCGATAACTTTTCTTTAGGAAAAGAAAATTATAGATAACCTTTTTATAGGAAAAGAAAGTTATCCATAACTTTTCTATAGAAAAAGAAAGTTATCGATAACTTTTCTAAAGATTGCTATCAATAACTATTCTTTAGGAAAAGAATTTCATTGATAACTTTTCTATAGGAAAAGAAAGTTATCAGTAACTTTTCTATAAAAAAAGAAAGTTATCGATAACTTTTCTATAGGAAAAGAAAGTTATCGATATCTTTTCTATAGGAAAAACAAGTTATCGATAACTTTTCTATAGGAAAAGAAAGTTATCGATAACTTTACTACAGGAAAAGAAAGTTATCGATAACTTTTCTATAGAAATAGAAGGTTATCGATAACTTTTCTATATAAGTAGAAAGTTATCGATAACTTTTCTATAGATATAGAAGGATATCGATAACTTTTCTATAGAAATAGAAAGTTATCGATAACTTTTCTAAAGAAAGATATCGATAACTTTTCTAAAGAAAGTTATCGATAACTTTTCTTAAGAAAAATAATTTCATCGATAACCTTTTTATAGGAAAATAAAGTTATCGATAACTTTTCTAAAGGAAAAGAAAGTTATCTATAACTTTTCTTTAGAAATAGAAAGTAATCGATAACTTTTCTTTAGAAATAGAAAGTAATCGATATCTTTTCAATTGAAATAAAAATAGACTTTTCTACAGAAATATAAAGTTAAAGATAACTTTTCTGAAGAAATAGAAAGTTATCGATAACTTTTCTATAGAAATAAAAAGTTATCGATAACTCTTCTATAGAAATAGAAAATTATCGAAAATTTTGCTATAGAAAAATTATCTATAATTTTTCTATAGAAAAAGAAAATTATCGATAATTTTTTTATAGAAATAGAAAACTATCGATAATTTTTCGTTAGAAATATAAAAGTATTAATATTTTTTCTATAGAAATAGAAAATTATCAATAATTTTTCTATAGAAATAGAAATTATCGACAATTTTTCTATAGAAATAGAAAATTTTCGATAAATTTTCTATAGAAATAGAAAATTATCGATAATTTTTTTATAGAAAATAAAAATTATCGATAGTTTTGCTATAGAAATAGAAAATTTTCGATTATTTTGCTATAGAAATAGAAAACTTTCGATAATTTTTCTATAGAAATAGAAAATTTTCGATGATTTTTCTATAGAAAAAGTAAATTATCGATAGTTTTTCTATAGAAATAGAAAATAATCGATAATTTTCTATAGAAATAGAAAATTTTCGATAGTTTTTCTATAGAAATAGAAAATTATCGATAATTTTTCTATAGAAATAGAAAATTTTCGATAATCTTTTTATAGAAATAGAAAATTGTCGATAAATTTTCTAAAGAAATAGAAAAATATCGATAACTTTTCTATAAAAATAGAAAGTTATCAGAATATTTTCTATAAAAATAGAAAGTTGTAGATAACTTTCCTATAAAAATGGAAAGTTATCGATAACTTTTCTATAAAAATAGAAAGTTATCGACAATTCTTCAATAAAAATATATATGTATTTGTCGATATGTTTTCTATAGAAATATAAAATTATCGATAACTTTTCTATTGAAATAGAAAGTTTTCAATAATTTTTCTGTAGAAATATAAAGTTATCGATAACTTTTATATAAAAATAGAAAGTTATCGACAACGTTTTTACTGAAATATAAATTTATCGATTAATTTTCTTTAAAAATTGAAAGTTATCGGTAACTTTTCTATAGATAAAGTAAGTTGTCAGTCAGTTTTCTATAGAAAAAGAAAGTTATTGATAGCATTTCTTTAGAAATAAAAAGTTATCGAAAACTTTTCTTTAGAAATATATTAATATCGATAATTTTTGTATAGAAATTGAAAGTTGTTGTTAAATTTTCTTTTGAAATATAAAGTTATCGTTAACTTTTCTGTCAATTTTCTATAGAAAGTTATTTTTAACTTTTCTTTAGGGTTATAAAGTTAGGAATAACTTTTCTTTAAAACAAAATATAGCTTTACTTTAGAAATACCACAAATTTTCTGTTTTAAGGGGGTTCACTTGATTTATTAGATGTGGCTTTAGCTTTCATCATTTCTTTATATTATTTCACAATTAATTACATTTACTTGGACAGCAGCTGACAGTGATTGATAAAGATTTTGGGGATTTTCTTAAGCCATTGACAATGAAAGTAATACCTCCACCAAAATGAAGTCTTCGATATTTCAAATAGCTTTATTGAGTTTAATATTTGTTGTATTTTTGATGAAAATAATTTAATATTGATTTGTATTTAGTAACTTTTAGAAGAAGGTTTCTTTATATTTTAATTGTTCTGTTTAGTGACTCCCTCAACTTTAAATAGTGTAGGGTATAGGTTTTTATAGTTTTTGTTCCCCTCTATTTTTTTATTAATATCTAATTTATAAAACTAATTTACATTTTAGATCCATTATATAAAAATATTACACTATATCGTTATTTTATTCCAAAATAAATTTTATCAAATTTCCATAAAATATTAATATATTTTATATAAGAAAATTATGGTAATACAAAAACAGTTCACATGTTTTTAAAAATACACACACCTTTTACTACACACAAACAGACACACACCAATACACACATTCACTTACACAGACACATGCTCACTGTGTACCTTAAACTGTCTAGCCCCAAGGAATCAAACAAGCCAGGAAGAAAGTGGAGCCTTAAAAACTTCAACTTCACTATTGATTTTTTTGCTGTTTTTTTTTTCACTATTTTTGTGGTATCACAATAAGATTTTCAATATTTCTTTCAGAATTTTTAAATTTTAAAAGATTTTCAAAATTATTTTAGATTTTATTTAAGAAAAAAACTAAATTTTTCTTAAATTTTTTTCCGAAAATGTAATTTTTCTCTAACAAAAAGTTTGAGGATATAAAAATATTTGTTTTCTTTAGGTGTTTAACGGTAACTAGTAAAAATACTACTACTGTTTGTCTAAAAGTTTATTCAAAAAGCCCTTTTTGTTATCGTATACAGTTAGAAATTACACTCTCTCGCTTATTCTCTTTCTCTCTTTTATCAGTTTTCCTCTTAATGGTTTGTTTATTTTTTTTTTTTCATAATTTTGTTAACAAAGTCCTTCTAGTGCGCAGGACTTTCGAAAAAAGTTGTTGTTATTATTTTCAAATGTCACTTTTGTTGTTGTTTGTTATGCGGGTAGTTGTTGTTTTGTTTATAGAGGGCGCTGCCTTCATTAAGTTTTAATTGTCAAAAGAATTCCTTCTCCAGAAGTTCAATAACATTTTTACGGCCGCAGTTATCCTGCCAAACGAATCCTTCTCAATCTTCAAGTGCTTGAATATATTTCTAGGTTTGGTAGTAGTTGGATTTTGTTGCTTTTGTTTTATTTTAAAGGTTAAAACTTACGACACCGACAATTATTTGCTAAAGTGCATGCAACACAACATGAATGAATGAATACTTTAGCCATTCGTACATGAATGAACGAACATACAATGTCAAGGTTTGTACATGTTTGAAGGTTGGTCGTGTTTTTCAATTGAAGTTAAGAAATTGTTTGTTGAGTGAATGGAAAAAGAATATTTGTTTTCAGACAAAGAACAAAACATTTGTATAAAAGTATAAAAAATGTTGTACATATGTAAAGAAAATTGTAAAATGTGTTAAGATCTACAAAGTAAAGTTACCAGCAACTTGACAAAAACAAAAAATAACACTAATTTGGATTTTATATAGGTAAGTTATCGATAACTTTATACTCCTATAGAAATTTTGTTGCAAACATAATATTTTTATAGAAAAGTTAACGATAACTTTAAATTTCTAAAGAAAAATTATCGATAACTTTCAATTTCTATAGAAAGATTACCAATAACTTTTTATTTATATAGAAAAATTATCCATAACTTTAAATTTCTATAAAAAAATTATCGATAATTTGTCATTTCTTTAGAAAAATTATCGATAATTTTCCATTTCTTTAGAAAAATTATCGATATTTTTCTAATTCTTTAGAAAAATTGTCTATAATTTCCTATTTCTATAGAAAAATTATCGATAATTTTCTATTTCTATAGAAAAATTATCGATAATTTTCTTTTTCTATAGAAAAATGATCGAAAATTTTTTTATTTCTATAGAAAAATTATCGATAACTTTCTATTTCCAAAGAAAAATTATCGATAACTTTCTATTTCTATAGTAAAATTATCGATCATTTTCTATTTCTATAGAAAACTTATCGGGAACTGTTTATTTCTATAGAAAAATTATCGATAATTTTCTATTTCTATAGAAAAATTATCGAAAATTTTTTTATTTCTACAGAAAAATTATCGATAACTTTCTATTGCTAGAAAAATTATCGATAATTTTTTATTTCCAAGGAAAAATTATCGATAACTTTCTATTTCTATAGAAAAATTATCGACAATTTTCTATTTCTATAATTTTTTATTTCTATAGAAAAATTATAGATAATTTTCATTTCTATAGAAAAATTATCGATTACATTTTTTTTCCATAGAAAAATTATTGATAATTTTCAATTTCAATTGAAAATTTATCGATAACTTTCCATTTCTATAGAAACGTTAACGAAAACTTTATGTTTCTATAAAAAAATTATCTATAATTTTCTATTTCCATAAAAAAAAATGATCGATAATTTTATATTTTTATAAAAAAGTTATCGATAACTTTCTATTTATATAGACAAGTTATCGATAGCTCTATATTTCCACAGAAAAGTTATCGATAACTTTATATTTCTATAGAAAAGTTTTCGATAATTCAATAGTTATTAGTTAAAGTTATCGATAACTTTGTATTTCGAAGCAATCAATCGATAATTTTCTATTTCCATAGAAAAATTATCGATAATTTTCTATTTCTATAGAAAAATTATAGATAATTTTCTATTTCTATAGAAAAATAATTGATAATTCTCTATTTCTATTAAAAAATTATCGATAATTTTCTATATGTATAGAAAAAATATCGATAATTTTCTAGTTCTTAGAAAAATTATCAATAATTTTCTTTTTCTATAGAAAAATTATCGATAACTTTCTTTTTATATTGAAAAATTATCGATAATTTTCTTTTTCTATAGAAAAATTATCGATAACTTTCTTTTTATATTAAAAAATTATCAATAATTTTCTATTTCTATAGAAAAATTATCGATAAGATTCTATTTCTTTAGAAAAATTATCGATAATTTTCTATTTCTATAGAAAAATTATTGAAAATTTTCTATTTCTATACAAAAATTGTCGATAATTTTCTATTTCTATAGAAATATTACCGATAATTTTCTATTTCTATAGAAAAATTATCGATAATTTTCTATTTCTATAGAAAAATGATCGATAATTTTCTATTTCTATAGAAAAATTATCGATAATTTTCTATTTCTATAGAAAAGTTATCGACAATTTTCTATTTCTATAGAAAAATGATCGATAATTTTCTATTTCTATAGAAAAATCATCAATAATTTTCCATTTTTATAGAAAAATTATCGATAATTTTCTATTTCTATAGAAAAATTTTCGATAATTTTTTATTTCTATAATTTTTTATTTCTATTTCTATAGAAAAATTATCGATAGTTTTTTATTTCTATAGAAATATTATGCATAATTTTCTATTTCTATAGAAAAATTAGCGATAATTTTCTATTTCTATAGAAAAATTGTCGATAATTTTCTATGTCTATAGAAAAATTATCGATAATTTTCTATTTCTATAGAAAAATTATCGATAATTTTCTATTTCTATAGAAAAATTATCGATAATTTTCTATTTTTATAGAAAAATTATCGATAATTTTCTATTTCTATAGAAAAATTAGCCATAATTTTCTATTTCTATAGAAAAATTAGCCATAATTTTCTATTTCTATAGAAAAATTATCGATAATTTTCTATTTCTATAGAAAAATTGTCGATAATTTTCTATTTCTATAGAAAAATTGTCGATAATTTTCTATTTCTATAAAAAAATTGTCGATAATTTTCTATTTCTGTAGAAAAATTTTCGATAACTTTATTTTTATGTTGAAAAAACGATCGATAATTTTCATTCCTATAGAAAAATTAGCGATAATTTTCTATTTCTATAGAAAAATTATAGATTATTTCTATTTCTATATAAAAATTATCGATAATTTTTTATATCTATAGAAAAATTATCGATAGCTTTCTTCTTATATTGAAAAATGATCGATAATTTTCTATTTCTATAAAAAAATATTATCGATAATTTTATATTTCTATAGAAAATTTTCTATTTCTATAGAAAAATTATAGATAATTTCTATTTCTATAAAAAAATTATCGATAATTTTCTATTTTTATAAAAAAAACTTTCTTTTTATATTGAAAAGTTATCGATAATTTTCTTTTGCTATAGAAAAATTATCGATAACTTTCTTTTTATATTGAAAAATTATCGATAATTTTCTATATCCATAGAAAAATTATCAATAACTTTGTATTTCGATAGAAAAATTATCGATAATTTTTTATTTCTATAGAAAAATTATAGATGAAATTCTATTTCTATAGCAAAATTATTCATAATTTTTCTTTCTATAGAAAAATTATCGAGAACTTTCTTTTTATATTGAAAAATTATCGATAATTTTCTATTTCTATAGAAAAATTATCGATAATTTTCTATTTCTATAGGAAAATTATCGATACTTTTCTATTTCTATAGAAAAATTATCGATAATTTTCTATTTCTATAGAAAAGTTATCGATAACTTTTTATTTTTATAGATAAGTTATCGATAACTTTTTATTTCTTTGGAAAAGTTATCGATAACTTTATATTTTTATAGAAAAGATATCGATAACGTTATATTTCTATGGATGCTAGTTCTATACCGAATCAATCAGTCAATGTTTATGAAAAGGTTACCGCCAGCCGTGCACTTCACATCTGCTGTATCAATTTGATTATGACACTTCAAAAGACGTCTGATCTTATTACGAAATATCACAATCCTTCAAAAATACAAAAGGACCCTAAGATTAAGATTTTATCGCTCTTTTCGTTTGCAAGTCTTAAATAATTGCAACACCCTGTATCAGCACTTAAACAAAAACCTTGAATTTTAGTCCGACCTTGCATAAGGTTTAATTACTTAAATATTTTTGTGACTGACATCCTTTGTTGCTGCTAAATGCCAAACAAAGATATTAAAAACATTATTAAGCCAAAGAATATCTGCACGTCCGTATGAAGGGTAACCATCAAAAGTTTGAATGTGTTTTTGACACGGGTCATAAGTTGAAAAGTTATAATTTTCGTTAACACAAAACACGCATTGTTTTAAATTTTAAAAGTAGACCCTTAAATTAAAACAAATGCCGAATTGTTTAAATGGAAACAAAAGAAGGCCTCGTCTCTCCTTCTTCTCGTAGCATCTGCAAAAATGTTTAAATGAACGAAATTCAGGTAGTCAGACCGCAGCAGCAGCAGAAGTAAATAAGCGCAAGGGAAGGTGTCAGTTTAATCATAAAATAAACGCCCAAACAAACGTAGAAGCAAAAATACCCAAAATAAGTATCTAAAATTTGTTTTATTCAATATCCGGTAATGACTCAGTTTTAAAATTATTCTGAATCGAAATGTCTAAAAAGCATAAAACTGAAATAGTTTAACAGACAACAAAAAAAAAGGTTCAATAGCAAAACTTCAACGCTCCTCAGCGAAATGTGTGAAAACTATGAAATAATTGAGGAACTCAAATTTTAATTTGAAATTCGTCATGTTCTTGTGCGATAGGTTTTGCGTTTCGCTTTTTTGATCAACGAAATAAATATTTAATTGTTGTTGGTAATTTTGGTTTAAAATTACCTTTAAATGCTGTTTTCGGGGTATTCTTTATGAGGTGGCAATTATTAGACTGATAAAATTTTTGAGAGGAATAATATTGTTATAACCCAGCAAACATTTAAATGAGAATACAAGTTGTTTATATAAAACTATAATAGAAAACTTATGGAATAATTTTTGAGAAATATCGCTAATTTTTTATTTCTATAGAAAAATTATCGATAGTTTTTTATTTCTATAGAAATATTATGCATAATTTTCTATTTCTAAAGAAAAATTATCGATAATTTTCTACTTCTATAGAAAATTTATCGATAATTTTCTATTTCTTTAGAAAAATCATCGACAATCTTTTATTTCTATAGAAAAATTATCGATAATTTTCTATTTCTATAGAAAAATTATCGATATTTTTTTATTTCTATAGAAAAATTATCGATAATTTTCTATTTCTATAGAAAAATTATCGATAGTTTTTTATTTCTATAGAAATATTATGCATAATTTTCTATTTCTAAAAAAAATTATCGATAATTTTCTACTTCTATAGAAAATTTATCGATAATTTTCTATTTCTTTAGAAAAATCATCGACAATCTTTTATTTCTATAGAAAAATTATCGATAATTTTCTATTTCTATAGAAAAATTATCGATATTTTTTTATTTCTATAGAAAAATTATCGATAATTTTCTATTTCTATAGAAAAATTATCGATAGGTTATTATTTCTATAGAAATATTATGCATAATTTTCTATTTCTAAAAAAAATTATCGATAATTTTCTACTTCTATAGAAAATTTATCGATAATTTTCTATTTCTTTAGCGAAATCATCGACAATCTTTTATTTCTATAGAAAAATTATCGATAATTTTCTATTTCTATAGAAAAATTATCGATAATTTTTTATTTCTATAGAAAAATTATCGATAATTTTCTATTTCTATAGAAAAATTATCGATAGTTTTTTATTTCTATAGAAATATTATGCATAATTTTCTATTTCTAAAAAAAATTATCGATAATTTTCTACTTCTATAGAAAATTTATCGATAATTTTCTATTTCTTTAGAAAAATCATCGACAATCTTTTATTTCTATAGAAAAATTATCGATAATTTTCTATTTCTATAGAAAAATTATCGATATTTTTTTATTTCTATAGAAAAATTATCGATAATTTTCTATTTCTATAGAAAAATTATCGATAATTTTTTATTGGTTTGGAAAAATTATCGATAATTTTTTATTTCTATAGAAAAATTATCGATAATTTTCTATTTCTATGAAAAATTATCGGTAATTTTATATTTCTATAGAAATATTATCGATAATTTTCTATTTTTATAAAAAAATTATTGATAATTTTCTATTTTGGTAGAAAAATTATCGATATTTTTCTATAGAAAGAGAACAGTATCTATTTTTTTTATAGAAATAGAAAAATATCGATATTTTTTCTTTATAGAAAAATTTTGAATGTAAAGTTTTTATAGAAAAACTTTTACTGTGAAATTTTTATACAAAAATTTTTAATGTAAAATTTTTATAGAAGAATTTTTAATGTAGAATTTTTATGGAAAAATGTTGAATGTGGAATTTTGATAAAAAAAATTTTGTATTTGAAATTTGTATAGAAACATTTTTATGTGAAATTATTATAGAAAAATTTTAAATGTGAAATTTTTATAGAAAAATTTTAAATGTGAAATTTTTATAGAAAAATTTTGAATGAGAAATTTTTATAAAAAAATTTCGAATGAGAAATTTTTATAGAAAAATTTTTAACCTGAAATTTTTATAGAAAAATTTTTGATGTGAAATTTTTATAGAAAAATTTTTAATGTGAAATTTTTATGAAAAAATTTTGTATGTGAAATTTTTATCGAAAAATTTTGAATGTGAAATTTGTATAGAAAAATTTTTAATATGAAATTTTTATAGAAAAATTTTTAATATAAAATTTTTAATATGAAATTTTTAATGTGAAATTTTTATAGAAACATTTTGAAAGAGAAAAATATTGATATTTTTTCTATGGCAAAAGAAAAATATCGATATTTTTTCTATAGAAATTAAAAATATCGATATTTTTTCTACAGAAAAATTTCGATATTTTTTCTGTAGAAATAGAAAATTATCGATAATTTTTCTATAAAAATAGAAAAATATCGATATTTTTCTATAGAAATAGAAAAATATCGATATTATTTCTATAGAAATAGAAAAATATCGATATTTTTTCTATAGAAATATAAAAATATAGATTTTTTTTCTATAGAAAAAGAAAAATATCGATACTTTTTCTATAGAAATAGAAAAATATCGATATTTTTTCTATAGAAATTTTAAAATTTTTCTATATCTATAGAAAAAATATCGATATTTTTCTAATTCTATAGAAAAATATCGATATTTTTCTATTTCTATAAAAAAATAACGATATTTTTCTATTTCTATAGAAAAAATATCGATATTTTTCTATTTCTATAGAAAAATATCGATATTTTTCTATTTCTATAGAAAAAATATCGATATTTTTCTATTTCGATATTTTTTCTATAGAAATAGAAAAATATCGATATTTTTTCTATAGAAATAGAAAAATATCGATAGTTTTTCTATAGAAATAGAAAAATATCGATATTTTTCTATAGAAATAGAAAAATATCGATATTTTTTCTATAGAAATAGAAAAATATAGATATTTTTCTATAGAAATAGAAAAATATCGATATTTTTTCTGTAGAAATAGAAGAATAACAATATTTCTTCTATTGAAATAGAAAAATATTGAAATTTTTTCTAAAGAAAAATATCGATAGTTTTTCTAAAGAAAAATATCGATATTTTTTCTATAGAAAAATATCGATATTTTTTCTAAAGAAAAATATCGATATTTTTTCTTTAGAAATCGAATATTATCGATATTTTTTCTATAGAAATAGAAAAATATCGAATTTTTTCTGTATCGAGAAAAATATAGATAATTTTTCTATAGAAATAGAAAAATATCGATATTTTTCTATAGAAATAGAAAAATGTCGATATTTATCTATAGAAATAGAAAAACATCGACATTTTTCTATGGAAATATAAAAATATCGACATTTTCTATAGAAATTGAAAAATATCGATTATTTTCTATAAAAATAGAAAAATATCTATACGTTTTCTGTTAAAATAGAAAAATATCGATAACTTTTCTATATAAATTCAAAGTTATCGATTTCTTTGCTTTAGAAATCGAAAGTAATCGTTAATTTTTTTATAGAAATAGAAAGTTATCGATAACTTTTCATTAGAAATATAAAGTTATGGATAACTTTTCTTTAGGAATAGAAAGTTGTCGTTAAATTTTCTTTAGAAATATAAAGTTATCGATAACTTTTCGTTAGAAATACAAAGTTATCGATAACTTTTCTTTAGAAATAGAAAGTTATCGATTATTTTTCTTTAATAAAATTATAAATAATTTTTCTATATTAAAATAAACTTATCGATAACATTTCATTAATAATATAAAGTTATCGATAACATTTCTATAGAAATAGAAAGTGATCGATATTGAAATCAAAATTATCAATAACTTTTCTATTGAAATAGAAAGTTATTGATATTTGTTTATAGAAATAGAATTATTGATATTTCAACAAAATTTGTTTGCTGGGTTATTATATCAAATAACTTAATTTTTCGCCCGTTTCCAAAAGCAGCTGTAGGTACAATTTGTATTTGCACTCCAAACCAATCGACAATAATGTTAAGCAATTTATGATAAAGAAACCATATTCCGGTGGCTCATAACCAGTAGCCACCGAACAACAGAAGTAGTCACCTATCCCTGACAAATCCTGACCTAAATTCTAATAAATTTCATATATTTACACATAAAACGTAAATATTAGATACGAGTACGTGTAAGTGTCTGTCCCATCATCCGCTGGCTTCTCCGTCTGGAATTGAGGGGGTGTAGATTTTGACATGTAATTCCAATAAAGTTATTATAATAAGTTTAACACTTTGGTTCTACTATTATCTATTTGTCTGTATGCATAAATAAACTTTATGGAGGTTTTTGTTTTGTGTGTTTTTTTTATTGTTTGTTGAGGGAGTGGTTTTTACTGTGAAAATAGAATTCCTGGGAGGAGGGCACGAAATGGCATGACTTTTAACTATGAATACGTCAGATAAATTTTATAAAAATTTGTTTGTATAGGAAAAATCTAGCACGAGTATTGATTTGAAATGTACATACAAATTATGATTATTTTATTTATGAAAAATTAAATTTATGATTTGCTAATAAGATAAACCTAGAAAACAGAAAAATATTATGTATTTGGGTGAATAAGGTGCGGGTCTGGTGTTAGGGGGGAATTTGGCATAAATAATTTTTTTGGAGTAAATTTCATTTATGATTAAATGGATTAATTTATGTTGGCTAAATAAATTGTGTATGTTTCCTGGAAGTTAGTTTTGGAAGTATGATTTCGTGACCAAATTAGATGAATTAGCCAAAAATTTAATAGGAAAAGACTAGTCAAAACTTTGGGATAAACTCAATATTAGCCCAATAGTTATTAATATCCTTGATAAATAATGATAATACGTATGAATATTTATTTTTGTACAATGGGTCAGAATAAAAAATTGTTCTTCGTAGAGCTTTTAAGAGGTTGGTTCTAAAGTTCTGCCAAAGACTCTACTAGACATTACACCTCCATTGATTTGTCGTATGGTCGTTTTGAAATATTTTTCTATAGAAAAATTTTCGTTAGAAATATTTTTCTATAGAAAAACTTTCGTTAGAAATATTTTTCTATAGAAAAACTTTCGTTAGAAATATTTTTCTATAGAAAAATTTTCGTTAGAAATATTTTTCCATAGAAAAATTTTCGTTAGAAATATTTTTCTATAGAAAAATTTTCGTTAGAAATATTTTTCTATAGAAAAATTTTCGTTAGAAATATTTTTCTATAGAAAAATTTTCGTTAGAAATATTTTTCTATAGAAAAATTTTCGTTAGAAATATTTTTCTATAGAAAAATTTTCGTTAGAAATATTTTTCTATAGAAAAATTTTCGTTAGAAATATTTTTCTATAGAAAAATTTTCGTTAGAAATATTTTTCTATAGAAAAATTTTCGTTAGAAATATTTTTCTATAGAAAAATTTTCGTTAGAAATATTTTTCTATAGAAAAATTTTCGTTAGAAATATTTTTCTATAGAAAAATTTTCGTTAGAAATATTTTTCTATAGAAAAATTTTCGTTAGAAATATTTTTCTATAGAAAAATTTTCGTTAGAAATATTTTTCTATAGAAAAATTTTCGTTAGAAATATTTTTCTATAGAAAAATTTTCGTTAGAAATATTTTTCTATAGAAAAATTTTCGTTAGAAATATTTTTCTATAGAAAAATTTTCGTTAGAAATATTTTTCTATAGAAAAATTTTCGTTAGAAATATTTTTCTATAGAAAAATTTTCGTTAGAAATATTTTTCTATAGAAAAATTTTCGTTAGAAATATTTTTCTATAGAAAAATTTTCGTTAGAAATATTTTTCTATAGAAAAATTTTCGTTAGAAATATTTTTCTATAAAAAAATTTTCGTTAGAAATATTTTTCTATAGAAAAATTTTCGTTAGAAATATTTTTCTATAGAAAAATTTTCGTTAGAAATATTTTTCTATAGAAAAATTTTCGTTAGAAATATTTTTCTACAGAAAAATTTTCGTTAGAAATATTTTTCTATAGAAAAATTTTCGTTAGAAATATTTTTCTATAGAAAAATTTTCGTTAGAAATATTTTTCTATAGAAAAATTTTCGTTAGAAATATTTTTCTATAGAAAAATTTTCGTTAGAAATATTTTTCTATAGAAAAATTTTCGTTAGAAATATTTTTCTATAGAAAAATTTTCGTTAGAAATATTTTTCTATAGAAAAATTTTCGTTAGAAATATTTTTCTATAGAAAAATTTTCGTTAGAAATATTTTTCTATAGAAAAATTTTCGTTAGAAATATTTTTCTATAGAAAAATTTTCGTTAGAAATATTTTTCTATAGAAAAATTTTCGTTAGAAATATTTTTCTATAGAAAAATTTTCGTTAGAAATATTTTTCTATAGAAAAATTTTCGTTAGAAATATTTTTCTATAGAAAAATTTTCGTTAGAAATATTTTTCTATAGAAAAATTTTCGTTAGAAATATTTTTCTATAGAAAAATTTTCGTTAGAAATATTTTTCTATAGAAAAATTTTCGTTAGAAATATTTTTCTATAGAAAAATTTTCGTTAGAAATATTTTTCTATAGAAAAATTTTCGTTAGAAATATTTTTCTATAGAAAAATTTTCGTTAGAAATATTTTTCTATAGAAAAATTTTCGTTAGAAATATTTTTCTATAGAAAAATTTTCGTTAGAAATATTTTTCTATAGAAAAATTTTCGTTAGAAATATTTTTCTATAGAAAAATTTTCGTTAGAAATATTCTTCTATAGAAAAATTTTCGTTCGAAATATTTTTCTATAGAAAAATTTTCGTTCGAAATATTTTTCAATAGAAAAATTTTCCATAAAAAAGACTATACCACTTTTACTCTTATTCGAAAACAACTAATGGAGACGATTATCCAATGAGAAAAAGCTAAGGCACACACACGTGCTCCTGAAATATATGTTTTTTTTGGGTTAATGTGTTTTCATTGCTCTTTTTCCACTTTAATTCCACTTTTGGCAGAAAAAAATGTATGAAATGCAATATCTTTATATTATAGAGTCTTTGGTTCAGTTAATGTTAACAGATCTTTTGTTGATCTTGCCTTAAGGCCACTTCCAATCGGAACTATTTCTGATTTGATTTCTGATTTGAGTACTTGACTGAATTTAAATTTCATTATGATTAAGCAAAGGAATTTATCTTATGAATACTAAGACTTTTTATTTAAATTCACACTTTTTTGAAATACACTTTGTCACCATTGAAATTCTATACTTGACATGCAATTAAAAGTTTAATAAATGACAGTACAGTAGCTATTTTTTAAAAATAATTAAAGCTGATTTAAGAAAACAAAAAACTGAAAACTATTTAACCGCCACTAAACAAAAAAAAAATTTATAAGCATTTAGAAATATAATAATGAATATAAACTGACAGCAGCGAACAAAAAAAATGTATCATTTTACAGAAAAAATATAAAATTTTTTAATAAAAAACAGAAATTATTGTGTTTATGCAAACTTAAGCATATTTGAAATAACACAAGATAATATTAAGGCTATTCACTTTAAGTTGAACATGAGTTTGCAAGTCGCGTACCTTAGGTAAAACTGGGTTTTGATCTAGAAACATTTTACAAAATTTGGAAAAAATTTTTCTTCCTAATAAAAATTTTGCAATATAAATCAGTCTTGCCAAAATTGAACATTTTGTTGAATTTTAATTACATTTTTAGATATTTTGAGTTAAATTGTTAAAATAATTAAAAATAAATTCACCTAAAAAGCCCGAATTTAATGACATATTTTATTCACTCACTTTGGCATCTCAACATCATCAAAATGTTAACAATATTTTTTCCTAAATTTTATTTTTCATTTAAATTCTAAAGATTGACCAAAAAGGCAAAAATGTAGAAGTTCACAACAAAACTTAACAATTCCATTATAAACAAATAAAAGTCTGACATTCGAATCTTATGTACCCACCATCAAGTTTTGTGTTAAATTTAGAAACATATAGTCACACAAATTACTGTCCCAATGTTTATACCCTTCACCGCAATATGTGGAAAGGGCATTATAAGTTTGTGCTGATGTAAGTAACGCATAGAAATATTTGTCTTAGACCCACCTTTGAGTATACCAATAGGCTTAGAATAATTTTCTGAGTCGATTTAGCGATGTCAGTCCGTCCGTCCGTCTGGCTGGACCCCCATGTAAACCATGTAATCAAAGCTATTGAAATTCGTCAAAATCGGTCCATTATTTATGGTACCTCCCATAGGTTTCATTTCCCGGAATTGATATTTTGGCCACAAATATCAATATTTTTTTATGAAATTTAAAACAAATACTGCTTATGTTAATAAAAATCACTGTACCAAGTTTGGTTGAAGTCGGTCCACATTTGACCATAGCTCCCATACAAACTCTGACAAAACGCACTAAATGAAATAAAAATCTCTAAAACGACATAAATCTGAAGATAATAAGAGTTTTAAGTTTATTTTTTGCATACATAATTTTAATCAATTTGCCAAATTTCGAGATAATCGGTCCACATTTGACCCTAGATCTCATATAAGTTCAAATGACGGAAACAGCTTAAATAAATAAGTTTTAAGAAAATGTTTGTATAATGGCAAAATTTATTAAATATTTGTCTTTATACAGGAAAAAGAACACCTTTGACCTTAGTGGTGTTCGTATGTTCGGGCTTGACCGACTATAGCACTTTCTTTTGCGAAACTTATTTTATTAAAGATAAGTTTCGCAATGATGTTTTTTTTACTTATAATTGTCAACACGAGTCCAATATACATTAATTCCAAATATCAGAGAGATTAAGCCAACAGTGGGACAGTTATTTGAGTGACTGTATTCCATATATCATATATCAAAATTTGGACCAAATTCGAAAAAAATTGTTATGATAGATTGTTGGTAAAATATTTGAATTAAATTCGATTGCAGTAGCTTTGTAGTTTAACATTTAAAAGTATCTAAGTGGTTTCCCTAGTATTAACTTTGCACAAAATTTAATCTCATAACCGGGTATAGTTTAGCATTAGTGTGTTTCCCGGATCGGGGTAATATGGGAGCTCTAACTAAATCTGAACCGATTTCGTCCATTTTCAATACACAACTTTCTCAAGATATCGAAAATACTTTTGTAAAATTTTGTCCCTCTAGCTTTTTTCGTTATGGCGCTATCGCGCTTTTATCTGACTGACAGACGGACAGAAACCCCTTTTGTGTTTCCTTAAGTTTTTTAAATGGGAGCTATGGTTAAATGGTGACCGATTGTGGCAAAATTTTGCACACTGGCTGGCATTGACATAAGACTTCCTTGTGCTAAATTTAGGGGCCAAAGCTATAATAGTTTATCATTTATTGGCATTCAAGTGTATTTAAGGTTAAATTTAGGCTGATTCCGTAAGTTTTTTTTGATGGGAGCTATGGTTAAATGTTAATCGATTTCAATGAAATTTCATATGCTGTCTAGTGCTTATGTAGAACTTCTATGTACCAAATTTTATCATCATAGCTGTTATAATTTGTTATTTATTAGCAAATAAGCGATTAGCCTAGACGAGGTTATACGGTAGCTATGGTCAAATGTGAACTGATTTTGCCCGATTTCAATACCAAATTTTTCCAAGTTATGAAGAATATTTATGCCAAATTTCAGCGGCCTATATCTTTTCGTTAAGGTTTTATCGTGCCGACAACAGACAGACAGACAGACAGACAGACAGACAGACAGACGGACAGACAGACAGACAGACAGACAGACAGACAGACAGACAGACAGACAGACAGACAGACAGACAGACAGACAGACAGATAGACAGACAGACAGACAGACAGACAGACAGACAGACAAACAGACAGACAGATACATAGACAGGAATTTTTTTATATATTCTTGCCATTAGAAAGCGCAATCTGTTTGCTTCTATTTGCTGTTAAAAAAAAATTAGATCGGGTGCAAACTGGCCGAGTTATGGGTCGATAAGTTGACGAACCTTGTTCAAATCGGGTTTTTGTGTATAACTTCTAAACTTGGACATATTTCTTTTGCACGATTTATCATGTCCTCAATAAGGCCCACGCTAGGTCGTTTCCATTGTTTTTTTTAGTCTATCAGAATGTAATCTATGTATATAGTGTTATACTATAGCTTTTAAATCGGTCACGTAGATATAATTCTTGCTGCTTAAAATACTGCAGAGACTTCGGTTTGACACGTTATTTATTTTGCAGCTGTATTTTATGTCTATTTTTTTACCACTACCTGTCCCATTTTTTTTTTTTTTTTGTTTGGTTCCAGCTGTGTACATTTTGATCCTTTTAATACAAAACAACAACGCAAAAAACGAGATACTGTAATTTTTACTTATTGTTCATTTCTACATCAAAATCTAAATTTCTAGAAAAAGTGGACTTAGTGCCTTTGCATATTAAGCCAGTGATACGATTTCATGTAATTTGTTCTGTTATCTAAATAAACACATTTTTTAATAAAAGAGGAGTGCCCTATTTCGTCTCATTCTAAATGTTAAACCATTTAGCACTAAGCCTTTTGCTTGCATCGAAAATAGATTTATTTCGTTGCAAATCTAGATTATAACTTCATCATCAAAGAACTCAATGAAATTTTTTACTGGAAATTTGACTTCTTCACAATTTTTTTCTTTTTTTAAAGCAGTTTCGCAAACAAACAGGATCTTGTTGCTCCATTTCGAAAAAAAACGTGAATTGTTAAAAATATTGCTACTATGGACAATGTATGCTTATAAGCAACATTGTGTTTATAAAATTTCTGACTTAACAATATGAAATATTTGTAAGTTTTACTTATTTTATGTCATATTCTTAGCTGTTTTTTATAGAAAAAAAATCACTTTTTTGAAAAAAAAAATCCTCTTATTTTTCAATTTTATTTGAATTTTTGCAAAACAGATTTTTACACAAGTTTTTACATCACTTCAACAAGCTCACAAATTAATACTTGTAAAGCTTTTTAAAATCTTTCTTAGTAATTTAAGGCTCACAAATGTTTATTTTAGTAGGGAAAACAAATTTTGCAGAAACAACATAAACTAAAGGAACTATGACGAAAAAGTGCAATGTTGCTTATAGGCAACAAATGATATTAAAGGGCTAACACAACTAAAGATAATAGAATGCAGAGTTTTCGAGTCAATTTTTTCAAAAAAACCAAATTTTTACGTCTTGGTGTGGATGTCTACAAATATGTCCAACAAACAAATAAAAGGACGGACGGGAAGGATAAATGGACAGACTGACTAACTGCAAAAACAGAAACCAGAGACACAAAAGTATCAAATAGATGTTTTGATTAAACAGACAGAAAAACAACTTTTTTTTTAGCAAAATTAAAGGACAGACTCTGGTAACAAAATAACTGAAAATGCTCTGTAGCTGTATGACAAATAAACCAAAGACAGACGAACTTTAGATACAGTCAGACAGTGAATTCCCAGGTAGAGAGAACGAACTACTAACAAAACTGTAAATTTTTTTCCTCCGATTTTTCTTTCTTTTATGGCAAGAAGTCTTGCCAAAAAATTAAAAGCAACTAATCAAAAATGTTTCAACTCAAATGAGTAACTAAAGTAACAGAAGGGGATTTTTTTCTATATAAGATGTTCGGATGAATGGATGGATGTATGGCTAAATCTGGAGGAAACGAAGAGTAAGAGCATGAAAGTCTGTTTATTTAGCTACTGGCTTCTTTGTCTGTCTGTTAGTCTTTTAGTCCGTCTGTTAGTCTACAATTTTGTTTTTGAAAATGTATTTTCTTTGACCATATGTAGGCTCAAGGAACTGTCTTGTATAAAACATTAAACTTCTTTAGCTGGAGGTTGTTTTTGTGACATGAAAATATTTTTAATCTTAGAAAAATACTAAAAAACTTGTTACGAAATTCTTAGGAAATCAACAAGTCGGAGTGTGTGGCAAAGTTTTTTTTTTTGGCCAAAAGGTTAAACTTGGGGCTCAATTTTTGTTAGATAACTGTTGGCTGATAGAGGCATAAAAAATATTGAAAGTTGGACTTTAAAAAGAGCCAGTATTGTGTGGATCCAGAGATACAAAAGTATCAAAATTGAACTCTAAGGAGATCCATGATTAAAAATTGAACTTCTAAGAGGCACTTGATTAAAACTTATGGCCTGTTCCACGATTTCGAAAGAGTGCTTTCATTCTTATCATATACGAAAGAAATTTGTTTTCGTTTCACTAACTTTATTTTAAGCGAAAGATAAGTCGAAAAACAAGTCTAAAGAAAACGTAAGTATTTTCATACAAATTTCTATTTCACTTTTTCAAACAAGTTGCCAGCAATGCGAAAGCAAATGCCAAAATAAGTCACTTGATATTTTGCTTTCGAATAGAAACGAACGAAAGGCTTCGAAATAGTGGAACCAAAATTATTTCGAATTCGACTTACTCACTTTCTTTCGCGTAGATTTTCTTTCGAAATCGTGAAACAGGCTATTAATCTGTTGAGATACTCACGATTGAAAATACTTTCGGTAAACTTTGCTTTTTATGGGACTTTTCAAAACGACCATACGGCAAATCAATGTATGGAAGTGCAAAATCTTTACATTATATAGTCTTTGCTTAAAGAGATCACAATTAAAAATTTTACTACATTGATATTGAAAATATATTGAAAACTAAAATGCTTGACTGTAAAGAGAGCCATGATAAGAAATTCTTTGATGCACCGCCATGCCGGTCTTCGACATAAAGAACACAGTTTTGAAGCGTTGAAACCACTTTCGGCACTTTCTTTCGTAAAAATAGCCTGCTAGTGAAATAGGGTGTAAAAGAAAGTCCAATAAGTCTTGAATCTCTAGTAAAGCATGGCAGATAATTGAAGATAGAAGACTAGCCAAAGGGAAATTAAATGATGACAAACCCCTGCAGATCAAACAACAAAGCCAGCGCGAATATCAAAATCGTAAAGTCGAACGAAGTGCAAGAGAGAATAAGTGGAGATGAGCTGAAAATTTATCCAAATAAGCCAAAACAGCCAGCGAAACGGATCGGTCCAATTACCTATATCGAATTAAGAAGGAAATTTGCTGGCCATAATTACTGTAATTCAAAGCCACCGACGAGGGTGATTTGATCTACTCCAAAGTTCAACAGATGGAATTGTGAGAAGGCTAGTACAAAAAGTTACTATCGATCAATCCGGTTGAGTCCTGTAAAATATCTGATTGCGATCCTGACCATCACACAAATAACGATTTAGAGATATAGACACTAACATTTCTAGAAATAACTGCTGCAATTAAACGCCTTATGTCTGGAAAATCTGCAGGTACTGACGGAATACCACCTAAATTATTAAAAGCTGACACAATACTATCCACAAAGCTTTTAAAGCCAAAATGCTGGTCGGACGAAAGACTCCCAAATGTTCTAAAAAACAAGTAAGAAAAGCTATAGTCGGTCAAGCCCGACTATATAATACCCTTCACTACTAAGGACAAATATGGACCAACAATTTAACAAGCTTTCCTTAACTCTAAGCGACATACATACATATACTATGTGCTACTTTTTCAAAATTTCGAGATTTAGGTAAATTTATATCAGTTCCGGCTAAGGGTCTGATATGGGAGCTAGGGTCAATTCTGAGTCGATTGGTGTACTGAAAGGGTCTCAAACCAATATTTCTATGCGTTACAAATATCAGCACAAACCTTATATACCCTTTCCGCCTATAGTAGGAGTAGGCAACCCACATCACCTGTAGCCGATGAATAATTTTTTATTTTCGTAAATACCACGATCATTAATAGAAGTCGTGTAAATGAGTATTTAAATCATTCAGTTGCAATTTGGTTGTTAACAGAGTTGGTTGGTGCCGCCTTGTTAAAGAAAAGACAACAACCAAATAGGCACAAAAACAAATCAAAATCCAATTTATAGCAACAAAATAGATGGTTCGAGAGAACAAAGAAATATAATTTCGAACATTGTTGCCACGACACTATTATCTTTGTATTCATTGGGAATATTTTTTTAAATATTGGGAATATTTTTCAAAACAGAAATAAAAACTTTTCATTAAATGTTTTTTTTGATAAAAAAATTTTCTATGCAAAAAATTTTGTATAGAAAAATTTTTAATACAAAAATTTTCTATAGAAAAATTTTTGATAAAAAAAATTTTCTATAGAAAATTTTTTGATATACAAATTTTCTATAGGAAAATTTTTGAAAAAAAAAATTTATATAGAAAAATTGTTGATAAAAAAAATTTCATAAGGCAATTATGAAATAGTTTTTTTATGTGTTTTCACGAAATTGGATATTCGTAGAAGTGGGTTCATAAATCTTAGGTAGGTTTAGAGCCATAAGTGGCTCGAGTAGTATTAATTGTATCGGGCTCTAGATCTCTTGTTGACCAGTGTAATTAAAGAAGAATTTTTATACCCTTCACCACCATAGGTGGAAAGGGTATTATAAGTTTGTGCTGATGTATGGAACCCATAGAAATATTTGTCCTAGACCCACCTTTTAGCATACCAATAGGCTTAGAATCGCTTCCTGAGTCAATTTAGCAATGTCAGTCCGTCCGTCCGTCTGGCTGGATGTAAATCCTGATATGAGCTTGTTATACAATTCACCATCATAGGTGGATATACCGATCAACTCAGAATCACTTTCTGTTTCAATTTTACGATGTTCGTACCGGTTTTAAGCTTTTTATACGTAGGGTACCTTCCGTGAGGGTTATTATACCCTTCACCACCATAGGTTGAAAGGGTATTATAAGCACGGTCGGCGCAAAGTGAACAGAACAAAAAAAATAGTCGGCAGAGTTGCCGTTTCATTTAACTTTTAACTAAAATAGGATTTTTTTCAATCTGAAGTTCTAACGTTTTAAAAAGAATAAGTTTTCTACTCCATTTTTTTAATATTTTATCAAAAATTTTTCTATAGAAAATTTTTTTTAACAAAAATTTTTCTATAAAAAATTTTTTTATTAAAAAATTTTCTATAGAAAACTTTTTTTAACAAAAATTTTTCTATACAAATTTTTTTTTAACAAAAATTTTTCTATAGAAAATTTTTTTTATTAAAAATTTTTTATAGAAAATTTTTTTTTATCAAAAATTTTTTATAGAAAATTTTTTGATACACAAATTTTCTCTAGAAAAATTTTTGATAAAAAAAATTTTCTATAGAAAAATTTTTGATAAAAAAAATTTCTATAGAAAAATTTTTGATAAAAAAAATTTTCTGTAGAAAAATTTTTGATAAAAAAAATTTCTATAGAAAATTTTTTGATATACAAATTTTCTATAGAAAAATTTTTGATAAAAAAAATTTTCTATAGAAAAATTTTTGATAACAAAAATTTTCTATAGAAAAATTTTTGATAAAAAAAATTTTCTATAAAAAATTTTTGATAAAAAAAAATTTTCTATAAAAAATTTTTAATAAAAAAATTTTCTATAGAAAAATTTTTGTTAAAAAAAAATTTGTATAGAAAAATTTTTGTTAAAAAAAGTTTTCTATAGAAAATTTTTTAATAAAAAAATTTTTTATAGAAAAATTTTTGTTAAAAAAAATTTTCTATAGAAAAATTTTTGATAAAAAAAATTTCCTATAGAAAAATTGTTGATAAAAATAATTTTCTAAAGAAAAATTTTTAATAAAAAAAATTTTCTATAGAAACATTTTTGATAAAAAAAAATTTTCTATATACAAATTTTTGATAAAAAAAATTTTCTATAGAAAAATTTTTGATAAACAAATTTTTGATAAAAAAATTTTCTATAGAAAAATGTTTGATAAAAAAAATTTTTGATAAAAAAAAATTTTCTATAGAAAAATTTTTGATAAAAAAAATTTTCTATAGAAAAATTTTTGATAAAAAAATTTTCTATAGAAAAAGTTTTGATAAAAAAATTTTCTATAGAAAAATTTTTGATAAAAAAAAAATTTTCTATAGAAAAATTTTTGATAAAAAATTTTCTATAGAAATATTTTTGATAAAAAAATTTTCTATTGAAAAATTTTTGATAAAAAAATTTTCTATAGAAAAATTTATGATAAAAAAATTTTCTACAGACAAACTTTTGATAAAAAAATTTTCTATAGACAAATTTTTGATAAAAAAATTTTCTATAGACAAATTTTTGATAATAAAATTTTCTATAGAAAAATTTTTGATAAAATATTAAAAAAATGGAGTAGAAAACTTATTCTTTTTAAAACGTTAGAACTGCAGATTGAAAAAATCCTATTTTAGTTAAAAGTTAAATGAAACGGCAACTCTGCCGACTATTTTTTTTGTTCTGTTCACTTTGCGCCGACCGTGCTTATAATACCCTTTCAACCTATGGTGGTGAAGGGTATAATAACCCCCACGGAAGGTACCCTACGTATAAAAAGCTTAAAACCGGTACGAACATCGTAAAATTGAAACAGAAAGTGATTCTGAGTTGATCGGTATATCCACCTATGATGGTGAAGTGTATAACAAGCTCATATCAAGATTTACATCCAGCCAGACGGACGGACGGACTGACATCGCTAAATTGACTCAGGAAGCGATTCTAAGCCTATTGGTATGCTAAAAGATGGGTCTAAGACAAATATTTATATGGGTTCCATACATCAGCACAAACTTATAATACCCTTTCCACCTATGGTGGTGAAGGGTATAAAAATTCTTCTTTAATTACACTGGTCAACAAGAGATCTAGAGCCCGATACAATTAATACTACTCGAGCCACTTATGGCTCTAAACCTACCTAAGATTTATGAACCCACTTCTACGAATATCCAATTTCGTGAAAACACATAAAAAAACTATTTCATAATTGCCTTAGAAAATATCTATTTTCTAACACTTTTTACTTTTATTTTTAATGAATGAATTTCAATTTCATTTTAATTTCCATGTTTTCTCGTAATGACAAACAAAAATCATTATACAAAAAGTGTGTCTCTTCTATATTAGACATAACCAAAGTATAGTGGGTTGTTATTTTTTCTATAAAAATTTTATTTGTATGTTTTTTAACACCATTTACATTTCCGCTCTAAATTCTAAGAAATTCTTTGTTTTTATCTACAAAATTCGTAAAACAAATTTTCAATCACAAAAACACGTTTCGATTCATTCAAACATTTGGGGTTTTCAGATTCATTCATTTATAAGTTTTTTTTTTAATTTTTTAAATTTTCAGTCTGGTATGGATTTCATTTCAAATCCATTCGATTCATTATTATTTTTTATTCTTTCTTAATTCTGTGTTTTTAATCATGCCTGCATTTAAACATGTTCCTACTTAAAGAAATAAAATTCAAAATAATAAAAACTACCATTCAAATCTATTCATTCATAAAAATCTAACGTACAACCAACACGATTTCTAAGTAATAGACTTCTAATCTTGTTACCATTTCAAATCGATATGAATTGAAAATTGAAAATATCTGTAGGTGTATTCAAGTCTCTTTGACGCTGTTTTTTGTTTCTGGTGCGTGTTAACAACTGTCGTTTAAAAACGTTTGGTCGTTGGCTTTAGTTTTGTTTTTTTGCATTAAATCTCGGCTTAAGTTCTTTTTAGTTGCATAGGAAAGAATTATATAATTTACTTAATATTTGTTTAAATTTTAACCTGTCCAAAATTTTAGACAGATATCGCGTGTGTGTGGGATTTTTCGGCAGTCAATTTTTAGTGTTTTTTTTTTTTTGAAAATTTGCAAACAATTTTGAAATTACTGCTGCATGCAAGTGCAATATTGGCAAATTATTGAATTTTTTAATTATTTTGTTAAAAAAATTATAACGAGTTTTTAAAGTATGTCAAGTAGTTTTATGGTTTTTCAGATTTATTTCAGATCTACTGTAGAACAATTGAAAATTGGACTTTATAAAGGCAACGATTTTAGAATGGTCTAATTCCTAAAAATATATGATAGATCAAGATGAATATGGAACATATATCTATAATTAATGGAATTTTGAAAATATTCAGATATAAAAATTTTTAAAATTCTTTAAAAAGTAGAATTTAAAAAACTCCTTGAAAAGTTCCAATTTTAGAAATTTTAATCAAAAGTCGAATTTAGGAAAATTTTCTTTAAATACATATGATTTTTGATAAAATTCTAAAAATTATAGATCTCCGAGACTTTATTTTCAAATAATCGTATCAGTAGTATTGACTTTATGGAATCGGGTCGGCACAAAGATAATAGAACAAAAAAAAAAAAAAAAAATAGTCGGCAGAGTTGCCGTTTTTTATGCTTTTGACAAAACTTGGTATTTTCTTAATGTGTAGTTCTAATGTTTAAAACGAAAAAGATTTCCAGAAAATTTTTTTATCAAAAATTTTTCTATCAAAAATTTTTTTATCAAAAATTTTTTTATCAAAAATTTTTTTATCAAAAATTTTTTTATCAAAAATTTTTCTATAGAAAATTTTTTTAACATACAGAACTTTTTAATATAATATAGAAAATTTTTTTATCAAAAATTTTTATATCAAAAATTTTTATATCGAAAATTTTTCTATAGAAAATTTATTTATTAAAAATTTTTCTATAGAAAATTTTTTTATCAAAAATTTTTCTACAGATAATTTTTTATCAAAAATTTTCTATAGAAAATTTTTTTATCAAAAATTTTTCTATAGAAAATTTTTTTATCAAAAATTTTTCTATAGAAAATTTTTTTATCAAAAATTTTATATCAAAAATTTTTCTATAGATAATCTTTTTATCAAAAATTTTTCTATAGATAATCTTTTTATCAAAAATTTTTCTATAGAAAATTTTTTATCAAAAATTTTTCTATAGAAAATTTTTTTTATCAAAAATTTTTCTATAGAAATTTTTTTTTATCAAAAATTTTTCAATCAAAAATTTTTCTATCGAAAATTTTTTTATCAAAAATTTTTCTATAGAAAATTTTTTATCAAAAATTTTTCTATAGAAAATTTTTTTATCAAAAATTTTTCAATCAAAAATTTTTTTATCAAAAATTTTTCTATAGAAAATTTTTTTATCAAAAGTTTTTCTATCGAAAATTTTTTTATCAAAAATTTTCAATAGAAAATTTTTTTATCAAAAATTTTTCTATACAAAATTTTTTTATCAAAAATTTTTCTATACAAACTTTCTGTTTCAATTTTACGATGTTCGTACCGGCTTTAAGCTTTTTATACGTAGGGTACCTTCCGTGGGTCTTATTATACCTTTCACCACCATAGGTTGGAAGGGTATTATAAGCACATGTCAGCGCAAAGTGAACAGGACAAAAAAATAGTCGGCAAAAAATCAATCAAAAATTTTTTTATCAAAAATTTTTCTATCAAAAATTTTTTTATCAAAAATTTTTCTATCGAAAATTTTTTTATCAAAAATTTTTCTATACAAAATTTTTTTAGCAAAAATTTTGACATAGAAAATTTTTTATAAAAAAATATTGCTATAGAAAATTTTTTTTATCAAAGATTTTTTATAGATAAAAAATTTTTCAATCAAAAATTTTTTTATCAAAAATTTTTCTATCGAAAATTTTTTTATCAAAAATTTTTCTATACAAAATTTTTTTAGCAAAAATTTTGACATAGAAAATTTTTTTATAAAAAAAATATTTCTATAGAAAATTTTTTTATCAAAAATTTTTCTATAGAAAATTTTTTTATCAATAGTTTTTCAATAGAAAATTTTTTTATCAAAAATTTTTCAATAGAAAATTTTTTTATCAAAAATTTTTCTATAGTAAATTTTTTTATCAAAAATTTTTCTACAGAAAATCTTTTTATCAAATATTTTTCTATAGAAAATTTTTTTTATCAAAAATTTTTTATAGAAAATTTTTTTATCAAAAATTTTTCTATAGAAAATTTTTTTATCAAAAATTTTATATCAAAAATTTTTCTATAGATAATCTTTTTATCAAAAATTTTTCTATAGATAATCTTTTTATCAAAAATTTTTCTATAGAAAATTTTTTATCAAAAATTTTTCTATAGAAAATTTTTTTTATCAAAAATTTTTCTATAGAAATTTTTTTTATCAAAAATTTTTCAATCAAAAATTTTTCTATCGAAAATTTTTTTATCAAAAATTTTTCTATAGAAAATTTTTTATCAAAAATTTTTCTATAGAAAATTTTTTTATCAAAAATTTTTGAATCAAAAATTTTTTTATCAAAAATTTTTCTATAGAAAATTTTTTTATCAAAAGTTTTTCTATCGAAAATTTTTTTATCAAAAATTTTCAATAGAAAATTTTTTTATCAAAAATTTTTCTATACAAAATTTTTTTATCAAAAATTTTTCTATACAAACTTTCTGTTTCAATTTTACGATGTTCGTACCGGCTTTAAGCTTTTTATACGTAGGGTACCTTCCGTGGGTCTTATTATACCTTTCACCACCATAGGTTGGAAGGGTATTATAAGCACATGTCAGCGCAAAGTGAACAGGACAAAAAAATAGTCGGCAAAAAATCAATCAAAAATTTTTTTATCAAAAATTTTTCTATCAAAAATTTTTTTATCAAAAATTTTTCTATCGAAAATTTTTTTATCAAAAATTTTTCTATACAAAATTTTTTTAGCAAAAATTTTGACATAGAAAATTTTTTATAAAAAAATATTGCTATAGAAAATTTTTTTTATCAAAGATTTTTTATAGATAAAAAATTTTTCAATCAAAAATTTTTTTATCAAAAATTTTTCTATCGAAAATTTTTTTATCAAAAATTTTTCTATACAAAATTTTTTTAGCAAAAATTTTGACATAGAAAATTTTTTTATAAAAAAAATATTTCTATAGAAAATTTTTTTATCAAAAATTTTTCTATAGAAAATTTTTTTATCAATAGTTTTTCAATAGAAAATTTTTTTATCAAAAATTTTTCAATAGAAAATTTTTTTATCAAAAATTTTTCTATAGTAAATTTTTTTTATCAAAAATTTTTCTACAGAAAATCTTTTTATCAAATATTTTTCTATAGAAAATTTTTTTTATCAAAAATTTTTTATAGAAAATTTTTTTATCAAAAAATTTTCTACACAAAATTTTTTTATCAAAAATTTTTTTATCGAAAATTTTTTAATCGAAAATTTTTTTATCAAAAATTTTTCTATAGAAAAATTTTTTAACATATAGAACTTTTTAATATAATATAGAAAATTTTTTTATCAAAAATTTTTATATCGAAAATTTTTTTATCAAAAATTTTCTATAGAAAATTTTTTTATCAAAAATTTTCTATAGAAAATTTTTTTATCAAAAATTTTCTATAGAAAATTTTTTTATCAAAAATTTTTCTATAGAAAATTTTTTTATCAAAAATTTTTCTATAGAAAATTTTTTTATCAAAAATTTTTCTATAGAAAATTTTTTTATCAAACATTTTTTTATAGAAATTTTTTTTTATAAAAAATTTTTCTATAGAAATTTTTTTATCAAAATTTTTTTTTATTGAAATTTTCGTTTTGATAAAAAGTTTTTTTTAACATTTTTCTATAGAAAATTTTTTATCAAAAATTTTTTATAGAAAATCTTTTTATCAAAAATTTTTCTATAAAAAATCTTTTTATCAAATATTTTTCTATAGAAAATTTTTTTATCAAAAATTTTTCTATAGAAAATTTTCTTTTCGATAAATTTTTTATCAAAAATTTTTCTATAGAAAATTTTTTTGATCGAAAAATTTTCTATAAAACCGACTCTGTTAACATCCAAATTCCAACTGAATGATTTAAGTTCTCATTTTTACGAGTTTTATTAATGAAAATTACAAAAATTCTTCGGCTTCTGGTGGTATGGGCTGCCTATGCCTGTTTATGAAGACCCATTGGACTATATAAAGAAATCAGCTGCAAAATTTTATTATCTAAAGAAACCTTTACGAAAAAAGCTAATAACGAGTAAGAAAAGCTAAGGTCGCACAGTGGGTTGGAAAAAAAAATACAGAATATAACAGCAACTCGATCATCATGAATTTAAAATGGCTATTGAGAAGGAGTATCCCAGCTTAAGTTTAGAATTTGGAGTCTTTAGACTTATCAGGAGGGGAGCTATATACCCGCGGGTTTTTCAAAAAATAAATTCGATATAGAAGTCATATACATGATTTTTATATGTACGAAATCTGCTAGCTCTACAAAAAACATTGCTACACGTATGGCTTATCTCATGTAGTTTTTGAGATATTCGACTTGTTTTAAATCGGATCAAAAATGTGACTTCTGGATCGCTTTAAATTTTTGAAAAACATTAGGTGGCCTACTTTGAGGGCATATATCTACCCTCCTAATAAGTCTACAGATACTGAAATACTTGTCCTCAATAGACATGTACAATTTCATGATAATCGAGTTTATCGCTTACAAATTATTAAATTATTTTTCTAAATTTCCTGAATCCGTCCAACCCTACTATATAGTACCCTTCACTACTAAGATCAAATATGGACCAACAATTTAATAAGTCTTAGAGACAATTAAATAAGTCTTAGAGACATACATATTTGTTCTTTTTTCAAAATTTCGAGATTTAAGTAGATTTATGTCATTTTCGGTTGAGGGTCTGTTATGGAAGCTAGGGTTAACTGTGGGTTGATTGTTACCAAATTTCAGTTATCGGTTTATATTTACAAAACAGTTATCGGTGCAAAGTTTTAGTAATACAATGCTATTATCTCTAGACTTATAGGCGTTTTTGTGCTTTTCTGGGTATTCAAAAGACTTCTGAGAAAGTGTCTTGTAAGGGAGGTATAGTCAAATATGGCCGATTCCTACAAAATTTGGAACACTGATTTCGGCCACCATAAGCAATGTTTATGTATTTATTACAAACTCAAATGTTTAGCAACATGTGCCTTAGACATCTTCGCTACAAAATCAAAGCAAGATATTATATGCTATGGCTCTGTGCTTGCATATAACATTGGGTTTTGCGGGTATTAAAATCGACTCTGTTTGTAAGAGCCTATTCGGAAACCGAGTTGAAATCTTTATTTAGTGCTTTTTTCAGGTTTTGCTTCAATGCCTTAAGTTGTTGTTTAGTTCTAGATTTTAAACCTTAAAATGTCAATCATGGGCATTTTTTCAGTTCAATTTTAAATCATGACTCTTTATATAAAGAGTCTTTAATAAAAATTTTACTACAAATATTATATGAGCTTAAATATAATTTGTTTACATTTTTCTATGTATCTAAATAAATCTAGCAACATGTGTCTTAAGCTTAAATGTTTAGCAGCATGTGTCTTAAGCTCAAATGTTTAGCAACATGTGTCTAAGACATCTTCTCTACAAAATCATACATTTGTTTTGAAAATTAGCAAAAAAATCCTAACTTAAAGGCAAATTCAAAAATTATGCACATGATTTTATCTTTAAGATTTAAGTAGTATTTGGGTTTTTGTTCGCTTAAGGTAAGAAAACAATTTTCAAAACTTATATTTAGCAGGAGGGAAAATAATTTTCATATTCATACGAAGTTTGAAGCTGGAATAAAAAAATTCAAATTTGATTTTCAAATTATAGGTTTGATGAAATATTTGAAAAAAGAGCGAAAACATTTAAGATAATTTTGAAATTGTTTTCTGAAAAAAAAATTTGTAAAAAAAATAAAAATCTTGTGAAATTATTAGGAAAATTAAAGAAAAGAAAAAGTTTGGCTACTGGAGTAAAAGGAAACTTTTGATAAGATTTTGTTTAAAGATGTTTTTTGGTTTTATATTTTAAGAAAAATCTTAACATTTATTGAAAAAATTCTTATAACAGTTTCCTGGTTTTTTTATCTTAAGCCTCAAATTCCTTAAAGCTTTTCGCTCTAATTCTATTGAACTTAATTTTTCCAAAGCCAATTACTAAAACCGTTAGTACATTTAAAATTACGGTAGTTTATCGAATAAGCCATATTTTCCAGATTAATTTCTTACTTTTTTTCAATTTTTAATTTCCTTTTTTCCGGCTCAGGATTTATTGGTCATACAGGCATAAAATTGCGATAAGCAATTTCCATTCAACTGAACAAAATCACCTAAAGTCACAAGCTCTTAAAGCTCTTGCACTCTATATTTGTCTGTTTTCTTTGATTTTATTTCAATTTTATAATTTTATATGCCTCAAAGCTGTTGCACTACTAATCATAATTGCAACTATAAGGCAAATATTACTGGGGGAACAAAAAATCACTAAAAATAAATGACATTTAAATTACAAAAAGATAAACGATTTCAAGTGCAAAATCATTGAATTTGAAAAAAAAAAAAAATATGACAATTTTTTCTTCTGCTTATTTGCATTAAATAAGTTTTACCTCAGAAGTGTTTGTGTTTTTTTGCGTTTTAAACTTCAAATCAAGACAGAAAACAGGCTCCTTTCACTTGTTGTATGTAGTTGTTGTTGACTGATGCCACATGCAATTGCAACATGTAGCAAATGAAATACGCAAACGCAAAAAAAGGCGCCACTATTTTCAAAGACTCTCAGGCGTTGTTAATGAGCCATCACTTAAACATATGCACGGCATACAGGCGGCTGAGGTCTGAGGCGTTAACTTGAGGCAGGCGTCAGTGGGATCGGAAAGGAGATATGTGACCAACATGATAATTGGGTACTGAATTTAGAAAAATGATAATGGGTAGAAGTGTAATCAGTAGAGTTGACTACATAAATCCCTATGGACCAAATAAGAAAATAAGGTCCAAAATTGTACTAAATTTAGACAAAATCTAGAAGTTTAGTTAGAAGGTATGTCTATATTAAGACCCATTGGCCTTTATAAGAAAACAAGATCCAAAATTTTACTTTATAAGGAAAATATACCAATTTTTATTCTTTATGACTCACGATAGCTGACAACCTTAATTTTTCTCGAAAAAAAAAAAACTAGTGAAAATTGGACTATATTCGAAAGAAGACTGAAAACATGTGGCAACGCACAGTTTTTTGAAACAAAAAAGTGGTAAAAATCTATATCTTCTAAACTGAAACAAAAAAGTGATAAAAATCTATATCTTCTAAACTGTAAGTCTGATTGCATGAGAGAATTGTCAAGGGGGACCAAAGCTTTCTACATTTTTGATTTATGGTAACCCTGTGTTTACAGAAGGCAATTATTTTGCGCACAGTGCTTTGAACCAATAAAAGTGGTTATAAACCTGAATCTTCTAAACTGTTAGTCTGATTGCTTCAGTATGTATAAGAGAATTGTTAAGGAAATCCCAGGCTTTCTTAAATTTGGATTTATGGTTACCCTGTGTTTAAGCTTCCTGATTTTCTATTTAATGATTACCCTGTGTATACACAGGGTAAATCATTGGGCGTCAAAGTAGGCAGTGTTAAAAAATCTGTATATTCTAAACTATATGTCTGATAGCATCAGTAGGTATAAAAGAATTGTTAAGGAGGACCACCCAGGCTTTCTTAATTTTTGATTTATGGTTACCCTGTGCTTACACGAGGTAAGTATTGAGCACACAGAGGTTTGAACCAAAAAAAAGTGGTTATAAACCTCTTCTAAACTGTAATTCTGATTGCATCAGTAGGTATAAGAGAATTGTTAACTGGGACCCAGGATTTCTAAATTTTGGATTTATGGTAACCCTGTATTTACACAAGGCAATTATTTTGCGCACAGTGGTTTGAAACAAAAAAACGCGGTAATAAATCTGTATCTTCTAAACTGTTAGTCTGATGGCATCAGTAGGTATAAACGATTTGTTAAGGAAGACCCAGGCTTTTTTAATTTTGAATTTATGGTTACCCTGTGTTTACACAAGGTAATTATTGGGCACACAGTGGTTTGAACCAAAAAAAGTGGTTATAATCCTGTATCTTCTAAACCGTAAGTCTGATAGCATCAGTAGGTATAAAAGAATTGTTAAGGAAGACCCAGGCTTTCGTAAATGTGGATTTATGGTTACACTGTGTTTACACAAGGTAATTATTGAGCACACAGTGGCTTGAACCAAAAAAAAGTGTTTATAAGTCTGTTTCTTCTAAACTGTTAGTCTGATTGCATCAGTATATATGACAGAATTATTAAGGAGGACCCAAGCTTCCTACAATTTCTAATTTAAGGTTACCCTGTGTTTACACAGGGTAAATCATTGGGCGTCAAAGTAGATCACCTAAGAAGTAAAATAGCTTTTTGACCGTGTAGCTCTTTCAATTATAGTCCAATATGGTAGATTTTTTACATTTTGGAATGAACTTGAAGAAACAAAGAAAAAATATGTATACTTTAGCATTATCACTGTTATGGGTTTGAAGTTATTTCATTTTAAAAATTAAAAACGAAAAAAAATTCTTCGACATTTTTAAGTTTTTAGCCGATTTTGCGTTCGATATTAAATAATTTATTTCTTTTTAAATTAATTAATTAATAATTTAATTATTTCTTTTTAAATTTAGCCTACAGTTTAAGAAATAAAACTGTAAAATCCGTTGTTAAATATTTTGAACTGTCTTATGTTGAGAAATTTAGAAAGACAAATAGTTTTCGCTGATCGAAAAAAGCAGGGATCGAAAATAACTGTTATTTTTGTATTTTTGATTAAAAAAAGCAACCTCAAGGAAATGTCGGAGAATAAAACCAAGTATACCATTTTGATAGTCTTGGACCAAATTTTCATAAAATGTGATGCTTTTTAAAAAATCTGATTTTTATTTTTTAGTAAAAAAAATAACAGTTATTTTTTGATTTTTATTTTTTTTGAGCAAAAATAACAGTTATTTTTTAATTTTTATTTTTTCGAACAAAAATAAAAGTTATTTTTTTTTACTTTTATTTTTTTCGAGTAAAAATAACCGTTATTTTTGGCTTTTATTATTTCGAGCATGAATAAAAGTTATTTTTTGACTTTTATTTTTTCGAGCAGAAATGAAAGTTAGTTTTGTTTTTTAAACACCAATTGTGATTGCAAAACTCAACTCCGTTAATTTTTGAGCATATGCAAATTTTTTTTACTGAAAAATTATCTTAGTTTGAAAATTTTTTTTAATGAATTTATCATGATTTTACCCCCAAAAAAGAGGTATCAACTTTTTACTAGGAAGTTGTTTTTATTAAAAGTTAACGTTTTATTACATATTCGTAGAGCACGGGGTTCTAGGATGATTTTAAACCAAATTTTTAGTCACTACAATATATACCCTACATACAGCATTGACCGAAATTTTTCTAATTTTGAAGAAAATTTTTGTATTTTCGAACATATAACAAAAAAGTCAAGCCAATTTTGCAACTTTCTGAAATGCACGTATATAGTTCCATATATTCTCTTTAGATTTCAAACAAAAAAGGTAGCGCGAATTCATAAACAAATCCAGAAAATCGATTTTTATAAAAAATGGCAAATTTCTATATACCAAAATTTTAGTTGCAAAAAAAACGTCCAATCGAGAAAATACTTGATTTTTGGGATCATTTTGATTTTTTTTGTACCAAAAACTCAAAATTGTCTGTAGTTTCTTAAATAATTGAGGAAATACTTGATTTTTTGGATCATTTTGATTTTTTTACCAGATTTTTAGTACCGAAAACTTAAAATTGGTTGTAGTTTCTTAAATACGATGGAGAAAATACTTGATTTTTTGGATTATTTTGATTTTTTTGTACCAAAAACCTAAAATTGGCTATAGTTTTTTAATGAGCATCCAATCGAGAAAATTCCAGATTTTCGGGATCATTTTGATACTTTGGTCCAAAAACCTAAAATTGGCTGTAGTTTCTTAAATAAGCGTCAAAATCGACAAAATTCTTGACTTTTGGGATCATTTTGATTTTTTGTACCAAAAACCTAAAATTGGCTAAAGTTTTTTAATGAGCATCCAATCGAGAAAATTCTAGATTTTCGGGATCATTTTGATACTTTGGTCCAAAAACCTAAAATTGGCTGTAGTTTCTTAAATAAGCCTCCAATCGAGAAAATGCTTGATTTTTGGGATCATTTTGATTATTTTGTACGAAAAACTTAAAATATTGATCATTTTGTACTAAAAACATAAAATTGCCTGTAGTTTCTTAAATAAGCGTCCAATCAAGAAAATACTTGATTTTTGGGATCATGTTGATTTTTTGTACCAAAAACCTAAAATTGGCTATAGTTTTTTAATGAGTATCCAATTGAGAAAATTCTAGATTTTCGGGATCATTTTGATACTTTGGTCCAAAAACCTAAAATTGGCTGTAGTTTCTTAAATAAGCCTCCAATCGACAAAATTCTTGATTTTTGGGATCATTTTGATTATTTTGTACGAAAAACTTAAAATTTTGATCATTTTGTACTAAAAACATAAAATCGTCTGTAGTTTCTTAAATAAGCGTCCAATCAAGAAAATACTTGATTTTTGGGATCATGTTGATTTTTTGTACCAAAAACCTAAAATTGGCTATAGTTTTTTAATGAGTATCCAATCGAGAAAATTCTAGATTTTCGGGATCATTTTGATACTTTGGTACCAAAAAGCTAAAATTGGCTGTAGTTTCTTAAATAAGCGTCCAATCGACAAAATTCTTGATTTTTGGGATCATTTTGATTTTTTGTACGAAAAACTTCAAATTTTGATAATTTTGTACTAAAAACATAAATTTTGGGATCATTTTGATTTTTTGTACCAAAAAACCTAAAATTGGCTGTAGTTTCTTCAATATGCGTCCAATCAAGAAAATACTTGATATTTGACATCATTTTGATTTTTTATAAACTTAAAATTGGGATCATTTTGTACTATAAACATAAAATTGACTGTAGTTTCTTAGATAAGCGTCCAATCGAGAAAATATTTAATTTTTGGGATCATTTTGGTTTTTGTATCAAAAACCTAAAATTGGCTGTAGTTTCTTAAATATGCGTTCAATCGAGAAAATACTTGTTTTTTGAGATCGCACAGTGGGATGGTTTAAAAATAGAATGGAAAGAATTCTGTAACTTCAAAGCCGTTAAGTGAATTTAAAAAAAATTTGATATGGAAATACCAGAAGTGTTGGGGAGCTTAAGTTTTAAACCTGTACTAAGGCGGCAAAGTAGGGCACCTCGGACTCATAAATCACTTAGAACGATATATAATTGTCTTCTTCTGTTATCCTTGAGCGTAGGACTTCAACATCTCGATTTGAAAAGTCAAACTATATATAACAAATATATAGGTTAAGATCTACAAAAAACTTTGCTACATGACCATGCTACCTCTTACGGTTTAAAAGATATTTGACTTCAAATAATAAAATTTAAATTTTTGTCCCATACAGATATATATATATATATATATATATATATATATATATATATATATATATATATATATATATATAAACCGATTTGCTTGATTTAAAGTTTTATAAAAAAGAACAAAATTTTAAATATTTTTCGATCAAGAAGTAGATGGTCTCCTTCTGCTCTCATTCAAGCCTTTGCCTTTTAACATTTTTCTAGGCGAATTTATGATTTTGGCCTTCGAGAAATCGAAATGAAATCATGAAAACAATGAGATCCTGCATGTGGAGTTTATCACGAGATGATTTTTCATTTTTGCAACAAACTTTCCCACTAAATGTCATGTTTTTTTGTGGCTGCTTCAGCAGCCAAATAAAAAAATGATAAATATAAAAAAAATGTTGGTTAAAAAAATTGAATTTCAATGCGTTCAAAAAACATTTAGGAAAAAAAAAGCGTCGAAAAAAACACAGGAGACAAATAACGGTTGTAAGTTACATGTAAGTGATGGCAGACAATGAAAACTTGGAAAGATAAAACGCACAAAAATCCTCGACTATTTCGGGCTGAATTGTACAACTCATGTGTTATGCAGTGGCTGCATGCTTGCGACTACAGACCAAGCGTGAAATGAAGAAATTTCTCATTTTCAAAAAGGCTTGGCGCAAAAAAACATAAAACTTATGAAAAAAAAATTCATTCAATGTCTGGCTTTTTGGTAGACATTTTTGTCTTCCTGTTGAAACCTCAAAACATGTTGAACATATTTTAAATATAAAGAAAAGTAGTATGGGCTGGAGATATATGTACATATGTATAAAGAAACCTACCTTGTTGGGCGACACATGCCATGACCTTCGTGTACCCTGTCGTTGTGTCTGCTGTTGTTGTTGCAGGTTTGATGTTGTTACTGTTGTGCTCGAGTGCAATGATGAAGAAGATGTTGTTATGTTGGTTTGACTGGCGCTTATGCAGCCGCTGCCACTGCCATTGCCACTACTACCAGAGCCACTTAAAATCGAGGTATTCTCATAGATGTCCGCCGAACAAATTGAACTATTTAAAGTAGCTGTACTGGCGGCCAACGACGGACAGGGCGATGAGGCCGGCGATGGTGAGAAACAGCCGGAATCGTATGAATTTAAAATTCTCAAACGATTACCAGGACAAAGACCCTGCAGCGAAAAAATAAAGCAAAAAATGAAAAAAATAAATAATAAATGTTTAATGAGACATGCATAATTTGTTTTTGGTATTTTTAAAATTTCTTTTCTTATTTAATGTCTTTATTATTTTGTTTACAATTTAAATTTAAAAGAATTTTATTTAATGAACTTTTTTTATAAGAGACATGTGGTTTTCCAATCACTTGAAATTGAACTTTTGAAATTTCTTTAAGATACTTTTGTTAAAGAAAAAGCAAACACTTGAAGCAAACACCATTTAAGATTCTTTGAAGTCTAAACATTTCAAGGGTCTCTTGAACTTATAAGGATTGAAGGTCATAACTAGTTTGACTCTAATAGCTTTGGTTGGTCGTAATATTTTTTGATCCGACATATAGATCCTACAGTTAAAAGGGGGGAAAATTTTTATATCGAAAAATTTTCTATAGAAAATTTTTTATATCGAAAAATGTTCTATAAAAAATTTTTTATATCGAAAAATGTTCTATAGAAAATTTTTTATATCGAAAAATTTTCTATAGAAAATTTTTTATATCGAAAAATTTTCTATAGAAAATTTTTTATATCGAAAAATTTTCTATAGAAAATTTTTTATATCGAAAAATTTTCTATAGAAAATTTTTTATATCGAAAAATTTTCTATAGAAAATTTTTTATATCGAAAAATTTTCTATAGAAAATTTTTTATATCGAAAAATTTTCTATAGAAAATTTTTTATATCGAAAAATTTTCTATAGAAAATTTTTTATATCGAAAAATTTTCTATACAAAATTTTTTATATCGAAAAATTTTCTATAGAAAATTTTTTATATCGAAAAATTTTCTATAGAAAATTTTTTATATCGAAAAATTTTCTATAGAAAATTTTTTATATCGAAAAATTTTCTATAGAAAATTTTTTATATCGAAAAATTTTCTATAGAAAATTTTTATATCGAAAAATTTTCTATAGAAAATTTTTATATCGAACAATTTTCTATAGAAAATTTTTTATATCGAAAAATTTTCTATAGAAAATTTTTTATATCGAACAATTTTCTATAGAAAATTTTTTATATCGAAAAATTTTCTATAGAAAATTTTTTATATCGAAAAATTTTCTATAGAAAATTTTTTATATCGAAAAATTTTCTATAGAAAATTTTTTATATCGAAAAATTTTCTATAGAAAATTTTTTATATCGAAAAATTTTCTATAGAAAATTTTTTATATCGAAAAATTTTCTATAGAAAATTTTTTATATCGAAAAATTTTCTATAGAAAATTTTTTATATCGAAAAATTTTCTATAGAAAATCTTTTATATCGAAAAATTTTCTATAGAAAATTTTTTATATCGAACAATTTTCTATAGAAAATTTTTTCTATAGAAAATTTTTTATATCGAAAAATTTTCTATAGAAAATTTTTTCTATAGAAAATTTTTTATATCGAAAAATTTTCTATAGAAAATTTTTTATATCGAAAAATTTTCTATAGAAAATTTTTTATATCGAAAAATTTTCTATAGAAAATTTTTTATATCGAAAAATTTTCTATAGAAAATTTTTTATATCGAAAAATTTTTTATAGGAAATTTTTTATATCGAAAAATTTTCTATAGAAAATTTTTTATATCGAAAAATTTTCTATAGAAAATTTTTTTATCGAAAAATTTTCTATAGAAAATTTTTTTTATCGAAAAATTTTCTATAGAAAATTTTTTTTATCGAAAAATTTTCTATAGAAAATTTTTTTTATCGAAAAATTTTCTAGAAAAAATTTTTTTTATCGAAAAATTTTCTATAGAAATTTTTTTTATCGAAAAATTTTCTGTAGAAAATTTTTTATATCGAAAAATTTTCTGTAGAAAATTTTTTATATCGAAAAATTTTCTGTAGAAAATTTTTTATATCGAAAAATTTTCTATAGAAAATTTTTTATATCGAAAAATTTTCTATAGAAAATTTTTTTTATTGAAAAATTTTCTATAGAAAATTTTTTTTATCGAAAAATTTTCTATAGAAAATTTTTTTTATCGAAAAATTTTCTATAGAAAATTTTTTTTATCGAAAAATTTTCTATAGAAAATTTTTTTTATCGAAAAATTTTCTAGAAAATTTTTTTTATCGAAAAATTTTCTAGAGAAAATTTTTTTTATCGAAAAATTTTCTAGAGAAAATTTTTTTTATCGAAAAATTTTCTAGAGAAAATTTTTTATATCGAAAAATTTTCTATAGAAAATTTTTTATATCGAAAAATTTTCTATTGAAAATTTTTTATATCGAAAAATTTTCTATAGAAAATTTTTTATATCGAAAAATTTTCTATAGAAAATTTTTTATATCGAAAAATTTTCTATAGAAAATTTTTTATATCGAAAAATTTTCTATAGAAAATTTTTTATATCGAAAAATTTTCTATAGAAAATTTTTTATATCGAAAAATTTTCTATAGAAAATTTTTTATATCGAAAAATTTTCTATAGAAAATTTTTTATATCGAAAAATTTTCTATAGAAAATTTTTTATATCGAAAAATTTTCTATAGAAAATTTTTTATATCGAAAAATTTTCTATAGAAAATTTTTTATATCGAAAAATTTTCTATAGAAAATTTTTTATATCGAAAAACTTTCTATAGAAAATTTTTTATATCGAAAAATTTTCTATAGAAAATTTTTTATATCGAAAAATTTTCTATAGAAAATTTTTTATATCGAAAAATTTTCTATAGAAAATTTTTTATATCGAAAAATTTTCTATAGAAAATTTTTTCTATAGAAAATTTTTTATATCGAAAAATTTTCTATAGAAAATTTTTTATATCGAAAAATTTTCTATAGAAAATTTTTTATATCGAAAAATTTTCTATAGAAAATTTTTTATATCGAAAAACTTTCTATAGAAAATTTTTTATATCGAAAAATTTTCTATAGAAAATTTTTTATATCGAAAAATTTTCTATAGAAAATTTTTTATATCGAAAAATTTTCTATAGAAAATTTTTTATATCGAAAAATTTTCTATAGAAAATTTTTTATATCGAAAAATTTTCTATAGAAAATTTTTTATATCGAAAAATTTTCTATAGAAAATTTTTTATATCGAAAAACTTTCTATAGAAAATTTTTTATATCGAAAAATTTTCTATAGAAAATTTTTTATATCGAAAAATTTTCTATAGAAAATTTTTTATATCGAAAAATTTTCTATAGAAAATTTTTTATATCGAAAAATTTTCTATAGAAAATTTTTTATATCGAAAAATTTTCTATAGAAAATTTTTTATATCGAAAAATTTTCTATAGAAAATTTTTTATATCGAAAAATTTTCTATAGAAAATTTTTTATATCGAAAAATTTTCTATAGAAAATTTTTTATATCGAAAAATTTTCTATAGAAAATTTTTTATATCGAAAAATTTTCTATAGAAAATTTTTTATATCGAAAAATTTTCTATAGAAAATTTTTTTTATCGAAAAATTTTCTATAGAAAATTTTTTATATCGAAAAATTTTCTATAGAAATTTTTTTTTATCGAAAAATTTTCTATAGAAATTTTTTTTTATCGAAAAATTTTCTATAGAAAATTTTTTTTATCGAAAAATTTTCTATAGAAAATTTTTTTTATCGAAAAATTTTCTAGAGAAAATTTTTTTTATCGAAAAATTTTCTAGAGAAAATTTTTTTTATCGAAAAATTTTCTAGAGAAAAATTTTTTATCGAAAAATTTTCTATAGAAAATTTTTTTTATCGAAAAATTTTCTATAGAAAATTTTTTTTATCGAAAAATTTTCTATCGAAAAATTTTTTTTTATCGAAAAATTTTCTATAGAAAATTTTTTTATCGAAAAATTTTCTATAGAAAATTTTTTTTATCGAAAAATTTTCTATAGAAAATTTTTTTTATCAAAAAATTTTCTATAGAAAATTTTTTTTATCGAAAAATTTTCTATAGAAAATTTTTTTTATCGAAAAATTTTCTATAGAAAATTTTTTTATCGAAAAATTTTCTATAGAAAAATTTTTTTTATCGAAAATTTTTCTATAGAAAATTTTTTATATCGAAAAATTTTCTATAGAAAATTTTTTATATCGAAAAATTTTCTATAGAAAAATTTTTATATCGAAAAATTTTCCATAGAAAATTTTTTATATCGAAAAATTTTCCATAGAAAATTTTTTATATCGAAAAATTTTCTATAGAAAATTTTTTTATATCGAAAAATTTTCCATAGAAAATTTTTTATATCGAAAAATTTTCTATAGAAAATTTTTTTATATCGAAAAATTTTCTATAGAACTTATAAGGATTGATGGTCATAGCTAGTTTGACTCTAATAGCTCTTCGTTGGTCATAATATTTTTAGATCCGACATATAGATCCTACAGTTAAAAGTTAGTACCTGGTTGACCGAGCCTTGCTCGCAGCTTTAGGATAAGCATTTCAAGGCAAATTTTAAAATTTAAAAATATTTTATTGTATAAAGTATTAGCCAAATCAATTAATTTATAGGAAAGGCATCGCACACAAATATCCAATTAATTCTAAATCATTTTATTTATTTTGTTCGATCAACACATGATCAAATGCATAGTTTACAGTTCAATTAATTTTGAATAATTTTTGGAAATTGGTCATACCAACTTAGAAACTCTCGTCGGCTCATGGGCAACAAAACTTTGGTAAAGATCATACGAGTAGTTTACGATTTAATTGACTTTGAGTAATTTTAAGTGGCACCACCTGTCGGTAATTGATCATACCTACTAAGAAACCTTCGTCGGCTCATGCGCTGCAACTTTTCTAAAGATCATAGCATGATCAAATGCACAGTTTACGATCTAAATCATTTTGAGCAATTTTCAGTGGCGTCACCTGTCGGAAATTAGTCATGCCAACTTAAAAACCTTCGCTGGCTCATGCGCTACAACTTTTCTAAAGAGCATAGCATGATCAAATGCATAGTTTACTATTGTAAAGGGTGGTTAAATTGTAAGGGCCGATGTTGAATGTGAATCACACCTAAACGCCAAGTTTTTTTCAGAATTTTATTTGACATTTCTCTATTTCAGACTTACTCAATTTGAACCATGGAGAGATACACAATCCAACAACGTGTTAAAGTTACTTATTATGAAAATGGGAGTTCAAATCAAAATGCACATCGTGCACTTCGTGATTTTTTTGGTCAATTTGATCGTCCAAATGTGCGTACAATCGCAAAAATCGTGGCAAAATTCGAGTAAACCGGGTCTGTAGAAGATGTGAGAACACCAGTGCATGCTCGTACAGCTCGTACTGCAGAAAATATTGCTGAGGCCGGTCAGGCAGTTACTGTGAATGGTGTTCGCTATCGTGAGATGATAACGAACTTTTTATGGCCCAAATTGGAAGATATGGATGTGGACGATATGTGGTTTCAGCAGGACGGTGCCACTTGCCACACAGCTAACGAAACAATGGCTCTTTTGCGCAACAAATTCAATGGCCGTGTTATCTCACATAATGGCGATGTCAATTCGCCACCAAGATCATGTGATTTGACACCGTTGGACTTTTTTCTTTGGGGTTATTTGAAAGAAAAGGTGTACGTCAATATTCCAGCAACAATTCAAGAGCTAAAGGATGAGATAATTCATCACATTAACGGCATAGAACCTCCATTATGCCTCAGGGTCATCGTAAATTTGGACCATCGGATGGAGGTGTGTCGCTGTGGTCGCGGCGCCCATTTGGTCGATATTTTGTTTCATACATAATTGAGTAATACCAATACATCCTAATAAAATAAAATTACAATAATTTCCTAAATAGTTTGTGTTTTATTCAAAATCAACATCGGCCCTTGAAATTTAACCACCCGATATAAAGCACATACATACAGACAAACATTCATTTGTTTAAAAGTTATAACATTACCAATTTGTTCCCTTTTTATCCCCTAATCTTAAAAAAGTTCAATCTGCATACTTGGTACTTCTTTGGTACCAGTTGAAATACTGTATTCAATATTTTAAAAACACAGTTAATATATCGTTCCTACTCATATTACTTTATGAGATTTTGCGTTATAATTTTATCCCCTTTTTATTTTATCCCTTTTTTACCCATTTTGGCCTCCAAAATCAAAAAAGTACCAAATACGTGTTTAATATTTTTTTGCATTTATTGATTCTACTACAAAGTTAATTTCTGTAGTCTTTGGTTCAAAAGGTAAGTGTGGGTTAAAAAAAATACCAAAAAGAACTACTTTCACCACTTTTTAAACCCTATCGGGCATAGTTTCAAAAAGTACCGGGAGTGGTTTTTATATGGTAGGTAGGGACAGAGGTCTGATAGATAAATACTAGAACCAGATACTTGAGAATAATGACTATTAAAGAAAAATGTTGGCCTCCTCGAGACAAAAACATCGATATATCATACTTCAAGATCCGACCGTAAATGCCGAAGATATAACGAAAAATGTATTTTGGCGACCCCAATGTGCAACGAATAAAATTAAAAAAAATTTTTTCGAAACTGCCTCATAGCAATGCTTAATATTCGATGGTGTACGGCGAACCTTATTTTTTCGAGACGCACTAGTGTACATGCGTACACACTGTTCTTTTATTAAGGGGACGATATAAAGGCCTTGACATAGATGTGTATGTTGTGGTACAGAGATATTTATTCATTCTAAACCCATTTTGATTGAAAAATAGTTTTAGATTAATATTTTGATTGACAGGTTGTTATATCTCTATAAGAAAACTGCTACTATCTAATGTAACCATCACATTCTAAATATTTACAGAATCGACATATACGTTTTTTTCGAAAATATTTAAAATTTTTTCTTTGTCATGAATCAAACATTTTGAAGGCCTTTCAATAATTGTGACAGATGATACATTTTATTTCCCGATTTGTTTTTTGACTGACAGAAATATAGGAACTTTTTTCACATTAACATATTTTCCGATTAATACCTTGATTTTAAAGAACTTGATATGATCTTGAAATGTCTGAATAATTGCAGATCCAGAATATTTGTATGTATATGGTTAACATTTAAAAGCTTTTCTAAGTCATGAACTTGAAAATTTTAAAGATCATTATCTAACGATCCCGCATCGATTTACATATATCATATAGATTTAAACTAGTTGTGTCTAGTATAAAATTTTCCCCCCGATTTTCACTTTTTATGACAGACAGTTTATAACTCCACCTGTTTTACAGATATTATTAAAAATACATATACTTCAAACTTATAAATATCCTAACTGACAGGGAAATGGGTTTATATTTGCAGTTCCGTAAACATTCAAAATATACCCTGAGTCATGAGCTAGAACAGTTTAAAGGCCTTTCAATAATTTTGATAGAATATACAATTTATTTCCCGAAAAATATTTTGACTGACGGACTTTCTATCACTCCATCTTATTTTGAATAGATTTTGCTTTACATTAACATATTTTAAGATTAATACCTTGACTTTAAAGATCTTAATGTGATCTTGAAATGTCTTGATAATTGCTGATTCAAAATAAGATATATCTAAATATTTATCGAAGTCATAAACTTAAAGATTTTTAAATTTGCTATCGATATCGCATCGATTAACGTATATATTTAAATTTGACACAACTTTGACAGATATATCTAATTTATTTTCCGATTAATATTTTGACTGACAGACTGTTTATAACATCGTCTTGCTGAACATGATCTTGAAATTTTTATGTTTACCTGAAATGTCTATATAAATATTTAGAGGTTTCAAAATTAAAACGCTTGCCTTTGAATATTAATGAACTTTATTATTCCTAAGGTCTTAGATGAAAAATCCTACTCGTTTTTGTGAAACTAATTGGCATATATTTATTTCCGCCATGATCTGTTATCATCCGAGTGCCTAAATATATATCTCTATAGAAACATTTTTATATCAAACAATTTTTATATTGAAAAATTTTCTATAGGCAAATTTTTACATTGAAAAATTTTCTATAGGCAAATTTTTATATCGAACAATTTTTATATTTAAAAATTTTCTATAGGCAAATTTTTATATCGAAAAATTTTTATATTCAAAAATTTTCGATAAGCAAATTTTTATACTCAAAAATTTTATATAGGCAAATTTTTATATCGAAAAATTATCTATAGAAAAATTTTTACATCGAAAAATTATCTATAGAAAAATTTTTACATCGAAAAATTATCTATAGAAAAATTTTTATATCGAAAATATTTCTATAGAAAATTTTTTATATCGAAAAATTTTCTATAGAAAAATTTTTATATCGAAAAATTTTCTATAAAAAAATTTTTATATCGAAAAATTTTCTATAGAAAAATTTTTATATCGAAAAAATTTCTATAGAAAAATTTTTATATCAAAAAATTTTCTATAGAAAAATTTTTTTTATCGAAAAATTTTCTAGAGAAAATTTTTTTTATCGAAAAATTTTATATCGAAAAATTTTCTATAGCAAAATTTTTATATCGAAAAATTTTCTATAGAAAATTTTTTATATCGAAAAATTTTCTATAGAAAAATTTTTATATCGAAAAATTTTCTATAGAAAAATTTTTATATCGAAAAATTTTCTATAGAAAATTTTTTATATCGAAAAATTTTCTATAGCAAAATTTTTATATCGAAAAATTTTCTATAGAAAATTTTTTATATCGAAAAATTTTCTATAGAAAAATTTTTACATCGAAAAATTTTCTATAGAAAATTGTTTACATCGAAAAATTTTCTATAGAAAATTGTTTACATCGAAAAATTTTCTATAGAAAATTGTTTACATCGAAAAATTTTCTATAGAAAATTGTTTACATCGAAAAATTTTCTATAGAAAATTTTTTATATCGAAAAATTTTCTATAGAAAATTTTTTATATCGAAAAATTTTCTATAGAAAATTTTTTATATCGAAAAATTTTCTATAGAAAATTTTTTATATCGAAAAATTTTCTATAGAATATTGTTTATATCGAAAAATTTTCTATAGAAAATTTTTTATATCGAAAAATTTTCTATAGAAAATTTTTTATATCGAAAAATTTTCTATAGAAAATTTTTTATATCGAAAAATTTTCTATAGAAAATTTTTTATATCGAAAAATTTTCTATAGAAAATTTTTTATATCGAAAAATTTTCTATAGACAAATTTTTATATCGAAAAATTTTCTATAGAAAAATTTTTATATCGAAAAATTTTCTATAGAAAAATTTTTGTATCGAAAAATTTTCTATAGAAAAATTTTTATATCGAAAAATTTTCTATAGAAAAATTTTTATATCGAAAAATTTTCTATAGAAAAATTTTTATATCGAAAAATTTTCTATAGCAAAATTTTTATATCGAAAAATTTTCTATAGAAAATTTTTTATATCGAACAATTTTCTATAGAAAAATTTTTATATCGAAAATATTTCTATAGAAAATGTTTCGATATAAAAAATTTTCTATAGAAAATTTTTTATATCGAAACATTTTCTATAGAAAATTTTTTACATCGAAAAATTTTCTATAGAAAATTTTTTATATCGAAAATTTTTCTATAGAAAATTGTTTACATCGAAAAATTTTCTATAGAAAATTTTTTATATCGAAAAATTTTCTATAGAAAATTTTTTATATCGAAAAATTTTCTATAGAAAATTTTTTATATCGAAAAATTTTCTATAGAAAATTTTTTATATCGAAAAATTTTCTATAGAAAATTTTTTATATCGAAAAATTTTCTATAGAAAATTTTTTATATCGAAAAATTTTCTATAGAAAATTTTTTATATCGAAAAATTTTCTATAGAAAATTTTTTATATCGAAAAATTTTCTATAGAAAATTTTTTATATCGAAAAATTTTCTATAGAAAATTTTTTATATCGAAAAATTTTCTATAGAAAATTTTTTATATCGAAAAATTTTCTATAGAAAATTTTTTATATCGAAAAATTTTCTATAGAAAATTTTTTATATCGAAAAATTTTCTATAGAAAATTTTTTATATCGAAAAATTTTCTATAGAAAATTTTTTATATCGTAAAATTTTCTATAGAAAATTTTTTATATCGAAAAATTTTCTATAGAAAATTTTTTACATCATGTTTTTTTCTATAGAAACATTTTTATATCAACAAATTTTCTATGGAAAAATTTTTATATTTAAAAATTTTCTATAGACAAATTTTTATGTCGAAAAATTTTCTATAAAAAAATTTTTATATTTTAAAACAACAATTTTTATATCGAACAATTTTCTTAGAAACATTTTTATATCAACAAATTTTCTATTGAAACATTTTGATATCGAAAAATTTCTAAGAAAATTTTTCGATATAAATAATTTTTAAAATTTTAATATCGAACATTTATTTATAGTAAAATTTTCTATAGAAAAATTTTGATATCGAATAATTTTCTATAGGAAAATTTTTGTATCGAAAAATTTTCTATAGAAAAATTTTTATATCCAAAATTTTTCTATAGAAAAAGTTTTTCTATAGAAAATTTTATAGAAAAATTTTCTATGAAAAAATTTCGATATCAAAAAATTTTCTATAGAAACATTTTTATATCTTAAATTAAAAAATTTTCAAAAGACTTTTTAATCGAAAAATTTATGAATCGAAAAGTTTTATATCAAATTTATGTATTGAAAATATTTCTATAGAAAAATTTGTATATCCAAAAATTTTTTATAGAAAAATTTTTATAATCAAAAATTTTCTTTAGAAACATTTTAATACCGAAAATTTTTTTTTATAGAAAAATTTTGATATCGAAAAATTTATTATTGAAAAATTGTCAATAGAAAAAATTTTCGATAGAAAATTTTTTATATCTTAAACTGAAAAATTTTCTAAAGATTTTAATATCGAAAAATTTTCTATAGAATTTTCGATATAAAATTTTTTCTGTAGAAAAATTTTATGTATAAAAATTTTTCTTTGGAAAAATTTTTGATATAAAAGTTTTTATGTGGAAAAATTTTTGATATCAAAATTTTTCTATAGAAAAATTTTCAATACAAAAATTTTTATATGGAATAATTTTTGATATAGAAATTTTTCTATAGAAAATTTTTCTATATAAAATACATCCAAATTAAATAGTTAGACTTCAAAATAATTTATCTTGTTGACCAATGTAATCTGAGCTTTTACCTTTTAATTCGTAATGATTGTGTTTATAGAATTTATAATGCGAGGTTTTCTTTCTGTCTAAAAGTAGGGATACTCCTCCAGAAGATGATGGCCTAACCAACTTTAGAAACGAGTCGAGGAATTGGTTGTCCCCACAAACATTTTTTTACTTGTATTAATAAATTGTCTAATACATTAAAAAAAATTTAAAATACTGGGATTAAGTGCGAATAATTTTTATTTTTGAATGATTTTTGACAACTCTTATAAATATCTGTTTCTTAAGAAAACTTTTAGTACAACTTCAAAATCATCCATTAACTAATATTGCACTTCTTAAACACATTTCATCCTATAAATTCTCTGGAATTCTGTTCTTATTTTAGCATCAAATTTTCTTTCATTCCCCCTTTAAACCAAATTAAACTCGAGATTGATTTAGATTTTTCAATACTCGTATGCAAAAACTGGCAAAGCCAATCTAAGTAGAGCGCAAAAAAAGTGCAAGGAGTCACATCACATAGGGAGGGGGTAATCAAAATAAATTACAAATATTTTCAACTCGATGAACTAATTTTATGATTAACTATAATTTACCATAACGTTGAATAATGTTTTCTTAACTTTGTAATACTCGTACGACTGAATGACTGACTGACTGACTGACAGTGAGACTTAAATAATGGGGAATGAAGAAAAAAACTTCATTCATACCAAGACCAAGTGCTGGCCTAACAGATCCAAGACTGATGGGATAGACAAGCTCATGTGTAAAAGCTGATGAAAAGGAAATCTGTTTTAATTTTGATTGACAGACGAAGCATGAGTTTTTCTTCTTAAAAGATTTTAAATTAGTTCTAGATAGTGAAGTCTAGGGAAATGTTATGGAAAAGGGAAACCTTAAATGGAATATTTTTTAAAGGCTTTAAGTTATTTTTAAACATTTCTTCTTCTAGACACTTTTAAAAGCAACACTTGTTGGATTTTAATTTAAACCATAAACATTTATTTAAATTTTTATTACCGCTTAAAGGGATTTTTGCCTAAGTCCCTATTTTTAATTTCATTTTTCAATTCATTAAAAAAATGAAATAAAAGTGAGACTAATTGGCGATCTTCCAGACTTTTAACTGAGAATGAAAGTCTGTTGCTGTTAAAGTTTTATTGCAGTTGCGATCATTTCATTCATTTCATACATGTCCGTTTGTTACTTACCTGACGACCGCGTAATGTGCACAGCCACCATCCGACCAGACCATCAGTGTCCTGTTCAATGACAGCTAGTATGTCGCCCTTTCTGAAGGCCAATTCATCCGGTGAGTCAGCTATATTATCATATAAAGCTTTGGCATAAAGTTTCTAAAACGAAAAAGAGTAGAAAAGAAACAAGATAAATTAGATTTTATATACACAAATATTTTGAATAGAAAGAAGTCAAAAGCGTAAGATGAGCAATAAAAGGTAACAAAATTGTGATTCTGAGAAATGATTTTGAAAAGTTGAAATTTATAAGAAGGCAGAAAATTTTTGAAATTCTTGGAAATTTAAGTATGAGGAGTATTCAGAGTTGTTCTGTATGTAGCAAAAATGTGACGAAGCTTTTTAACACTGAGTGATCTTGTCTATTTTTCATTATAAAACATCTTTAGGTTTAAGAACGACCTAAAGTAGCTTTTTTAAAGTTTTGCCCTAATTTCGAATTATTACAAAATTGTTCTACAAGACATTGCGCTTTTCAAAAAATTTTTAAAATCTTATAGATGAGAATGCTTTAAAAAACGATCGTGAAATTTATATATTTTATAATATATATAGGTATATTTACACCTTTCACCTTATTTAGAATAAAATAGAAGGTATATATCTGTGGAATATTTTTCAAAAAGAGTTATAATATTTCATTTAACTAATGCACTTCAAAATAAAGCTAAGATTAAATATCTCTTAGCTTAGACACAAACCTACTCATGAAAGAATACTAAAAACTAGAAGGACTCCTTATATGATTTTTTTTAAAAGTACATAATTGGTTCAAAAAAATGATTAAAAGAAGTATGAATTTTTTACCTTCTGCCCCGAACTTTCAAATAATTCCAAAATAGTCTATTGTTATGCCTATCATTAACAAGAATGGGGTTATATTGTGATTGTCATTTTGTTTATATTTTCCTCAATATTGATTTAAAACCAAAAAGGATATGTATCCTGAATCCTTACGAAATTTCATCCTCCTGTTTGTCTATCCGTCTGTTGAAAACACGATACAGCCTAAATGGAAAGACCTAGGCCAACAATTTTGCAAGAATATTTCTCATGTCTTGGAATATTTTAATTGTTGAAATTGAGCAAAATCGGTTCAGATTTGACCATAGCTCCCATATAACTAACTAACGGAAACAGCAAAATTACCAACAAGAATAGGGGGCACCAGCTAAAAGCACGATGGCGCCTTAACGAAAAGAGCTAGATCAACAAACTTTGACCAATTTTGTTTGGTATTGAAATTGGCCAAAAAAAAATTAAATTTTTGAAAAAGTTGTTGTTGTTTTTTCTTTAGAAAAGTTGTCCCTACTATAAGTTTTCTATAGAGAAGTTCTTGCTGGCATAAGTTTTCTATATAAAAGTTGTCGCTGTGATAAGTTTTTTTTAGAAAAGTTGTCGCTGTGATAAGTTTTCTTAAGAAAAGTCACTGTGATAAGTTTTGTCTAGAAAAATTGTCGCTGGGATACGTCTTTTTTTAGAAAAGTTGTCGCTGGAATAAGTATTCTATAGAAAAGTTGTCCCTGGGATAAGTTTTATATAGAAAAATTGTCGTCGTGCTAGGTTTTCTTTAGAAAAGTTATCGCTGCGATAAGTTTTCTATAGAAAAAATGTCGCTGTGGTAAGTTTTCTATAGAAAAGTTGTCGCTGTGATAATTTTTCTTTGGAAAAGTTGTCACTGTGTTAAGCGTTCTTTAGAAAAGTTGTTAGTGTGATAAGTTTTTTACGAAAAGTTGGCACTGTGGTACTTTTTCTTTAGAAAAGTTGTCACAGTGAGAAATTTTCTTTACAAAAGTTGTCACTGTGATAAGTTTTCTTTAGAAAAGTTGTCACTGTGATAAGTTTTCTTTAGAAAAGTTGTCACTATGATAAGTTTTCTTTAGAAAAGTTGTCACTGTGATAAGTTTTCTTTAGAATGTAATAAGTTATCTTTAGAAAAGTTGTCGCTGTAATAAGTTTTCTTTAGAAAACTTGTCGTTTTGATATGTTTTCTTTAGAAAACTTGTCGTTTTGATATGTTTTCTTTAGAAAAGTTGTCATTGTGATAAGTTTTGTTTAGAAAAGTTGTCAGTGTGATAGGTTTTTTAGAAAAGTTGTCACTGTGATACTTTTTGTTTAGAAAAGTTGTCACAGTGAGAAGTTTTATGTTAAATATTTGTCACTATGATAATGAAAACTTTCTTAAGAAAAGTGTGATACGTTTTCTCTACAAAAGTTATTATAAGTTTGTCATTCAGTTTATAATTTTTTCATTTATCGTCTTAGACTATAAAAATTGTACCGATCGACTCAGAATCGCCAGGAGAGTCGATTTAGCCATGTCCGTCTGTCTAAGCAGCACGCTATTTAATTTCATTAAAATCGGTCCATAAATACCCGAGATATCGCCAAAATACTAAACTTCGATGACGAATTAGATTTTTTTTAAATACAGTTTTTTAAAAATATTTTTTTTTAGTACACACGTTGTTACCAATAGTAACATTTGACAGGTAGTGTATACAGGTCGATCGATCTGTGGTGTATATTATATTGTCGGAACAGTTCGATCATATGTTACCCTTAGCTTTTGATATGTCTATCGATTTATACATATGAACCTTTTTAGTGCTGAATTTTTTCTTCATATCACCCAGAACTTTCTCGTGAGATTTTTGAACTAGCTTGGGAAATAGGTTATATATGGAAGCTTTCATAAAATGTGAACCGAGTGATGAATAATTTCGTACAATGGTTTTTATTTAAGGTAATATTAAAGGTACTTTAATTTAGAGTGATTTTTTTTATATAAAACACTCCCTTTAGACAGAACTTAAGTGAATACCCTTATTAATGGCTTTATTATTTATTTTTTTGTTTGTGTTTTGCAAAAGAACGTAGATCTACATTTGCTCTGCCTGCGATCAAGTTCAAAAAGTTTTAAAGTTTTCGAAATAAAGTTGAACTTTTGTTTTAATTTTAACACTTTATAAAGCAAACATTAAGCCTTTGTTTCCATTAAATGTTCGTAATTTTTTGAAGTATTTGAAAAAAAAAAATTCTGTTTGTGTTGCTTTAACGAGTTTTTGTGTTAATTGTCCGAGTTTTTTTAATGGGTTCAGAAAACAAAACCACACGCAAGTTTTGAAAAAGCGCGGAAACTGTTTGAGAAAAAGATTTCAAGTAATTATGCTGCATTAAAGGCTTGAAATCATAAAGTAAACTATTTATTTTGAAAGATTTTTTTTTAATATTTGTTAAATACAAAATTTCGAGTTTCGAACTTAAGAAATCATATTTAAACAGCAACATTGTTTTACATTTTGACACATTTTAAAACAAAACAAAACAAAAAAAATATATTACAACCACTTGAAAATGTCAAATTGTTGACTTATAAGTTGGAACAAAAAAAAAAAAAAAAACTCGACATAATCTTTAGTTATTATGTAAAATTTAACAAATTTTGACTTTTTAAATGGCTCTGTAGCCCGTTAACCGTCAGTAATTTGTTTGTATTTACAATTACAATTTTTATTTCGATTTTCTGGGCTTTTGGTTGGTAATTTATGTGAAGTCACTTTCAAAAGTGATTACAAAATAACATAAAACAAACATTTTAAATCATGTCTTTGTTGCAATATCTAGATAAATTATGGTATTTTCTATATAGAAACTCATTATATAGCAAAAGAAAATGTTTATATAGAAACACGATTTTAAGAAGATTTAAAAATTTTGTAAATATTTAAAACTTGAGACCTTACGCCCCTTTTTAAAGGCGTGTCATTTTCTTTTTTTTCTCATTTCTTCTTCGTATCATGGAACTACCCATAATTATCTGTTCATTTGCTATAAAATATGTATCTCTGTTGTTTCTAATACCAAAACATTTTCTTTTTATAAAAACAAAAAAAAAAAAATTTTGAAAAACTTCATCGTCTCTCTATTCAAATAAAAATGCATTTTGCATGAGTAACAACAATTTGAAATCCATGATATATCTTGTTTGAAATCCGTATTTTTCTACTTCTTCAGTTTGTTTTATTGAGCTTTTTTTCTTCTTTGTAATTTATTTACTTTTTTACTTTTATTTTATTGTATTTTTACTTTATATGACACCATGCTAATTGAAAAAATCCACATAAAAATAGAAATTAAAAAAATAAAATAAAAACAAGTAAGAAAGTGAGATAGTCGGTCAAGCCCGCCCAAACGATACCCTTCACCACTAAGGGAAAAGTGTTATTTTTGCTGTATAAAGACAAATATTTGCTAAATTTTGCCATCATACAAACATTTTCTCTAAACTTATATATTCAAGCTGTTTCCGTCATTTGAACTTATATGAGAGCTAGGGTCAAATGTGAACCGATTATCTCGAAATTTGGCAACTTAATTACAAAAATTATGTATGCAAAAAATCAACTCAAAATTCTCAATATCTTCAGATTTACGAGCGTTTTAGTGATTTTTATCTCATTTAGTGCATTTTGACACAAAAGTTTATATGGGATCTATGGTCAAATGTGGACCGATTTCAACGAAATTTGCTACAGTGATTTAGCTTTACATAAGCAGTATTCGTTGTTGAATTTCATGAAAATATTTCATGAAAAAATATTGATATTTGTGGCCAATATATCAATTCCGGGAAGTGGGACCTATGGGAGGTACCATAAATAATGGACCGATTTCGACGAATGATCTGTGTCAAATTTCATCAAATAATCTTTAGAATTGCTACCTCATGGTTTCCAAGGGGGTCCAGCCAGCCAGACTGACGGACTGACATTGCTAAATCGGTTCAGAAAGTTATTCTAAGCCTATTGGTATACTAAAAGGTGGGTCTAAGACAAATATTTCTATGCGTTACATACATCACCACAAACTTATAATACCCTTTCCACCTATGGTGGTGAAGGGTATAACAAGTAATAAAGTGCTACAGTCGGTCAAGCCCGGCCATACAGTTCACCGCTAAGGTCAAAGGTGTTCTTTTTCCTGTATAAAGACAAATATTTGCTAAATTTTGCCATCATACAAACATTTTCTCAAAACTTATATATTTAAGCTGTGTCCGTCATTTGGACTTATATGAGAGCTAGGGTCAAATGTGGACCAATTATCTCGAAATTTGGCAAATTGATTACAGTTGTTACAAAAATTATGTATGCAAAAAAATCAACTCAAAATTATCATTATCTTCAGATTTACGAGCGTTTTAGTGATTTTTGTCTCAATTAGTGCGTTTTGACACCAGAGTTTATATGGGAGCTATGGTCAAATGTAGACCGATTTCAACGAAATTTGGTGCAGTGATTCAAGTTTACATACCCAGTATTTATTTTAAATTTCATGAAAAAATGTTGATATTTGTGACCAATATATTAATTCCGGGAAGTGGGACCTATGGGAGGTACCATAAATAATGCTTCTATTTTGACGAATTTCAATAGCCAGGGTCACGCTATCAAAAAAATAATCTGTGCCAAATTTTATCAAATTATCTTTAGAAATGCGACCTGTACTTTGATTACATGGTTTACATGAGGGTCCAACCAGACGGACGGACGGACTGACATCGCTAAATCGACTCTGAAGTGGTTCTAAGCCTATTGGTATACTAAAAGGTAGGTCTAAGACTAATATTTCCATGCGTTACATACATCAGCACAAACATATAATACCCTTTCCACTTATGGTGGTGAAGGGTATAATAAGTAAGAAAGTATCGCTAAGCTATCAAAACCGCTCATATAATACCCTACACTACTTGGGCAAATAGTTACCAAATTTAAAAGATTTCAAAAATTCACTTAAACCGTACACAAAGTATCTTCGTTAAATTTTGAACCATACGAACATTTTCTCGAAATGTAAATCTCTAGTTTTTAAGTATTGAGCTCAAAGTTAATATTTTCTGGCTTAATTATATTCTAACTAATCCAAGAATGCAATACAATTAATATCTTATCTATACGGGAGCACCAACTTTGCCTGCTCAGATCATTTTATTCTAACCAAACTTTATTGTACTAAGTTTAATGACTCTACCTCCAACTCTTTTCAGGATACCCTATAAAACGATTTAATTTTGTATGGAAGTGAAACTCCCCCTCGTTAGGTACAGAGGGACTTTATTTAGTTTGACAAATTAAAGTTGAAGACTTTATCTTTGAAAGCTCTAAAAATGTATGTACGAGGATCAGTTTTTTATTTGTATAGAGTAGAAAGTTCTCCTACACTGATCCTATCACATTTAGCCCACAAATTTAGGTTGTACAAGACAAAAAAGCTAAATATATGATTTGAAACATCATTAAAGGGCAGATCTCAGATCTCTAGGATATATGGGGGCAGATCTCAGTTCGATACTTAGGTCTGTTGCCAATATCTTCCTTAACCCATTATACCCCCTGTAGATCTGGTTGTGTAGCGTAAAACAAGATTTCAAATACAAAACGAGAGTGAATGAATAAATGAATGAAATAAATGTCTGTATCATCTGAAATGTTTTTGTGGTTTTCTTATTATTTCATGGAACTGCAGTTAGGCATTCTAATTTTATATTAAAATTTTTTCTATAAGAAATTTCAATATAAAATTTCTTCCATAGAAAAAATTTGAATTTAAAATTTTTTCTTAAAAAAAAATTCAAAATAAAATTTTTTCTAAAGAAAAAATTTCAATATAAAATTTTTTCTATAGAAAAAATTTCAATATAAAATTGTTTCTATAGAAAAAATTTCAATATAAAATTTTTTCTATAGAAAAAATTTCAATATAAAATTTATTCTAAAGAAAAAATGTCAATATAAAATTTATTCTAAAGAAAAAATGTAAATATAAAATTTTTTCTATAGAAAAAATGTAAATATAAAATTTTTTCTATAGAAAAAATGTAAATATAAAATTTTTTCTATAGAAAAAATGTAAATATAAAATTTTTTCTATAGAAAAAATTTCAATATAAAATTTTTTCTATAGAAAAAATTTCAATATAAAATTTTTTCTATAGAAAAAATTTCAATATAAAATTTTTTCTATAGAAAAAATTTCAATATAAAATTTTTTCTATAGAAAAAATTTCAATATAAAATTTTTTCTATAGAAAAAATTTCAATATAAAATTTTTTCTATAGAAAAAATTTCAATATAAAATTTTTTCTATAGAAAAAATTTCAATATAAAATTTTTTCTATAGAAAAAATTTCAATATAAAATTTTTTCTATAGAAAAAATTTCAATATAAAATTTTTTCTATAGAAAAAATTTCAATATAAAATTTTTTCTATAGAAAAAATTTCAATATAAAATTTTTTCTATAGAAAAAATTTTTTTCTATAGAAAAAATTTCAATATAAAATTTTTTCTATAGAAAAAATTTCAATATAAAATTTTTTCTATAGAAAAAATTTCAATATAAAATTTTTTCTATAGAAAAAATTTCAATGTAAAATTTTTTCTTTACCAAAAATTTCAATATAAAATTTTTTCTTTACCAAAAATTTCAATATAAAATTTTTTCTTTACAAACAATTTCAATATAAAATTTTTTCTTTACAAACAATTTCAATATAAAATTTTTTCTTTACAAAAAATTTCAATATGAAACTTTTTTTTAAGAAAAAATTTCAATATGAAATTTTTTTCAAAAAAAAAAAATTTCAATATAAAATTTTTAATAGAATTCTATATAAAAAATTTTATTTTAAAAATTTTCTATAGAAAAAATTTTATTTTAAAAATTTTTCTATAGAAAAAATTTTATGTTAAAAATTTTTCAATAGAAAACAGCTACAGCAAGAATGTGGGAAGTGAAGGTAGATGAAAACTTGAAAATGTTTGTTTTTGTTCAGTCGATAATCTACGTTTTTACTTTTGGTTTATGAACATAATTCTTAATAGTTATGTTTGTAAATTTAGTAATAATGCGAGGTTTTCGATCTGTCTAAATTGGAGATAATCCTCCTGAAGAGATGGCTTAACCAACCATCGAAACGCGTCGAGGAATTTGGTTTCTCCGCAAACATTTTTTGGCTTTTTATCAATAAATTGGTCTGTTACATTAATAAATAAATGTAACAGATTTGGGATCAAATGCAAATACACTTCTTTTTGAAAAAATTTTATATTGAAATTTTTTCTATAGAAAAAATTTTATATTGAAATTTTTTCTTTAGTAAAAAATTTTTTATTGAAATTTTTTCTATAGAAAAAATTTTTTATTGAAATTTTTTCTATAGAAAAAATTTTTTATTGAAATTTTTTCTATAGAAAAAATTTTTTATTGAAACTTTTTCTATAGAAAAAATTTTTTATTGAAACTTTTTCTATAGAAAAAATTTTTTATTGAAATTTTTTCTGTAGAAAAAATTTTATATTGAAATTTTTTCTATAGAAAAAATTTTATATTGAAATTTTTTCTATAGAAAAAATTTTATATTGAAATTTTTTCTTTAGAAAAAAATTTTTTATTGAAATTTTTTTTATAGAAAAAATTTTATATTGAAATTTTTTCTATAGAAAAAATTTTATAATGAAATTTTTTCTATAGAAAAAATTTTATAATGAAATTTTTTCTGTAGAAAAAATTTTATAATGAAATTTTTTCTGTAGAAAAAATTTTAAATTGAAATTTTTTCTATAGAAAAAATTTTATATTGAAATTTTTTCTATAGAAAAAATTTTATATTAAAATTTTTTCTATAGAAGAAATTTAATATTGAAATTTTTTCTATAGAAAAAATTTTATATTGAAATTTTTTCTATAGAAAAAATTTTATATTGAAATTTTTTCTATAGAAAAAATTTTATATTGACATTTTTTCTATAGAAAAAATTTTATATTGACATTTTTTCTATAGAAAAAATTTTATATTGACATTTTTTCTATAGAAAAAATTTTATATTGAAATTTTTTCTATAGAAAAAATTTTATAATGAAATTTTTTCTATAGAAAAAATTTTATTTCGAAAATTTTTCTATAGAAAAAATTTTATTTCGAAAATTTTTCTATAGAAAAAATTTTATTTCGAAAATTTTTCTATAGAAAAAATTTTATTTCGAAAATTTTTCTATAGAAAAAATTTTATTTCGAAAATTTTTCTATAGAAAAAATTTTATTTCGAAAATTTTTCTTTAGAAAAAATTTTATTTCGAAATTTTTTCTTTTGAAAAAATTTTATATTGAAATTTTTTCTTGTGAAAAAATTTTATATTAAAATCTTTTCTTGTGAAAAAATTTTATATTGAAATCTTTTCTTTTGAAAAAATTTTATATTGAAATCTTTTCTTTTGAAAAAATTTTATAATGAAATTTTTTCTATAGAAAAAATTTTATAATGAAATTTTTTCTATAGAAAAAATTTTATAATAAAATTTTTTTTGTAGAAAAAATTTTAAATTGAAATTTTTTCTATAGAAAAAATTTTATATTGAAATTTTCTCTATAGAAAAAATTTTATATTAAAATTTTTTTTTATAGAAGAAATTTAATATTGTAATTTTTTCTATAGAAAAAATTTTATATTGAAATTTTTTCTATAGAAAAAATTTTATATTGAAATTTTTTCTATAGAAAAAATTTTATATTGACATTTTTTCTATAGAAAAAATTTTATATTGACATTTTTTCTATAGAAAAAATTTTATATTGACATTTTTTCTATAGAAAAAATTTTATATTGACATTTTTTCTATAGAAAAAATTTTATATTGACATTTTTTCTATAGAAAAAATTTTATATTAAAATTTTTTCTATAGAAAAAATTTTATATTGAAATTTTTTCTATAGAAAAAATTTTATAATGAAATTTTTTCTATAGAAAAAATTTTATTTCGAAAATTTTTCTATAGAAAAAATTTAATTTCGAAAATTTTTCTATAGAAAAAATTTTATTTCGAAAATTTTTCTATAGAAAAAATTTTATTTCGAAAATTTTTCTATAGAAAAAATTTTATTTCGAAAATTTTTCTTTAGAAAAAATTTTATTTCGAAATTTTTTCTTTTGAAAAAATTTTATATTGAAATTTTTTCTTGTGAAAAAATTTTATATTGAAATCTTTTTTTTTGAAAAAATTTTATATTGAAATTTTTCCTTTTGAAAAAATGTTATATTGAAATTTTTTCTATAGAGAAAATTTTATATTGAAATTTTTTCTATAGCAAAAATTTTATATTGAAATTGTTTCTATAGAGAAAATTTTATATTGAAATTTTTTCTTTAGAAAAAAATTTTTTATTGAAATTTTTTCTATAGAAAAAGTTTTTTATTGAAATTTTTTCTATAGAAAAAATTTTTTATTGAAACTTTTTCTATAGAAAAAATTTTTTATTGAAACTTTTTCTATAGAAAAATTTTTTTATTGAGATTTTTTCAACGCAGCGGCTGCGTTGGTGAATGGGTAAAAATACTATAGCATGAATAGTGTTCGAAAATGATCCCGAAGGAACTCGAAGGAGAGGACTTCTGAAACTTCAATGGAAAGATCAAGTAGAGAAATTTCTTTCAAAGATTGGCCAAGGAAATTGGAGAATATCCGCACAAGATCAAAGCGCATGGAATTCTAAAATAAGCTCGGGCTGTGACATTAACTGGTTGTAAATAGAGACCATTTAAGTAAAGTAAAGCTATATCTCTCAAACCAACGTTCCGACAACTCTCAAATATTTACACTTATGTATATATTTGTGAAAGTTAAGTCTAACTAAGAATTTAATACTAGTAGTGCCATAATTTCAAGTTGTTAGATTTTGTAGACCTTTGGAATATTTAAAACGTTTTGCAGTAATTAAATTCACAGTTTATTATAATAAATATTTAAAATTATAATTAAACCTTGAACCTTTGCTAATTAAATTTTAAATTTCAAATGAAAAATATTTGATATCATAAAAACTAGATAAACTTTTGAATAATTATGAAACTTTAGACAATTTGAATGTTAAATAAAATCAAAAGAAAAAATCCATAATTAAATTTAATAAACTTTCGGTGAGTCAGAGGAAAATATATTAAAAATAAACAGCTGGATTTTTATCACAAAAAAATATTTTATATCTAATCAAATTCGTTAACAAATATTTGGGATTAATGTTACCACAATATTGGACTTTGTGGGCAAAGTCAAAGGTTTAGAAAAAAAAATTACGTGACAAATAAATATCATGCAAATTTTTAATAGAATGACAGCAAATTATAAAGAAAATATTAAATTTCAAAATAAAATTTTGAAGATCGCTAAAATTCTTATCAAACCCATAAGAATTTGACTAATAAAGCAACAAAATTATCTCTATAGAAAAATCTTTAAAAAAAATCTTAATTAGTAACGGAAATATTTTATAATTTTTTAAACAAAAAAATTACACGTTTTAATGAAAAAATTGTTAAAACCCCTCCGAAAAAAGGTCATGGGTCTCACAGATAAGCGCTCAAAAAATGCACAAATATTTTATTTCATTCAAAATTATTACCAGTCAAAATTATTATTTTTTCATATGAAATCTATTAAAGTCTTAGGAAAAAAACAAAGACCATTAATTGTTGATAATCTTTTCCAATTTTTGTTTTTCCATTTTTTGACGATGATTTGTTTTACATTTGTCTTGAAACAATAAATCCATTTGTCTTATTTATTGTTTCATCGTTTTTTGTTAAACAAAAAAAAAAAAACTAAAATAAATTTTTAATTTGACTTTCAAGTCAAGTGTATTGTAAACAAATCATTTCCTCAATAAGTTTTCTTGTTTTTCCAATTTTCCACAATGAACTTTTTTGTATGCGAGTGTCTTGGCTTTTCATTTTTATTGACTTAAACTCTTGAACATGCTTGGCTTTGGACGCCATGCGCCAAAGTGTTATTTAAACTGACAGTTAAATGGACAAGCAGGCAGACAGACAAACGGATGGACAATTATGCACTTGCTGGAGTCAGTTTTTTTTGCACAAAAAGATCTTTATATTGAGTTAACAAAGAAAATGCTAAAATTTTCTAAAGATTGGTAATAAAAGTTTTTAATGAAATGACCTAAAACTGTTTTAAAAAAGTGAAAGAGGGCGCTACAAACTATTAACTTTAACTAGGACACGTTGATTTTGATAATACTTCTATATAAGATACTACTTGTCCGATCAAATTTTCGATAGCATTTTTTTTATAAATAACTAATTTCTGGTCAACTTTTTGAAGACCCTGTATTCCATCCAAATATAATTTTTGAACAGATCGGCAGCATAACTTCTCTACTTTACCTTTACTGAAGAAATTTGTATAATCGGTTTTTAAGTTTTGGAGATATGAGCAAAAAGATACATGCTTGTAGTTTAAAATCTAATATCACTGTGTTTTTTTTTATTAAATAAATAATCAATTTTACACAGAATCTTAAAGCTTTTAATTCCGATCTGTAGAACAAGTTCTCCAGATTAATTTTGCTGAAGAAATATTTCAAATCGATTTATAAATTAAAGAGATATGAGCAGTAGGAAATAAATACTATACTTCATTCAAAATCGGATATAAGTAGATAATAAGTTTAATGTCTTGGAAACGAATTTCCTATTTTTATAGGGAATTTTTCAAAAATTTCTTATTTTTAAAGAAAAATTTTCAAAAATTTCTTATTTTTATGTAAATTTTTTTTTTAAATTTCTTATTTTTATAGGAAAATTTTCAAAAATTTCTTATTTTTAAAGGAAATTTTTCAAAAATGTCTTATTTTAATAGAAATTTTTTCAAAAATTTCTTATTTTTATAGGAAATTTTTCAAAATTTTCCTATTTTTATAGGAAAAATTTCAAAAATTTCTTATTTTTATAGGAAATATTTCAAAAATTTCTTATTTTTATAGGAAATTTTTCAAAAATTTAGAATTTTTATAAAAAATTTCTAATTTTTATAAAAAATTTCTTATTTTTGTAGGAAATTTTACAAAAATATCTTCTTTTTAAAGAAAATTTTTCATAAAATTTCAATTTTCATGGGAAATTTTTCAAAAATGTCTTCTATTTATAGGAAATTTTTAAAAATTTTTTCAAAAAGTTCTTATTTTTATAGGAAATTTTTCAAAAATTTCTTATTTTTATAGGAAATTTTTCAAAAATTCTTATTTTTTATAAGAAATTTTTCAAAAATTTCTTATTTTTATAGGAAATTTTTCAAAAATTTCTTATTTTTATAGGAAATTAAAAATTTTTATTTTATAGGAAATTTTTTTAATTTTATAGGAAATTTTTCAAAAATGTCTTATTTTTACATGAAATTTTTCAAAAATGTCTTATATTTATAGGAAATTTTTCAAAAATGTCTTATTTTTATAGGAAATTTTTCAAAAATTTCTTATTTTTATAGGAAATTTTTTAAAAATTTCTTATTTTTACAGGAAATTTTTCAAAAATTTTTTATTTTTATAGGAAATTTTTCAAAAAATTTCTTATTTTTATAAAAAAAATTTTCAAAAATTTCTTATTTTTATCAAAAAAAAATTTCAAAAATGTCTTATTTTTAAAGGAAATTTTTCAAAAATGTCTTATTTTTAAAGGAAATTTAAAAAAAATTTCCTATTTTTATAAGAAATTTTTCAAAAATTTCTTATTTTGTTAGGAAATTTTTTAAAAATTTCTTATTTTTGTAGGAAATTTTTCAAAAATTTCTAATTTTTATAAAAAATTTCTTATTTTGTTAGGAAATTTTTTAAAAATTTCTTATTTTTGTAGGAAATTTTTCAAAAATTTCTAATTTTTATAAAAAATTTCTTATTTTTGTAGGAAATTTTTCAAAAATATCTTCTTTTTAAAGAAAATTTTTCAAAAAATTTTAATTTTCATGGGAGATTTTTCAAAAATGTCTTTTTTTTAGGAAATTTTTCAAAAATTTCTTATTTTTATAGGAAATTTTTCAAAAATTTCTTATTTTTATAGGAAATTTTTCAAAAATTTCTTATTTTTATAGGAAATTTTTAAAAATTTTTTCAAAAAATTCTTATTTTTATAGGAAATTTTTCAAGAATTTCTTATTCTTATAGAAAAATTTTCAAGAATTTCTTATTCTTATAGAAAATTTTTCAAAAATTTCCTATTTTTAAAGGAAATTTAAAAAAAAATCTTATATTTAGGGAAATTTTGCAAAATTTTTTATTTTTATAGGAAATTTTGCAAAATTTCTTATTTTTAAAGGAAATTTTTCAAAAATTTCGTAGTTTTATAAGAAATTTTTCAACAATTTCTTATTTCAATAAAAATTTTTCAAAAATTTCTTAGTTTTATAGGAAATTTTTCAAAAATTTCTTATTTTTAAAGGATATTTTTCAAAATTTTCTTATTTTTATAGGAAATTTTTTAAAAAATTTGTTATTTTTATAGAAAATTTATCAAAAATTTTCATATTTTTATAGGAAAATTTTCAAAAATTTCTAATGTTAAAAGGAAATTTTTCAAAAATTTCTTATGTTTAAAGGAAAATTTTCAAAAATTTCTTATGTTTAAAGGAAATTTTTCAAAAATTTCTTATGATTAAAGGAAAATTTTCAAAAATTTCTTATGTTTATAGGAAAGTTTTCAAAAAATTCTTATGTTTTTAAAAGAAACTTTTCAAAAATTTCTTATGTTAAAGAGAAGTTTTTCAAAAATTTCTTATTTTTATAGGAAATTTTTAAAAATTTCTTATTTTTATAGGAAATTTTTAAAATTTTCTTATTTTTATGGGAAAGTTTTTCAAAAATTTCCAATTTTTATAGGAAATTTTTCAAAAATTTCTTATTTTTATAGGAAATTTTTCAAAAATTTCTTATTTTTATAGGAAATTTTTCAAAAATTTCTTATTTTTATATGAAATTTTTCAAATATGTCTTATTTTTATAGGAAATTTTTCAAAAATTTCTTATTTTTATATTCAATTTTTCAAAAATTTCTTATTTTTATAGGAAATTTTTCAAAAATTTCTTATTTTTATAGGAAATTTTTCAAATATTTCTTACTTTTATTTTTTAAAAATTTCTTGTTTTTATAGGAAATTTTAAAAAATTTCTTATTTTTGTAGAAATTTTTTCAAAAATTTCTTATTTTTATAGAAAATTTTTCAAAAATTTCCTATTTTTATAGGAAAATTTTCAAAATTTTCTCATTTTTGTAGGAAATTTTTCAAAAATTTCTTATTTTTAGAGGAAATTTCTTCTTCTCATTTTAATTTAATTTAATGCGATAAAAAATTTAAATAGTAAAAATTTTCTATAGAAAACCTTTAAAGGTAAAATTTTCTTTAGATAATTTTTTCATAGAAATTTGTTATAGTAAAAATTTTCTATAAAATATTTTTATACAAGTAAAAATTTACTATTGAAAAATTTCACTTTTACTTTTGTAGCAATGAAATTTTACCAGTTTCATTCATCTTACACCCCATTGTGCTTATAGTGCGTAAGGCCTTTTAAACGCTTTTGTAAATATTAAAACTATTTAGACAATTGTTTTTTTGAAATTTTGCTGACTTTGTACATTTAACACAATTTTTATTATTAAGTAACTAGTAGTTTTTTTATTTGTTTAAAATAAAATTTAACAAAAAACCCACTTATTTCTAACCTGAACTATAAAAACTTTTTGGCATAACTGTTGACATGTTATAATTTTGCTTATTTTTTGATGAATATCGTCTACTATTTGACAAAGACAAACCTTGCGAAGATAAGTGGCATTTTCTAAGAAAAATTTGAAATTTCTTTAGTCACACGATTTTAAATAAAATTTTGGCATTGAGTGAAGTCAGAGACGTGATGGGAATAACTTTTCGTAGAACTTAACAGGTGTTTTGGTATCAGTTAAAAATTAAAGAGTTTTTTTAAAGAAATATTGAAAAATACATTTCTTTATATTTCAATTTTACAAAATTTTAATCTACAATATTTTTAAAATTTTTAAAATCATTGAATTTAAATTTATTCAGGCGTACTTCTTTTTATTCCCTTTACTGTATTTCTCATTCCTCTTCACTGCTTCAGGTGTTATTTAAATTTTTTTTGCTTGGCTGATTCTTTTTTCTATCAATAATTGTTTATTTACAGTTGACATTTCTATGAATTTATTTAAATAATTTATTATTGTTATTATTAAATAATTTATTTAGCAGGTAGATACAATTTTTTTTTTCAAATTTTTTGAATAAATTTACATATTTTTTTAATTTAATGCAAAATTTATATTTTATATTTGCATAAATATTCAACTCTAAGTTTGATTGTTATTAAACAATATTTTTTTTTGTTAATTCTAAACATTTTTTATATAATATCAAATAATTTATAAAATTTATTGTTTGAAAAATTTTGCAAAAAACTTAAAAAAATCTTGATAAATGACATAAATTGCAAAAAATTTGTCAGAGAACAAAACAATGATGACTCTAAATATAGAAACAATAGTTAGAATAGTTCAAGGGGAACTATGAAAACAACCTTCCATAAATTATCAGTTTTATATAGAATCTTAAAGTTTTTGATTTGGATCGATAGGACAAGTTCTCTAGTTAAATTTAGCTAAAGAAATTTTTCAAATCGGTTTATAAATTTCGGAGATATGAGCAATAGGAAACAAATACTTCTTATATAAACTGATATAAATAATAAATATTAAGGTTAATGTCTTGACTTATCATTGAGAGCATAATTAACCCTCAGCGACAGATACATTTTTCACAATTCCATTGACGATCAGACACCATTTCCATGGCTTATATTTTCCAAGACCCGACAAAAATTATTATTTTTATTGTTTTTATAGTTATTATGCGTTATGTATTTATTTATCGGCATGGTTTTTTATTTCAGAACAAAACTTAGATATAGGTAGTATCTGCTAGACTGACGTCAGTCGCTGAGGTTTAAAGCTGAAATAAGTGTTATTTAATATCATGGGTTTTTCCAGAAAATTAATTTCTGAACAAAACTTAGACTTTATTGTAGTCTATTGGACTACCACGTCAGTCTCAAAGGGTTAATATGAAAACTGTAATAGTCGATCTATCCTTGCTTTAATGCACTTTTGCTTTACAATATCGGAATAGACCTTACATAGATATCTATGACCAAATGGGACCCAGCTGTTACGAAATTCACTATATACTTATTAAACTTTAGCATTGTAATCAAAATTGCTTTAGACTTATGAGATCTTTTGAGAACTTGGTCCGTTTTCATCAAAATTATATACCGATTCTAAACGATTTTTTCTAAATTTACCATAACAAAAATTAATCTGTAACTTTTGGTGACGCAATACTCATTTCTAGAGGTACATACTGCGAAAAAAAAGTTCATTGAATTGTAGTTTAGATTAAGTGCGGGTAATGTGGTAAAAAAAGCAGAAATAGGCGTAATATCTAAATTATTAGTGGTAAACTTTAGTATTGTAATCAAACCCATTTTAGATGTATGAGCGGTTTAGTAAATTTGGACGGGCTATGATAAAATTTGGAATATTAAAGGTATGAATTTAACACAACAAAAATGAATTTATAGCTTTAGTGGCCCAATACTAGTTTTTGGAGGTACCTTGAACAAAAAAAAAAAACATTCAAATGCAAGATTTACTTCAAGAAATGTTTTTCTACATGTATCTCGAACATAAATGAAACCGAGATATAAGTAGTTCCGTCACAGCAAGCTACAATAAATGCTTGCAAAGGAAAAACAAATTGGTACGATAATATCAATAAAGCGAGGGTCCCTGGTTACAGTCAATGTTTGCATGTGGAATTTTTAAAACATATTTTAATCGGACAATTTCTAAAAATTTGGCAATCAAAAAAATCCATTGACATTTCTTGAAATGTAAAAATCTATCAAATCTATACACTATTATTCATAATCAAATATCTCTGAAACTGTGGGCTTAATATTATACTCAAATAGATCCATGGAAGCACAAAACATGTATTATGTGAAGAATTAAATCATATTTTAATCGGAAAAACAATAAAAATTTGGAAAACTAAAAACAAATAGGTATATCACATTACCCGCACTTTCTCTAAACTTTTGAAAAAAATTCTTTGAGATATTAAAAAAAAAAATTATTCAAATGCCATTAAACGATATAAGAAAGACCTGAGGGTCAGAAGGAAAAAAAGGTGCAGCAGACAACAGATATTGATAAATCAATTGTTATTGAGCAACTTTTTCGAGAAGCCACTAACACTTCTATCAAAAATGCAGGTCGTAAGTTGGTATACCCTCACCCGCTTTCGAGCAATCCTTCACTGTGGATATCTCAGGGGCCCATAACGTTTTTAGTGAAGAGACCTTGGTTATCTATTCGGATGGATCCAAATCGTCACGTTGTGTGGGTGGGAGCTTCTTTATCCCATCATTTGGGACTAAAGTGAAATTCAAGCTCCCAAAACAATGTAGCATTCTTCAAGCTGAAATTTCAGCTATTTATAGGGCGAGCAAGTGGCTCATGTACCACCGAGTATATCCTAATGATATTCGTTTCTGTACAGATAGTCTTGCCGCCATTCATTCCCTTTCATCGATCTACACGACATCCGTTCTTATCCGTGAATGCCGGGCGTCTCTAAATGAGATGGCGAGACATTCCAACATTGAACTTTTCTGGGTACGTAGTCATAGTAATGTACCAGGCAACATCATAGCGGATAACCTAGCAAAAGTCATGAAAACACTGATCAATTTATAGGTATTCCGCTCTCTGCATGCAAATTGCTCACAAAGCAGTTTATTTTTAGGTCCGCACAGACAAACTGGTCCACAGAAAGTACCTGTACGATCTCCAGACTTACATGGCCAACATATGATAGTAAGCGCTCTGCAATCCTGGTCAGCTTTTCGCGCCATAGACTTCGTACCCTTATTTCAGTACTCACAGGACACTGTCCTATAGGTATACATGCTAGAAGACTTAATCTTCAAAGCAATGACTACTGCAGAAGTTGTCACAATGCAGAGGAGGAAGAAACAATATCCCACTTCCTCTGTCACTGTCCAGCACTTGCTGAACTTAGAACCCTCCATCTAGGATTCCCATTTCTGCACGATCTGTCAGAGATCTCGAACATCAATATTCGTAAAATAGGCTCTTTTATCGGTGCATCTGGCTGGCTCTAACTGAGCCTCTCGGTAGTTTTAAGAATTTAATTTTCTCTATCCTTGCAGGAATTACAAAGGGACCTCTTTATGGACCCAAGTGAGGTGGACCTTATAGTCTGCATCCTGCCTAACCTAACCTAACCTAAGTTGGTATACCACATTGCCCTCAATTTCTTTAAACTTAAAAAAAATCCATTAAGAAATTAATATATAAGTCTGGGCATCAAGCCTAGAGCTTTTTTCAAAAAAGCAGTAAAAGGTATACCACATTACCCACACTTTCTTTTAACTTTAAAAAAAATCTGAGCATCAACCGTCAAACTGTTTGAAGTGCCATTAAACGATATAAGAAATACCTTGGGATCAGAAATCAAAACAAGTCCAATAGATATTGATTGATAAAGCAAAAATCAAAGAATATCCGAATAAAGTCGATAAGATGAAGTTTGTCTTAAAAATTCTTCAATAGGCGATTATTGAGGAAGGGAATTGATTTTAGTGGATTTTAACCCTTTACTTTCCATGTCTTACAAAAATTCACAAAGTTAACAAAGCTTAAAACTTTCTTTTTCTCAAACTTTAGTCTGATCTTCGACCTTTCATCTTAGATCTTAGTATTTTATTATACAATCACGTACTAAATTCGCAAATGTTTCGCTCTAAATATTTCTTAAAAACGTGTTAACATAAAAAACTATTCATTATTAAATTCCAGAAAAAAAAATATTTATAGTTTTTAATAAACAATTTCAGCGAAACAAATTGTATTGTAGGGCTTTTAAAGGTCATTTGTATTTCACATTACACAATGGGGCAGAATGAGGAACTAAAAATGAAATGGAAAAATAATTTCAATTTTCTAAACAATTGAAACAAAACATCACCTACATAACAGTGGGACTGCAAAGTTCGTAGGCTGACATGTAGACACATTTATAGTTAGTCCTAAACGACCAAAGATAAATTTAACAGCATCAAATTATTAATTTAAGAGATATAGCGTTTTGAGTTTAGAAATTTTTGTGAAACAAGGTGTTGGCATCAGTATCTTAGGATTCGGATGCTATCGACTATTTTGATATGGCTTAAATCGTTAACAATATTAAAAAGCTTTTAGAAATTTAGGTTTATATGCTTTAATATAAATCGATGAACGTAATTTCGTAACGATCGGTTCACATTTGACCTTAAGTCTTATATTATTTATTATATAAGACCTAAGGTCAAATGTGAACCGATTGTTACGAAATTTCGTTCATCGATTTATATGAAGCTTTCTAAAAATTCTAAAAGCTTTTAAGTTTATTGATTATTTAAGTGGAAGGGGGCTTAAATGAGATGTACTGTAGAATATAGAAAGATTTCTATGATGATGTAGAATACAAAATTTAAGAAAATACGGCTTTCTGATTCTTTTCCTAAAAAAAATAAACTTATTTTTATGGGACTTTTAAAAACGACCATACGGCTAATAAATGTATGGAAGTATAATTTCTTTATATTATAGATTCTCTGGCTATAATCTTAGTTTTCATTCATATTCTCTAGTAGTATTTCCATGCCAGACTTAACTCTAGACATACATACATAGCCTCCAGCCATATTCCGTAGTCATAGTTCTCTAGTGATAAGTACTAGTCTTCAATCTATTCCCCTGTCATTTGTCTACATTAAACAATTGTACTCTTATGTCTCGTTTACCTTTAAATTTACTTCCATTTAATAAGAATTTGTTATTTCATTAAATAAATTAAATGTTTTAATTTAATATTATTCTACCGCACGTAATTCTAACTACATACGACCAAGTACATATTCTTATTCTTTTTGTAATGTAAATATTCTTCAATTGCTGTTTTAAGTATTAATTAAATGTAATTATTACGTTTTCATTTACGCGTAATTATATTTGAACGTTGTAATTTTATCGGCGGCAACAAATTAAAACGTCACATCACGTCGCGTCAACAGTCGTGAAAGAGGCGACTTCGATCTATTGCCTCTGTTCGGTAAAAAGTTGAATGCTTTTTATTATTAATCACCAGCAGAAGGTTTAAAAATGTGTCTCTCTGAGTGATAGTTGAAGGGGCTAAAAGGGGTGTTGATGGGTATGGGAAAAATCCAGACCGGTTAACACCCATTTTAAAGATAATTTCAGGGGATATTAAAGGAAACACAGTTAACAGAACTTTGTCGTTACTAGAGATCGAATCGTCCTAAAATAAAATATTTCTATATAGAAAAATCTTCCTATCATTAAATTTGTCTGTATAGAAAAATCATCCTTTTGGAAGACAATTATTCCTGTAGTCAATTTTTCTATAGAAAACTCTTCCTATAGCTAATTTTCTATAGAAAACTCTTCACATAGTGAAGTTTTCTATTGAAAATTCTTCCTATAGTAAAGTTTTCTATAGAAAATCCTCCCTATAGTCAAGTTTTCTATAGAAAATCCTTCCTATATTCAAGTTTTCTATAGAAAACTCTCCCTATAGTCAAGTTTTCTATATAAAATTCTTCCTATAGTCAAGTTTTCTATAGAAAACACTTCCTATAGTCACGTTTTCTATAGAATATACTTCCTATAGTCAAGTTTTCTTTAGAAAACTCTTCCTATTGTCAAGTTTTCTATACTCTTTCTTTGGTCAACGTTTCTATAGAAAACCCTTCCTTTGGTCATCTTTTCTATAGAAAAATCTTCCTTTGGTCAACTTTTCTATAAAAACTCTTCCTATAGTCAAGTTTTCTATAGAAAACTCTTCCTATAGTCAAGTTTTCTATAGTAAACTCTTCATATGGTCAAGTTTTCTATAGAAAACTCTTCTTATAGTCAAGTTTTCTATGGAAAACTCTTTCTATAGTAAAGTTTTCTATAGAAAACTCTTACTATAGTCAAGTTTTCTATAGTAAACTCTTCCTATGGTCAAGTTTTCTATAGAAAACTCTTCCTTTGGTCAACTTTTCTATAGTTAACTCTTCCTATGGTCAACTTTTCTATAGAAAACTCTTCCTATAATCAAGTTTTCTATAGAAATCTCTTGCCATAGTCAAGTTGTCTATAGAAAACTCTTCCTTTGGTCAACTTTTCTATAGAAAACTCTTCCTTTGGTCAACTTTTCTATAGAAAACTCTTCCTTTGGTCAACTTTTCTATAGAAAACTCTTACTATAGTCAAGTTTTCTATAGTTAACTCTTCCTATGGTAAATTTTTCTATAGAAAAATCTTCCTTTGGTCAACTTTTGTATAAAAACTCTTCCTATAGTCAAGTTTCTATAGAAAACTCTTCTTATAGTCAAGTTTTCTACAGAAAACTCTTACTATAGTCAAGTTTTCTATAGTAAACTCTTCCTATGGTCAATTTTTCTATAGAAAACTCTTCCTTTGGTCAACTTTTCTATAGAAAACTCTTCCTTTGATCAACTTTTCTATAGAAAACTCTTCTTTTGGTCAACTTTTCTATAGAAAACTCTTCCTTTGGTCAACTTTTCTATAGAAAACTATTGCTTAGGTCAACTTTTCTATGGAAAACTCTTCTTTTGGTCAACTTTTTTATAGAAAGCTCTTCCTTTGGTCAACTTTTCTATAGAAAACTCTTCCTTTGGTCAACTTTTCTATAGAAAACTTTTCCTTTGGTCAACTTTTCTATAGAAAACTCTTCCTTTGGTCAACTTTTCTATAGAAAACTCTTCCTTTGGTCAACTTTTCTATAGATAACTTTTCCTTTGGTCAACTTTTCCATAGAAAACTCTTCCTTTGGTCAACTTTTCTATAGAAAACTCTTCCTTTGGTCAACTTTTCTATAGAAAACTCTTCCTTTGGTCAACTTTTCTATAGATAACTCTTCCTTTGGTCAACTTTTTCATAGAAAACTCTTTCTTTGGTCAACTTTTCTATAGAAAACTCTTCCTTTGGTCAACTTTTCTATAGAAAACTCTTGGTTAACTTTTCTATAGAAAACTCTTCCTTTGGTCAACTTTTCTATAGAAAACTCTTCCTTTGATCAACTTTTCTATAGAAAACTCTTGATAAACTTTTCTATAGAAAACTCTTGGTTAACTTTTCTATAGAAAACTCTTCCTTTGGTCAACTTTTATATTGAAAACTCTTCCTTTGGTCAACTTTTCTATGGAAAACACTTCCTTTGGTCAACTTTTCTATAGAAAACTCTTCCTTTGGTGAACTTTTCTATGGAAAACACTTCCTTTGGTAAACTTTTCTATAGAAAACTCTTCCTATCGTCAATTTTTCTTCAGAAAACTTTTCTTATCGTCATTGTTTTCTACAGAAAACTCTTCCTATCGTCATTGTTTTCTATAAAAAACGCTTCCTATCATCATTTTTTTATAAAAAAAACTCTTCCTTGCTTAATATTTTCTATATAAAACTCTTCCTATCTTCACTTTCATATAATTGAATGTATTGGTTAATTGGGTTACATTTATCTCTTAACCGCTAAAACAAATGATTTGTTTCACAACCACAAATTGTTCTTAAACATTTCTCGTTTAAAATTCTAGACTCGTAATTTTTGTAATGTAAATACAATAACAATTGTTAATACTTTTATTTTAAAAAGTAAAATTGTCATTTTTGTGTAGAGTGTAACGTTTACACTGTGAATAATAATTGAATGTAGTGGATTCTTTTGTCTTGTTTACACACATCGGTACGAGTACATTCAAAAAAGGTACCGCTTTCCTACTTTTAGGCTCATATTTATTCCATATTCTTTATTTTTTTTATATTAAAATTTTGCCATTGTATTCCTTATTTACAAAAGAAATATTTCATTTGTTTAATAAATGGAATAAATTGTATAAATAAATGAAATATGTAAATAATTACACATGTTGCAAAAATAATTTATATGACAGAGCTTGTAGTCATTCGTACCTTAATTTCATGTAAATGGAGTGTATTAGTACCTAGCAAATGACATTGATTTAAAATGTGAAAAATATTAAAATTTTTTAACAGAAAAGTTAAATCTTGCAAAAGTACTTAATAAATTAAAAGTGGAATATTTTTTGTAGGTTTCAATGATATTCAAAATGCATTACATATTCAATTAGTCCATATTTGTGACAGATGACAGTGGCAGGCAAAAGTTGAGCAATGAAACTGAATATTATTAATATAATCTTGTCATAGTATTTTATCAAAGTCTCATATCTTAGTCATAGTCTTCCTATAATAAATATTTTTAACACATTTTTTTTAACAAAAACATATTCAGCAACAATTTTTCTATACGCAAAACTTATTCAGCAAAAGTTTTCTATAGAAGAATTGATTCAGTAACAACTTTTCTATAGTAAAATGGATGCATTGAAAACTTTTCTCTAGAAATTCTTATTCAGCAACAAGTATTTTCTCCTCTTAACAAAGAAAAACAAATTATTTACATTTTGTGAAGCATTTCTTTTCTCACCCACTGTTTCTTGTTAATTTTTTGCCGCCCATTAATGCACTTGCCTCGAATAACTAGAGCAGCCCAGTTAATATCGAGTATCAATGAACTCATTTATTTAAATATTTATTTTATTGTTCCAACTCTTTTTTCCTTATTTGCTCAAGTTTGTTTTCTGTTAATTCAATTTTTTTTTCATTTTTTTCTTAAGTAAACTTTTTGCAAAATACTTGAAAATTATTAACAGAAAATAAAAAGCCAGCAAGTGAATAATGTTGTGAACTCATTAGCGCTTAACTTTGAAGTATTGTTTTCTTTTGTGTAATTCTGCTCTCCTTTGACGTTTCGTTTAAATTTTTTGTACTTTAAATAAAACCTAATTTATGTATTTTGGCATTAAATGAAGCTATTTTTCCAGTTAAACAGCAAAATTATAAAGTTTTATCTTTTTTAAATTTTTGGCAAGGTAAAGTAAACAATTAAATTAAGGTGTAAACTATGAAATGGCAAAAATTTTGTATCGATAGAGGTAATCACAGATATTCAGCTACAAGTTTTTTAAAAGAAGAACTAGTCAGTGACAAGTTTTCTGTACAAAAACGTTGGCAGTTTCAACAGAAAATCCTATTCAGCAAGAAGTTTTACAAAGAAAACTTATTCAGCATTAAGTTTCTGAAGAAAAACTTATTCAACATTATGTTTACTTAAGAAGAACTTATTCAGCAAGAAGTTTTATAAAAAAAAACTTATTCAGCATTAAGTTTTTTGAAGAAAAGTTTCTCAGCAATAGTTTATTCAAGAAAAACTTATTCAGCAAAAAGTTTTCTAAAGCAAAACTTATTCAGCATTAGGTTTTCTGAAGAAAAACTTTCTCAGCATTTAGTTTACTAAAGAAATTCTTATTCAGCAACTATTTTTTTTAAAGAAAAACTTATTCAGCATTATGTTTTCTAAAGAAAAACTTTCTCAGCAATTAGTTTACTAAAGAAAAACTTATTCAGCAACAAGTTTTCTAAAAAAAAAACTTATTCAGCATTATGTTTTCCGAAAGAAAACATTCTTAGCAATTAGTTTACTTAAGAAAAACTTATTCAGCAACAAGTTTTTTTAAAAAACTTATTCAGCTTTAGGGTTTCTAAAGAAAAGCTTATTCAGCATAAGGTTTTCTGAAGTTAAACTTTTTTAGCTATTTGTTTACTAAAGGAAAACTTATTCAGCAACAGGGTTTCTAAAGAAAAACTTATTCAGCATTATGTTTTCTGAAGAAACACTTTATCGCAATTAATTTATTAAAGAAAAACTTATTCAGAAACAAGTTATCTAAAAAAACTTATTCAGCATTATGTTTTCTGAAGAAAAACATACTTAGCAATGAGTTTACTAAAGAAAAACTTATTCAGCAACAATTTTTCTAAAAAAAAACTTATTCAGCATTATGTTTCCCGAAGAAAAACATTCTCAGTACTTAGTTTGCTAGGGAAAACTTATTCAGCAACAGTTTTTCTAAAGAAAAACTTATTCAGCATTATGTTTTCTGAAGAAAAACTTTCTTAGCACTTAGTTTACTAAAGGAAAACTTATTCAGCAACAGGTTTTCTAAAGAAAAACTTATTCAGCATTAGGTTTTCTGAAGCAATTAGTTTATTAAAGAAAAACTTATTCAGCAACAAGTTTTCAAAGAAAAGCTTATTCAGCATTATGTTTTCTGAGGAAAATCTTTTTCTGCAATTAGTTTACTAACGAAAAACTTATTCAGCAACATGTATTTTAAAGATAAACTTGTTCAGCAATAAATTAAGAACTAATAAGCAACAAGTTTTCATGTTAACGACTTATTCAGTAATAAGTTCTATACAAATACTTAGGAAAAGGATAACCATTTCAGAGCAAAGATTTTCAAAACTTATTTTTCTACCTATAACAATTTTAGAACCAAGTTTTCGAAAGAAAAACTTATTCAGCAACAAGTTTTTTTCTTATTTCTTATGTTTATAATAAATTTTTCCACAAGAAAGTTATTCAGCTAACATCTTTCTACAGAAAAACCTATTAAGTACAAATAAATACTTACTTAAATGGCCTATATTACAACCTGTTTAGGTCAAAGGCCGAGACTATTTTAGAATTCCATGCGCTTTGATCTTGTGCGCATATTATCCAATTTCGTAAGCCAAGCCTGGAAAGATTTTCTTCTACTTAGTCTTTCCATCGAAGTTTCGGTCGTCCTCGTCTACTAGTTGCCTCGGGAACATGTTCGAACACTTTTCTTGCTGGAGTATTTTCATCCATTCGCATAACATGTCCTAGCCAACACAAACGCTGCTGCTTGATGCGTTTTACTATGTCAATGTCAGCAAATAACTTTTACTACTATGAAAAAGCAAACTTTAAGAATTAGGCACAAATAAATCTAAAAAAATATTCAGCTTAAAATTTTATACAGAAAAACTTTTAGAGAAAAACTTATTCGGAAAACATTTTTCAACAGAATATTTATATAGTAAAACTTATTCAGCAAAAGTTTTATAAACTTTTCTATATAATAAACTATTCATCAATAATTTGTCTATGGAAAAATGTGATCTAAATACGTTTTTCTTAAAAATAACTTATTCAGCAATACATTTTTCAATCGTAAAACTTATTTAGAATAATTTTTTATACAGAAAATTAATTCATTACTAATTTATCTATGGAAAAACTTATTTAGCAGACATTTTATAATAGAAGGATTTATTTAGCATCAACATTTCTTAAGTAAAACTTATTCAGAAACCATTTTATAAACTTTTGGTTAAAAACTTGTTCATTACTTATAAGTCCATAGAAAAACTTTTTAATTACAAAAAAGTCTATAGGAAAACTTATTAAACAACCGTTTTTATTTTGAGAAAACCTTATTCAGCTGAATATTTTCAATAGAAAATCTTAATGGATATAAAGCCTTTAGAGCCGACCGTGAGACGCGTGGTGGTGGTGTTGCAATTTTTATAAAAAATAATATTAAATGTCGTTTTGTATCCTCCAGTAAATCAAATAACCCATCGAGCTCAAATGGTATTGAATACATATTCGTTGAAATTGTATCAAATGGAAAAAAACTGCTACTAGGATGTGTATATCGACCTCATCGCAGTGTCCCTACAGATACCTTCCTCAACTACCTTGGAGAACTTACCCTTACATATGCTGATATTGCTATTGCTGGCGATTTTAACTCAGATCTACTCTCAGATACAAGCTTTGCCGATGATTTGTCATCTATTGGCATTGAACCTATCAATCGTTTTCAACCAACTCATTTCTCTTCATATTCAAACACTCTGCTTGATTTGTTCCTTGTTTGCAATAAATCAAAAATCCTGCTATATGATCAACTATCTGTTCCATGTTTTTCGAAGCATGATCTTATTTTTACCACATACAACTTCAGCTTACTTAATGCAGATCAAACATATACGTATCGTGACTTTAAAAATGTTGACTATGAAGTACTAGATGAATATTTTTCAAATATCGATTGGAGTTCTATATACTATATGTCATCCGTAAACGAACAAATTTCATTTTTTGAAAACAACATAACCCATTTGTACGATTTACTCATACCACAGAAAACTAAAATCATAAAGCAGAATACTCGACAATGGTTTTCATCAGCCATAGGTAATCTTATAAAACAAAGAGATCTGTCATATTCCCGATGGAAACGTTTTAAGATCCCTTCTTTAAAAGATGAATACCGTAGACTTAAAAATAAAGTAACTCGTGAAATAAGAAAAGCTAAAACTCAATATTATGCTGAAAAATTTCAAAACGCCGTAACCACCAAAAAGACTTGGGAAACAATACGTAGTATAGGTATTGGTAAGAAAGATGCAAATGTTCAACATAACTTTACTGCCGACGAGCTTAATAAATTATTTACAACCATACCTTCTGCAGAAGATGATACTCTAACAAACAATTATCTTAGCACCATTGAAAATATCAACATATCTAACGAATTTCAATTTCGCTGCGTTACCAATGAAGAAGTACTATTATGCTTTACTACTGTTAAGTCTAATTCTATGGGCTGTGACAATATAGATCCCCGATTTATAAAAATCTTACTGCCAAAGCTGCTTCCATTTTTAACACATATTTTCAATACAATTTTTACTACTTGCGTTTATCCTGATAGTTGGAAACAGGCTAAGATAATTCCTATTACTAAATCTAACTCCGAATTTCGGCCAATTGCGATACTACCTTATATCTCCAAAATAATTGAAAAGCTCATGTATCTACAAATTTATGAGCATATACAAAGCTTTAATCTACTTACATCCTTACAATCTGGCTTCCGAGCGAAACATAGTTGCGTTACTGCATTAATTAACTTGTGCGAGGATATTCGAATGTGCCTTGATGAGGGGAATATAAATTTACTGGTACTTCTCGATCACTCGAAAGCTTTCGACACTGTTGACCACTCCATTTTAAGTGTCAAATTACAAAAGCTGTTTGGATTTTCCACAACATCTAACAACTTACTTAAATCGTACTTATCCAATAGACGTCAATCGGTGTTCTTAAACAGTGGATACTCACCCTCTATTGCGGTTAGAAAAGGAGTTCCACAAGGATCAATTCTGGGACCACTATTATTCTCAATTTATATAAACGACTTACCTAAATTTCTAAAATATGCAAAGGTGCAACTGTACGCGGATGATGTCCAGATATATATGGATAGTAACTTACAACTCATTCAGGAGAATGTCGATAAGATGAATATTGATCTAAACAATATCTACAGATGGGCCACTTCTAACAAGCTTTTAATGAACCCACATAAGTCGAAGTGTATTATTATTCATAAAAAAACAACTCGAATAAACTTAGACCTTGATATTAAGTTAAATAATCATAAAATTGAATGTGTGTCGTCTGCAAAAAATCTTGGCGTCATTTTCAACAACCATTTGGATTGGTCCAATCATATTAGGAAAGCTGTTGCAAACACATACTTAATGCTACGAGGATTATGGTCTACACAACACTTTACCCCATTAAATATTAGAATTTTGATTGCCAAAACTTATTTAATGCCTAAACTGTTATATGGTAGTGAACTTTTCGCCAGCTGTGACTCGGCAAGTAGCAACATATTGAGCAAAACGTACAACAATATTATAAGATATGTATACGGCCTACGAAAGTATGATCATATATCGTCTTTTTCAAGCAAGCTATATAATACGTCTCTCAAAAATTTATTGAACATAAAAGTCCTAGTCATGTTACATAAGATTATATACACTAAGGAACCACCATATCTACACAATCGTCTTATATTTGCTAGATCAAATAGAGGAAACAAAATAATTTCATGTAGACACCGTAGCCTGGTGTCTGAATACCAATTTTTCGTACACTCTATCCGTCTTTGGAACTCGCTTCCTAATAACCTTCAAACAAACAACAACGCTAAAGAATTTAAAAAACTTTTATTTTTGCATATTCCATGAATTAAATTACTATATTATTATTTTTTAATGTTATATTATTATATTATTTTTTAATGTTATTAATGTTATTAATATTTGTTACATAATTAATTAATATTGTGTTTTTTTTTTAATATTTTTTTTTAACTTTTTTATTTTTCATTTATTGCATTATTTTTATTTTTTAATATTATTTTTAAATTGATAATGTATCTCTAACATTTTATATTACAATTCAATTCGCATACTATAATTATAAGATTTTGTATCTTGTTGTATGCGATATACAAATAAATAAATAAATAAATAAATAAATAAAAAAAATCTTATTCAGCAAAAAATTTTCTGTGAAAAAATAATAATTCCCATTTTTTCCTATAGAAAAACTTGTTTCATAAAGATATTTTGTTAGGATAACTTATTCAGCAACATATTATTTATGGAAAACATTATTCAGCTGAATATTTTCTGTAGAAAATCTTATTCAGCAACAATTTTTTTGTCAAAAATTTCAATCTTATCCAAAATTTGTTAATTATTCTTATTTTTGTCCATATAAAAACTTGTTTATTATAAACTTGTTCAATATAAACTTATTCAGCATTTGTTTTTTTTAGGGAAAACCTTATTTAGCATGTCTTACGTAAAAAAATCTTATTCAGCCAAAATGTTTTTGCAAAAATATTGGTCCACCCTGAAATGAATTAATAATTGTCATTTGAGTCTATGGAGAAAACCTTATTCAGCAGAACATTTTTAGCCAAAAATCTTATATTTTTTAGTAAAAATGTGTGTTTAACACGAAATTTGTTAATTATTCCCATTTAAGTTCATATCAAAACTTGTTTATTATAAACTTGTTGAATATAAACTTATTTAGATTTTTTTCACCTATTCAGCTAGTTTTTTTTTAGAGAAAACATTATTTAGCAGGTTTTGTGTAAAAAATCTTATTCAGCCAACATTTTTCTTCAAAAATATTCATTTATTAGAAAATGTATTAATAATCCTCTATTAAGTCTATAGAGAAAACCTTATTCAGCAGAATATTTTAAGTAGAAAATCTTATTCAGCAAATATTTTTCTATAAAAAATGTCTATCTAACCTAAAGTGTGTTAAATATTCTCTTTATAGTCTATATACAAAAGCTTGTTTATTATAAAATTGTTCAATATATACTTATTCAGCCACATCTTATTTAGAGAAAGCTTTATTCAGCATGTTTTGTGTAAAGAATCTTATTCAGCCAACTTTTTTCTGCAAAAATTTAAAAATGTCATTTGATTCTATAGAGAAAACCTTATTCAGCAGAATATTTTTAGCAGAAAATCTTATTCAGCCAACATTTTTCTTCAAAAATATTCATTTATTAGAAAATGTATTAATAATCCTCTATTAAGTCTATAGAGAAAACCTTATTCAGCAGAATATTTTAAGTAGAAAATCTTATTCAGCAAATATTTTTCTATAAAAAATGTCTATCTAACCTAAAGTGTGTTAAATATTCTCTTTATAGTCTATATACAAAAGCTTGTTTATTATAAAATTGTTCAATATATACTTATTCAGCCACATCTTATTTAGAGAAAGCTTTATTCAGCATGTTTTGTGTAAAGAATCTTATTCAGCCAACTTTTTTCTGCAAAAATTTAAAAATGTCATTTGATTCTATAGAGAAAACCTTATTCAGCAGAATATTTTTAGCAGAAAATCTTATTCAGCAAACATTTTTCTGTAAAAAACTCAAAATTTGTTACTAATTCTCATTTTAGCCCTTAGAAAAACTTGTATATTTTAAGTATTTCTTTAGTAAAATTTATTCAGCAACAGATCTTTTTACAGAAAACCTAATTCAGCATTATGGTTTCTAAAGAATAACTTATTCAGCAAACATTTTTGCATGAAAAAGGTATACAGCAAACATTTTTCCGTGAAAAAAGGTCCGTTTATTAAAAAATGTTTTAAATATTCAAATATTTCTTAAGTAAAACTTATTCAGCAACAGTTATATTTACAGAAAACCTTATTCAGCATTAAGGTTTCTGAAGAATAAGTTATTCAGCAAACATTTTTGCATGAAAAATGCTATTCAGCAAACATTTTCCGTGAAAAAAAGTCCGTTTATTAAAAAATGTGTTAAAAAAACTCATTTTATTCTAAGATATTAAACTTTGATCGATTTACTATTCAGCATATGTGACTTATAAGGGTCAGTTTCAGAAAAACATTAAATTATTTTAATAAATTCCTATGAAAACCTTAAAATTTGTAGGTTTGGTCACAAAATATGTTAGTAGAATCATTAAAACTTTAACTCATCAAAAATTCAATTTAAATTTTTTGTGTTTTACTCATTAGAAATTAACATTTAAATGCATTCATGTATTTCTTATTAATAAAAAAGACTTACAATCTTTTCACTGAAATGTAAGTTTGACCTAAAATGATTAATAACTCTTGCACATGAACCAGAAACATTACGACAAAAAAATATTTAAAAATATAACAAAAATTTAACATCATTTGGGTATCAAAAAAAAAAAGCTTTAACATAAAGGTTAGTTGTAAAATTATAATGAATTTCCTAAGAAAAATAACAAGAAATTCCAAAGAAATCAAAAACTCAGCAATAAATTGACGTCACTAATTGTTTTACACTCCAAAGACCCTTTGGACATCGTAAACTTTATTTGGATGATATTGAAAAAGAAAAATACCAACAACTTTACAAAAAGCTTAAAAATGCACAAGTTTGCTGACTAATCATGATGATCTTGCTAATGATGATGATCGTTGGTGTTAGCCATAATGATGATGATGTTGACGCGTCATTTAAATCTTTAACATGGACTGAGTGTTGCTGAGTTTAAAACAATAACAACACATTCAAGATTTACGTCGCACATGAGCGCGTGCTGATTTAGCGATTTGTGTACAAAAAAATTGATGATGTCTCGTCTCGAAAAATTAAGAAGTCAGTCCAAAGGTTGGCCTTAAAATTTCTTTAAGATATTAATTAATTTACATTGACACCATCATTTTCATCATCATCATTATCGTCTTTATTGTAATCATTAAATTCAAAATAAAAACAATAAATTTTCTTTTACCAAATCAAATGCTTTAAATCGTATGGTTTCTTTTTAGTTTTCATTGAAAATAAAAAAAAATCATTCCAATAAAATCTTAAGATTACTTAAAGAAATAATTTTAAAAATTTCTAAATTTTATTTTTTTTTTTTTTCAGGAAAATTTGTTACATCTTAGCTAAAAAGCATAAGTCTTGGAAACGTGCCTCCAACTATAAACATTTTCAACTTTCTTTCCCCCTTTTTTAAAAACTTTTAAATGTTTAATCTCTGCCCACGTTTATTGGTTTCATTTCGTTTTTTCTACTTATTTCTATTTTTTTTGATTACTTTAACATTTAACATTCCGCAATATAATATTTGATAGATTTTTCAAAAAAGATATAAAGTAAAACTTAAATAATCATACCTACTACTTATTTAGTTGTAACCACTATTACGGGTAGTTAAAAATATAAAGTGAATGGGATTTGCAGTTCGTAAGAGGGATATTGAGGACTAGATTTACAGGCTTAAACAGAAAAACTTATTTATTTATTTATTTATTTATTTTAAGAAAAAAACTTATTCAGCTAACATTTTTCTATAAAAGGGCTTATTCAGCATAAACATTTTCAAAATAAAACTTAGTCAGCAACAATTTAATAAACTTTTTTTTTATAAAAAAGACTTTTTTACTAAATTTTCCAATAAAAAACTTGTTCGTTATAAGAATTTCTTTAGTAAAACCTATTCGGCAACAGTTTTTTTTTTAAACCTTATTCAGCCGCATGTTTTGTGTAGAGAATCTTATTCAGCAAACATTTTTTTGTAAAATAAGTTAATAATTCCCTCTTTAATATATAGAAAAACGTTTTCTTTAGTAATACTAATTCAGCAACAGTTTTTTTTAAATCTTATTCAACATTTCTTGTTTTGATAGGAAGTTTTTCAAAAATTTCTTGTTTATAGAAAATTTTTCAATAATTTCTTACCTTTCTAGGAAATTTTTAAAAAATTTCTTATTTTCATAGGAAATTTTTAAAAAATTTCTTATTTTTATAAGAAATTTTTCAAAAATTTCTTATTTTTTTTAGGAATTTTTTCAAAAATTTCTTAATTTTTTTTTAGGAATTTTTTCAAAAATTTCTTATTTTTATAAGAAACTTTTCAAAAAGTTCATGTCTTTATAGGAAATTTTTCAAAAATTTCTAATTTTTATAGGAACATTTTCAAAATTTTCTTATTTTTATGGAAAATTTTTCAAAAATTTCTTATTTTTATAGGATATTTTTCAAAAAATTCTTATTTTTATAAAAAAAATTCTCAAAAATTCTTATATTTTTAGGAAATTTTTAAAAATTTCTTATTTTAATAGAAAATTTTTCAAAAATTTCTAATTTTCACAGAAATTTTTTCAAAACTTTCTCATTTTTAAAAGAAATTTTTCAAAAATTTCTCGTTGTTATAGGAAAATTTTCAAATATGTTAAATTTTTATAGGAAGTTTTTCAAAAAGTTTTTATTTCTATATGAAATTTATCAAAAATTTCTTATCTTTAAAGGAAATTTTTAAAGAATTTATACCTTTATAGGAAACATTTAAAACCATTCGTATTTTTATAGGAAAATTTTTGAAAAATTCTTGTTTTTATAGGAAATTTTTAAAAAATTTCTTATTTTTATAGGAAATTTTTCAAAAATTTCTTATTTTTATAGGAAATTTTTCAAAAATTTCTTTTTTTTATAGGAAATTTTAAAAAAATTTCTTATTTTTAAAGGAAATTTTTCAAAAATTTCTTATTTTTAAAGGAAATTTTTCAAAAATTTCTTATTTTTATAGGAAATTTTTCAAAAATTTCTTATTTTTATAGGAAATTTTTCAAAAATTTCTTATTTTTATAAAAAACTTTTAACAATTTTCTTATTTTTATACGAAATTTTTTAAATTTTTTTCATTTTAATAGGAAATTTTTCAAAAATTTCTTATTTTTATAGGAAATTTTTCAAAAATTTCATATTTTTTTATGAAAATTTAAAAAAAAATCTTATTGTTAGAGGAAATTTTTTTAAAACTTCTTATTTTTAAAGGAAATTTTTTAAAAATGTCTTATTTTTATAGGAAATTTTGAAAAAAATTCTTATTTTTATAGGAAAATTTTCAAAAAATTTTTACTTTAAAAAAAAAATTTCAAAAATTCTTATTTTTATAAGAATTTTTTCAAAAACTTCTAATTTTTATAAAAAAAATTTCAAAATTTTCTTATTTTTATAGGAAATTTTTCAAAAATTTCTTATTTTTATAGGAAATTTAATTTTTTTTTTAATTTTATGGGCTATTGTTCAATAAATTCATATTTTTATAGGAAATTTCTCAAAAATTTCTTATTTTTATAGGAAATTTTTTATAAATTCTTATTTTTATTTGAAGTTTTTCAAAAATTTCTCATTTGTATAGGAAATTTTTAAAATTTTTTTATTTTTTTTTTTAAGGAAATGTTCCAAAAATGTCTTATTTTTTAGGAAATTTTTCAAAAATTTCTTATTTTTATAGGATATTTTTCAAAAATTTCTTATTTTTATAGAAAATTTTTTAAATATTTCTAATATCTATAGTAAATTTTTCAAAAATTTCTAATTTTTAGGAAGTTTTGCAAACTTTTCTTATTTTTATAGGAAATTTTTCACAAATTTCTTATTTGTATAGGAAATTTTTCACAACTTTCTTATTTTGATAGGAAATGTTTCAAAAATTTCTTATTTTTTATAGGAAATTTTTAAAAATTTTTTATTTTTATAGGAAATTTTCTAAAAATTTCATATTTCTTAGGAAATTTTTAAAAAATTTCTTATTTTTATACGAACTTTTTCAAAAAAATACTTACTTTTATATTACATTTTTCAAAAATTTCCTTTTTTTCTTATATTTTTTTAGGAAATTTTTCAAAAATTTGTTATGTTTTTTTAGTAAATTTTTCAAAAATTGCTTATTTATATGTAAAAATTTTATAGAAAGTTTTACAAAACTTTCTTTTTTTATAAGAAAATTTTCAAAAATTTCTGATTTTTGTAGGAAATTTTTCAAAAATTTCTTATTTTTATAGGAAATTTTTCAAAAATTTCTTGGTATTATAGGAAAATTTTAAAAAATTTCTTTTTTTTTTGGAAATTTTCCAAAAATTTCCTATTTTTTTAAGAAAATTTTCAAAATTTCTTATTTTTTTAGGAAATTTTTCAAAAATTTGTTATTTTTATAGGAAATTCTTTAAAAATTTCTTATTTTTATAGGAAATTTTCTAAAAATTTCTTATTTTTATAGAAATTTTTTCAAAAATGTCTTATTTTTATAGGAAATATATCAAAAATTTCTTATTTTTATAGAAAATTTTTCAAAAATTCTTATTTTTATAGAAAATTTATAAAAAGAAAAGTTATTTTTATAGGAAATTTTCTAAAAATTTCTTATTTTTATAGAAATTTTTTCAAAAATGTCTTATTTTTATAGGAAATATATCAAAAATTTCTTATTTTTATAGAAAATTTTTCAAAAATTCTTATTTTTATAGAAAATTTAAAAAAAAAAAAGTTATTTTTATAGGAAATTTTTCAAAAATTTCTTATTTTTATAAAAAAAATTCTGATGTTTATAGGAATTTTTTTTGGTTTTAAAAATTCTTTAATATTATTTTTCGTTTTTTTTTTAAATAATATAATTTTTATGATATTTTAGTATATTAATAGATTTTGAAAATTTTATCATAAAACTCGAATACACATATTTTCCTGGTTAGCGACAACAAATGATTTGGTCGATTTATGTAAAGGGAAAAACTGACTATAAAATATAATTTATTTGATGGATTACCGGTTAGACATTTAACAAGATTGTAACCAAAGGGTACAAACTGATTACAAAACAATAAAGTAGTAACATTTATTTTTTTAACTCAAAATACCAAAAACCTAAAACTGTTGTAAAAATACAGACAGAAAAAATGTATGAAAAGAAATTAAATGATTTTTGATGATGGCTACAAAAACCTAGAAATTTCTACAGGTAATCAAAGAACTGGGGGAAAACCCTTTAAAGGCATCAACAATTTTTGAAAATTGATGCGAAATTTGGGTAATTCTTTGACACATGGTAATTAGTGATATTTTATCTCTATAGAATAAATCGATTGTTGATATTTAAAGGGTCTTTATCACTTTTTTTTACCATATGGTGAATATTATTATATTTATGAAGAAACTGAGATATTAGGTGACAAATTTCTGTTGAAAGCTTAAACTGATATGATTTTTTATAGGAAAAAATATAAAAAAGATATTTACTGGGTAGGTAGAGTGGAGAATTGTAAGAAAAAATAAGATAGATTCGAATAGGAGTGTTTCAAAGTTAGAAGCAATCTTGAAAATTAAAGTAAAGAAAATTCTATACCGATTATTGGCGCTTATTCCTTTAGGCCCTTTGACGTTAAATTTGTTATAAAAATATTTTTGATGAAAAAAAGTAAATTTTTTAAATTATTTATTAAAGTACACATTATAATTTATAAAGTTAAACAAAAATCATAAAAATATAAAGGTTTTTGTAGGAGTTATTTCAATTTATATATCGATGTTATGCTTGGATACATATCTATGCGGGTGAGTGAGTGTATGTAATTTCATTTCTGTGTTAGAAAGTCATTAGTGTATAAATGACCTATAACCTTTTACTATGAAATGTGATATTTTAAAATTAATCGAAAAAGTTAGGAAGCAAAATTTTCATAATAGCGGAATTTGCTCGATAACATTTTTAGCCAACATAATGTATGACCTCGAACGATCGCTATTAAAGGCCTTTTTTACAAATACTTAATTACTTTATATACTCTTCGGGTCTAAAATTAAGACATTAAATATTTTCCATGTTTTTCCAAAAAATTGTTTTTTAACATGAAAATTCATTTAAGATAATAAATATGTTGTAACTTTTAAATTTTATGATTTTCTTTTGCAGATCTTGTTCATGTTATCTTTTCACACACTCGAAAATCGCCTGTTGATTTTCAAAATTATTGCTACATTTTTATATTTTCGGTACGAGTTCATTAAATTGTTAAAATGTTTAAATATTTAAGTTTTTTTTTATTTACACTTTTACATTTTAAATGTGTTTTTTGTATTCGAATATTTTTAAAATGAACAAAATTAGCTGGGGGTCAAGTAATAGTAAGTAAAAGTAACCAAACTCATTCAGCAAAAACTATTTTTATAGAAAAATCATAAACCAAGAGCTTTTGTATAGAAAAAGTTATTCAGCACTAAGTTTTTGGTTGAAAAAGGTATTAAGGAAACTACTTATAATTTAATCGGTTACTTATTATTCATTATATCACCAGCACTATCTGTTTATTTTTTTCCAAAAAGTCTTAAAAACTTAAACCCATGTATTGATTTTAATATCTCCCATATATTTAGACAAGACACTTTACAAGTTGATAACAAACAAATACAAAAAATTACTTTTTAACAAGTTCAAAATATAGAAAAGAAAAAATCGAAAAAAAAAACATTTTAAACAAATAACGAAAAAAACCAAATCTTGTTCAATTTGAAATGTGTTAAGTTTATTAGCCATTATCGGAAAAATAAATACAAAATATAAAAAAAATATTGTTAATACAAAATGTATATAAAAAAGTTTTTAAAACAAAAAATTATATCGTTGTAATTTACGTAAGTTTAAACTTTATGAGCTGATTTTTACGTTAATAAAATTAGACATAAATTATTAAAACAATTGCCAAATAACTTAAACAGTTTGAGGATTTAAAAATTAAGATTTTTAGAATAATTTGCAAATATTAAAACGAGAAAATATCACTTTTCTATTGAAAACTTATCACAGTGACAACTTTTCGAAAGAAAACTTATCACAGTGACAACTTTTCTAAAGAAAACTTATCACAGTAAGAACTTTTCTAAAGAAAACATATCACAGTGAGATTTTTTCTAAAGAAAACTTATCACAGTGAGAACTTTCCTAAAGAAAACTTATCACAGTGAGATTTTTTTAAGAAAACTTATTACAGTGAGAACTTTTCTAAAGAAAACTTATCACAGTGAGAACTTTTCTAAAGAAAACTTATCACAGTGACAGCTTTTCTTAAGAAAACTTATCACAGTGAGAACTTTTCTAAAGAAAACTTATAACAGTGACAACTTTTCTTAAGAAAACTTATCACAGTGACAACTTTTCTAAAGAAAACATACCACAATGATAACTTTTCTAAAGACAACTTATCAGTGACAACTTTTCTAAAGAAAACTTAGCACAGCGACAACTTTTCTAAAAAAAAAACTTATCACAGTGGCAATTTTTCTAAAGAAATCTTATCAATGACAACTTTTCTAAAGAAAACTTATCACACGGAAAACTTATCTTTCTTATTTTTATAGGAAGTTTTTCTAAAATTTCTTAGGAAATTTTTCAAAAATTTCTTATTTTTATAGGAAATTTTTCAAAAATTTTTTATTTTTATAGGAAATTTTTCAAAAATTTCTTACTTTTATTATATTATTTCTTATTTTTATAGGAAATTTTTAAAAAATTTCTTATTTTAAAGGGAAATTTTTCAAAAATTTCTTATTTTTAAAGGAAATTTTCAAAAATTTCTTATTTTTATAGGAAGCTTTTCTAAAATTTTTTATTTTTATAGGAAAATTATCAAAAATTTCATATTTTTATAGGGAATTTTTCAAAATTTTCTTATTTTCATAGGAATTTTTTCAAAAATGTCTTATTTTTTACAGCAAATTTTTAAAAAAAATTCTTGTTTTTATAGGAAATTTTTCAAAAATTTCCTATTTTTATAGAAAATTTTTCAAAAATTTCCTATTTTTATAGGAAATTTTTCAAAAATTTCCTATTTTTATAGGAAATTTTTCAAAAATTTCCTATTTTTATAGGAAATTTTTCAAAAATTTCCTATTTTTATAGGAAATTTTTCAAAAATTTCCTATTTTTATAGGAAATTTTTCAAAAATTTCCTATTTTTATAGGAAATTTTTCAAAAATTTCCTATTTTTATAGGAAATTTTTCAAAAATTTCTTATTTTTATAGGAAATTTTTCAAATATTTCTTATTTTTATAGAACACTTTTTTAAGATTTCTTATTTTTATAGAACATTTTTTTTAAATTTCTTATTTTTATAGTATATTTTTCAAAAATTTCATAATTTTATAGAAAATTTTTCAAAAATTTCTTACTTTTATAGGAATTTTATCAAAAATTTCTTATTTTTATAGGAAATTTTTTAAAAATTTCTTATTTTTATAGGAAATTTTTCAGAAATTTCCTATTTTTATAGGAAATTTTTCAAAAATTTCCTATTTTTATAGGAAATTTTTCAAAAATTTCCTATTTTTGTAGGAAATTTTTCAAAAATTTCCTATTTTTATAGGAAATTTTTCAAAAATTTCCTATTTTTATAGGAAATTTTTCAAAAATTTCCTATTTTTATAGGAAATTTTTCAAAAATTTCTTATTTTTATAGGAAATTTTTCAAAAATTTCCTATTTTTATAGGAAAATTTTCAAAAATTTCTTATTTTTGTAGGAAATTTTTCAAAAATTTCTTATTTTTATATGAAATTTTTCAAAAATTTCTTTTATTTTTATAGGAAATTTTTCAAAAATTTTCTTGCTTTTATAGGAAATTTTTCAAAAATTTCTTATTTTTATAGAAAATTGAAAATTTTTCAAAAATTTCTTATTTTTATAGGAAATTTTTCAAAAAATTTTCTTATTTTGATAGGAAATTTTTCAAAAATTTTCTTATTTTTGAATTTTTTTTAAAAAAATTCTTATTTTTATAAGAAATTTTGTCAACATTTCAATTTGAAACTGTTAAATTTTCTTCGTTTCCCATCTTTATCTAAGCATTTGAATCGACCTAGCCATTGTTTGACATTCTAAGTAATTTTCCTTTTTTAAACCTTTAAATTATATTAAAAATATTTTTTCTATTTATTTGCACAATTATAATTCTGGTTATCTTTAGGTTGACAAGGCGTCGTTCGTAGTTGGTTAAAATGGAAAATATTTATTTGCAAAATAGAAAAATATTTGCAAATGTCATGTGAACTGAAGCACCTGGTTACGTGATTTTAATAGAAAAAAGAAACGCAATAGAACAGCAATTATTTTTATTTGGAATTGAAACTTAAAGAAAATTACAAGGAAGGCAGGAAATTGTATAATAAACTTAAGTTGTAATGGAAAAATAAATAGCATAAGAAAAAATTCCCATAGTTTTTAATTCTAAACATATAATAAAATAAAATTCTTAAGCAAATATTTGCTTGCAACTACTGGGATTCGAACCTGGAGGATCATAAATAGTTTACTACGTGTTCAACTACTTCAACTATACTCTACCTCTATGGTACCGGATAATACAAGAGGTACCTAAGATGTCCAAGGGTTAATTCCCTCTTTAAAATCAATATTTACTAACACTTTTAGCTCATTAACTTGAGATCTTTAAATATTTTAAAACAATTTATTTTTCGTACTTAAAATTTTTTAGTTGAAAATTATTCAAAATGTTATAATTTTCACACGTATATGGATGGTTTTTTAAATATTTATTTATTTTCTTTATGACTTTTGTTTAATGTTAATTAAAGAAACCTTTAATTTTTGTTAAAATATATTTCAAAAAATGTAAATAAATAACTTTACCTTAAGCCAATAGAGAAGAGTCATTAAATAAATACGGAAAAAATTCAAACTTTTAAACAATTAGATAAAAAAGACAAAGAATTTTTTTAAATAAATAACAAAAGATATACAAAATTTGAAAAATATATAAGGGCTCCCAACAAAAGATTAAAAACATAAAAAAAACTACATGACGTGACATAATTATGACAAGTTTGTAAATAATTAAAAAATAAAATACACTGAGAAAATTCTTGTAAGGTACACAATAACAAGAGTCTTAGCGGCAAATTTTTCTATTTAAATCAAAACTTCATCTATTTTATATAGAGTCTATATTATAGACAACTTATCACAGCGATAACTTTTCTAACGAAAACTTATCACAGCGAAAACTTTTCTAAAGAAAACTTATCCCAGCGATAACTTTTCTAAATAAAACTTATTACAGCGACAACTTTTCTAAAAAAAACTTATCACAGCGACAATTTTTCTAAAGAAAACTTAACACAGCGACAACTTTCCTAAAGAAAATGTATCACAGCGACAACTTTTCTAAAGAAAACTTATCACAGCGACAACTTTTTTAAAGAAAACTTATGACAGCGATAACCTTTCTAAAGAAAACTTATCACACCGACAACTTTTTTAAAGAAAACTTATGACAGCGATAACCTTTCTAAAGAAAACTTATCACAGCGACAACTTTTTTAAAGAAAACTTATGACAGCGATAACCTTTCTAAAGAAAACTTATCATAGCGACAACTTTTCTAACGAAACCTTATCACAGCGATAACTTTTCTAAAGAAAACTTATCACAGCGACAACTTTTTTAAAGAAAACTTATGACAGCGATAACATTTCTAAAGAAAACTTATCACAGCGACAACTTTTTTAAAGAAAACTTATCACAACGACAACTTTTTTAGAGAAAACTTACCACAGTGAACATTTTTCTAAAGAAAACGTATCACAGTGACAACTTTTCTAAAGAAAACTTATCACAGTGACAACTTTTCTAAAGAAAACTTATCACAGTGACAACTTTTCTAAAGAAAACTTATCACAGTGACAGCTTTTCTAAAGAAAACTTATCACAGTGACAACTTTTCTAAAGAAAACTTATCACAGTAACAACTTTTCTAAAGAAAACTTATCACAGTGACAACTTTTCTAAAGAAAACTTATCACAGCTACAACTTTTCTAAATTAAACTTATCACAGCGACAACTTTTCTACAGAAAACTTATCAGAGCGACAACTTTTCTGAAGAAAACTTATCACAGCGACAACTTTTCTAAATAAAACTTAACACAGTGATAAATTTTCTAAAGAAAACTTATCACAGCGACAACTTTTCTACAGAAAACTTATCACAGTGAAAACTTTTCTATAGAAAACTTATCATAGTGACAACTTTTCTATAGAAAACTTATCACAGCGACAAGTTTTCTATAGAAACTTATCACAGCGACAAGTTTTCTATAGAAAACTTATCGCAGCTACAACTTTTACATAAAAAACTTATCACAGTGAGAACTTTTCTATAGAAAACTTATTACAGTGAAAACTTTTCTATATAAAACTTATCACAGTGACAACGTTTCTATAGAAAACTTATCACAATGTAAATTTTTCTATAAACAACTTATCACAGCTATAACTTTTCTATAGACAAAAAATCACAGCGATAAGTTTTCTATAGAAAACTTATCACAGCTACAACTTTTCTATAGGAAAAGTATCACAGCAACAACTTTTGAATAGAAAACTAGTTCTAAAGACAACTTTTCTATAAAAAAACTTTCTATCGTAAAGAAAATTATTTCTATTTCTATAGAATATTCTTCTTATCGTCAACTTTCCTATAGAAAAGTCTTCCTATCTTAAATTTTTTAGCAGAAAAGTCTTCCCATCTTCAACTTTTCTATAGAAAACACTTCCTATTCTTCTTCCTATTTATATAGAAAACTGTCTCTATCCTCAACTTTTCGATAAAAAACTATTCCTATCTCTTTCTTTTCTATTGAAAACTGTTCCTATCATTAGCTTCTCTATAGAGAACCTCAACCTCAACTTTTTTACCAAAATTATTACTATCCTCAACTTTTCTATTGAAAATTCTTCCTATCCTCAACTTTTATATAGAAAACTGTTCCTATCTTTAACTTTTCTATAGAAAACTCTTCTTATCCTCAACTTTTCTATTCAAAACTCTTCCTATCCTCAACATTTCTATTCAAAACTCTTCTTAGAAAACTCTTCCTATCCTCAACTTTTTCATAGAAAACTTTTCCTATCTTTTATCTTTTCTATAGAAAACTCTTCCAAACCTCAACTTTTCTATAAAAGACTCTTCCTATCCCCAACTTTTATATTGAAAACTCTTTCTACCCTCAACTTTTCTATAGGAAACTCTTAATATCCTCTTTTTTTCTATTGAAAAGTTTTCAATGAAAACTCTTCCAATCCTCAAGTTTTCTTAAGAAAAATTTTTCTATCCTCCACTTTTGTATAGAAAACTCTTCCTATCCTCAACTTTTCTATAGAAAACTCTTCCCATCCTCAATTTTTGTACAGAAAACTCTTTCTATCGTCAAATTTTCTATAGAGAAATCTTGTTATCATTAACGTTTTTATTGAAAAATCTTCCTATGGTCAACTTTTGAGTTAGAGTATTTTGAATCTAATGGGGGTTTAGACCTTTTTTATCTATAAATAAAAAAAATCTAAATAAAATTTTTTTTGTTTAAACAATTTGTAAATAATTTAGAATTAACTTCAAATTACAAGAATCGAATATATTGCCCAAGAAATTTGAGGAATAACAACAATTAATTTTTGTTTTTATGGTTTTTGTTCTATTATTAAATGATAAGATTTTGAAAAAATAAAAATCTTATCAAATAATAAAAAAACTTAGGCTACTTTTTAAATGTTAGTAACAAAAATAGAGTAATTAACAAAATAGAGTTGAATGGAAGCCATTTAATGTTTCACTTCCAAACCAATAAAGAAATTTTAATTGGTTTCTTTGGAAATTTAAAAATAATTTTATTATTTCTATCGGTTTTATTTTATGATTTTATAATGGAAAATGCATAAATGGAAACTAACATGACATAACAATAAAACCACAGAAAATCAAATATTAGAAAATTATTGTTCAAATGTGAACAGTAAAGCTCAAATAGTTACCCCAAAACTGAGTCATTTGTTTATACAACTGATATTTGTGATTCCTTTTAATTTAAGATCTAAAATCTTGTTAAATTAAATTAAAAAAGAATTTTAAAATTCTTTTTGGGTTATTATGTGAAATCTACTGTATGTCTAGTGATGTTTTGCTGGCAGAAAAGGAAGTTGGTAATTGATATTCAGTTTTCTTCTTCTTTGAAAATCATTTCAATTTAACTTTTTCTTCTTTCAACTCTTTCTTCTCTCATCCTTTTTATACCAAATCATCCATATGCACTTTTTTATTTAATTTCTTGTCTTTATTGTGTTTTCCTGCTCTTAAAATGTTCATTTATTATTTAAATGATTGATAAATGTTTGTCTAACAACAAATTATTTAAATTTGTATTTTTTGCAAAAAAAAAAAAAAAAATAATAAAAATTTGCATGCCAGCAGAACCTGTCAATTTAAGAATCTTTTAAAGTCATTTATGACATTCGGAGATGCTTAAATGCAAAATGTGGTTCCCGACTGGTCTTTGTTGGCTCGAAACGAGGAAAGTGTGATAAAGGGGAAGTAATCCGGTTAATAATGATTATTGCTTTAGATGATTTAATTGAATAATTTTTATAAAACATGAAAATTTTTTTAAGAAGTGGAACTGGTTAGACAGATTTCTTAGGAATTGTGAAATCTACAAATGATCAAATAAAATCCAAATCTTTGAGAGTCATTCCTAAGATTAGGTCACCCCAATCGATTTAAGATTTCTCATAGCGACAACTTTTCTAAAGAAAACTTATCTCAGCGATAACTTTTCTAAAGAAAACTTATCCCAACGACAATTTTTCTAAAGAAAACTTATCCCAACGACAATTTTTCTAAAGAAAACTTATCCCAGCGATAACTTTTCTGAAGAAAACTTATCCCAGCGACAACTTTTCTAAAGAAAACCTATCCCAGCGACAACTTTTCTAAAGAAAACTTATCCCAGCGTTAATTTTTCAATAGAAAACTTATCCCAGCGATAACTTTTCTATAGTAAACTTATCCCAGCGATAACTTTTCTATAGAAAACTTATCTCAGTAATAACTTTTCTATAGAAAACTTATCCCAGTGACAACTTTTCTATAGAATCTTACCCCAGCGATAACTTTTATACCGAAAACTTATCCAGCGATAACTTTTCTATAGAAAACTTATCCCAGCGATAACTTTTCTATAGAAAACTTATCCCGGCGAGAACTTTTCTATAGAAAACTTATCCAAGCGATAACTTTTCTATAGAAAACTTATCTCAGTAATAACTTTTCTATAGAAAACTTATCCCAGTGACAACTTTTCTATAGAAAACTTATCCCAGCTATAACTTTTCTATAGAAAACTCTTCCCATCGCCAACTTTTCTATAGAAAACTTTTCCTATCGCCAATTTTCCTATTCTCAACTTTTGTATAGAAAATTGTTCCTATTCTCAACTTTACTAAAGCAAACTCTTCCTATCCTTAATTTTTATATAGAAAATTCTTCCTATCCTCAACTTTTCTAAAGAAAACTCTTCATATCCTCAACTTTTCTAAAGAACACTCTTTTTTGTCGCCAACTTTTCTATAGAAAACGGTTCCTATCCTCAACTTTTCTATAGAAAACTGTTCCTATTCTCAACTTTTCTATAGAAAACTCTTCCTATCCTCAACTTTTGTATTAAAAAATCTTCCTATCCTCAAATTTTTTATAGAAAACTCTTCCTATCATCAATTTTTCTATAGAAAACTCTTCCTATCATCAATTTTTCTATAGAAAACTCTTCCTATCATCAATTTTTCTATAGAAAACTCTTCCTATCCTCAACTTTTCTATAGAAAACTCTTTCTTTTCTCAACTTGTCTATAGAAAATTCTTCCTATCCTCAACTTTTCTATAAAAAAACTCTTCCTATCCTCAACTTTTATATAGAAAACTCTTTCTATACTCAACTTTTCTGTAGAAAAATCTTCCTATCCTTAACTTTTCTATAGAAAATTCTTCCTATCCTCAACTTTTCTATAGAAAAACTCTTCCTATCCTCAATTTTTCTATAGAAAAACTCTTCCTATCCTCAACTTTTCTGTAGAAAGCTCTTTCTATTCTCAACTTTTCTATAGAAAAATCTTCCTATCGCAGACTTTTCAATAGAAAACTATTTTTTAATAGACTGTAGAATACTTGTCGTATGGTAATTTTGTTTGTTCTAAGCTTAGAATGTTGACCTTATTTTAATGGGATACCTTCCCCTTATTCCCTTTATGCTTTTATGTCAATCACTTAAAATATTAATCATTGACCATCATCATCGTCATTCCAGAAGAGCCAGACTCTTCCAAGCCACTTCCCTTTGCTACTAATAGTGAATAATTGCTGAATTGTGCTCTCAACAATCAGAGGCTCCTTTAAAAAGTCATAAACTATAAATAAATGTCTAAAGCAAAAAAAAAAAATAGAAACAGAGCCGAGAAGAAGACCTTCAAAGCATTTAAGCCAAATGTTCATTGACTATATTAGTTACAGATACGAGATACGAGTATCTATGGCATGATGCAACAATTTTCTAAAGGGAAAAGGTCTAGTACTAGAAACTATTATACAACCATTACTTACGAGTACTATTATAATGGGACAGATGTAGAGGTATGAAGTCGTATGTGAACATGCAACAATTTGAAGCAAAATGTATCATTTTCTTAAGTAACTCAACCAAGATTTTTATGTAATGCCAAGCGAAGAGGCATCAGCAAAACATCTTACAAAACATTATCTATATCATTATTATTCAGATTTTCTACAATTTCTGATAAACATTCATAATCATCAACTTGAGTATTCATATGAGTTTTGTGGCACATTAAGTTCTAGATACTTCTTAAAAGTATCTTTTTAGTAGAAGACAAACGAAAGGATAGACAGAAAGACGGACGGTTGGTCGGACTAGAGACAGAAAGACGTACGGATGGACAGACTGTAGACAGACGGACTCATTGAATATGTGGAATGAATGAAAAGTAAGTGGCTTTGAATGCTTCTCGTTGCTGCAGTTTTTTTGCTTGACTGACATTGGAGCATCTCTAGCATCACTTGTAGTGGCAGATGTATATGTATGTCTTTTTGTCTGTCTATCTATCCGACTATCAGTCTGTCCTTTTGTCTTTCTTTTCATTTAACAAATATTTAGAGTTTAGATTTTGTTTTGTTATTTTTTGAAATATTTTCTTTATTTTCCATTTTTATGATGATCATTGTGTAATTGGATCTGGGTTTTAAAATGTTCACTCCGTTTTCTCTCTGTGTTTATTCAATAATCTTAAATTTCTGCTTAGATATAGTATTTAGATAAAGAAAGAGTTGAATTCAAAACTACTCGAGTATTCGAAATTATGTCTGTACATTTTGTTTAAAGGATTTTTGCTTAGAAATCACTTTTGTTTTATTGTAAACGAGAGTTTTTTGTAATAAAACTTAAGCATTATTAAGGGTATTCATGATAAGATGCAATTGAAATATAGAACATTTTTTAACGTTTTAATGTTTAATAGGCTTGTTATCAATATTTCAAAATACACATAACACACATATATATCGATGACTTAATGTAAAAAAATCCTAACTTGATTTTTTGTTACTTTACAGGAGAAGTCAAAAAGTATTAAAAAATCGAGTTAGGCCTTTTTTATATTAAGCCATTGATATATATTATGACATTACAGAAATTGAAAGAGGTTGGCTGGTTAGTTTTGATAACCCAGACCTTAAATTTATTAAAGATCTCTAAGGAAAATTATAAACAAGAAGTTTAGAAGTTTTGATGTATTCATCGTAATCCGGATATTCATCTGTTTCGATCTCTAAAGAACTTTCTCTGTGTATCTTAAACATATAACAATAACAACTCCCATTTTTTGTGAAAAAAATTTTTTGGGCATCACTACCCTAGAGGACTGCAAAACGCTCTGGAATCGGTGTTTCCCTCATACCCATATTTGCAAAAAATTGTTTAAAAATCATGAAGAACATGAGTTGTCATTACACGGTGCAACATGAAAAAAAATAACCACATACGGACACCACCACGAGATAGAGGATCAAAAAAAAGAAGACACGTGTCTTTCAGTTTTGTCAAATGTCCTCCCCTTTTTTGTGGGCGGGGCCTTAAAAATTTGGGCCTCTTTGTCATTTTTGCAATAAAGTGGTCATCTTCTCAGGCTCATATCTTTCAAACCGTTAGGAATTTTGATTTACTTTTTGAAACAAAGTTGTAGCTATTGTCATGAGGAATAAAAATAGTGAACACAAAAAATCAAAAAAACGCCATCTTGAATATCAAAATCGCAAAAAAACTAAAAAAAATCGATTGTTTTTAGGCTTTTTTCACATGTTCAGGTTCCTACGTAGCAAACCGTTCAAAATTTAAGAAAACAATATACAACAAAAATAAAGCTAAGACCTTACTTAAAAACTTTGTAGAACATACAAACATCCTAGGAATGATCCTTAACACAGTAAAGGTAGCGCTAAGGTAACCATAAAAATTAAAAATTTCCCGAAAAAATGTTATTTTTAATGTTTTTTTTTACTTCAACAAGAAAAAATATAACCATATATAGTACAAATACCGCTACGTGATGAAAGACAAGAAAGCCCATATCTTCCAGTCTTGGCCCAATTCACCACCATTTAACAGCATTTAGGTAGCGCTTAAGTAACGACAAAAGTGAAAAATTCAAAAATTAGCTCTTGTCATAAAAAAGAAAAATTCTCAACATATAAAAAATTAATCTTCAAGATCACAAAATTTTTAAAAATTGATTTTTTACCTGGTTATGGACAGGTTAAAAATTCAAGAAACAGTCACCTAGAAAAGATACATTTTTATTGGACAACTTTTTTGAATCATTCATACGAACATTATATGAATGATCCTCAATATCGTTTAGGTAGCGCCTTGGTAACCGCAAAAGTGAACTACTTTTTAGGCTAGGTAGCTTGAAGGCAGTGTTATTGCATATGTCGAACCGAAAACCTTGCATTCCGCTAGCAATCGGTGTCAACATGGAAGAAAACTACGAAACTCAATGTTATTATTATGGAAAAAATCAAATACTACGAAAATAAATGGAAGATTTGCTGTGATTTGAAGGTCATCAACATTATGCAAGGGATCATTGATAAAGGCGGCTTTCCCAAATTCTTTTGTTTTCGTTGTAATTGGGATTCGCGATCTCTGAATCAATTCGAATGTAATTCGTGGACACCAAGAGGAAATGTGGAGGAACAAATGAAAGAACATAGACTGAAAAATGCACCTTTGATTGACAATACTCATGATATCTTGCTGCCACCGCTCCACATTAAATTGGGAATTGTTAAAAAATTCATCGAAGTGGCTGTTATAAATTGTCCAAATGCATTTGACTATTTGAAAAGTGTTTTCCCAAAGCGTAGCGATGACAAAATTAAGAAAGGTATGTATTGTAGTAAACTAAATCCTATATTTTCCACCTTATTGTATATTTACTTTTCTTTTCTGTTTCTTTTTTTATCGTTTGATAGGAGTACTTAATGGCCCAGACATTAGAAAGCTTTTCAAGACAAATTTTGAGTCAGCGCTTGATGAAAATCATTCAATGGCATGGATTTATCTTCAACGTGTATGCACCAGAGTCTTGGGAGGGGATCGAGACGCTGAGCCGGAAGCAAGAGAATGGGTGAAAGAAATGCTGTATTATTTTGAGAAAATCGGCGCATCGATGACATTAAAGCTGCACTTTCTTCATTTTCATTTTGACGATTTTATGAAGCAACTGTCTACTGAATCCGATGAGCAAGGAGAACGGTTTCATCAAACCACAATGCCCATGGAAAAACGGTACAAAGGCAAAAAACTAGACGCATTGCTTGGAGAGGTAATATCAAATATATTGATGCATTGCTTTGTATTCCTTTTTTGATTTTTGTTTTTATTTCAGGTATGTTGGTGGAGCCACAAGATTACCCTTATGATGGAGGGCAGTCTGGAAGCAACGTACCCGTGCGCACCCTAAGTTCTGAATCAGAGTCAGATTCGGATGATTCGGACGACGAATTGGATCCACAACTTAAGAGAGTGCAATTTACAAGTCCAGGGCCATCAACTTTATAAACATGACACAAATATTTATTTATTTTATTTATTTCCATATTTATTTATCTTATTTTTGTGATATATGCCATTGTATATTAATGTTGAAATAACAACAAAAAAAAAATTAAAATAAAAAAATTTTACACATACGAAATGAAATTAAATCAAATGAAATTAAATTATTTTTGTATTAGAAATTGAATGTTCTAAAAAGTTGTTTAATTAGATCTTATGTACATTTTTGTAGCTTATTGTTTTCTTGAATTTCGAACGGTTTGCTACGTATGGACTTAAACATGGGAAAAAAGGTAAAAAAATTGATTTTTTTAAATGACGTTTTTTTCATTTTATGTGTTCACAATTTTTGTTCTTTACAAGGGTTATACAATATCTTTGCCTTAAAGAGAAAATGAAAATTCCACTCGGTTTGCAAAATATGCGCCTGAGAAAATGATTACTTTTTTAATGACACCAAGACCTCAAATCTTTGGGGGCCTCTGAAAAAAACTCCATGACTTGGGGCAAAACTAGAATATATGGTCTTTTTTGTCTTTTATCACGTAGTTGTATTTGTATATGGTTATATTTTTAATTGTTGAAGTAAAAAAAATAAGCATTGAAAATATCATTTTTTTGGGAAATTTTTAATTTTTATGGTTTCCTTAGCGCTACCCTTACTGTGTTAAGGATCATTCCTAGGATGTTTGTATGTTCTACAAAGTTGTTAAGTGAGGTCTTAGCTACATTTTTGTAGTATATTATTTTCTTAAATTTTGAACGGTTTGCTACGTATGAACCTGAACATGTAAAAAAAGCCTAAAAAAAATCGTTTTTTTTTAAGTTTTTTGCGATTTTGATTTCTAAGATGGCGTTTTTTGATTTAATGCTTTCACAATTTTTATTCCTCATGACAATGGCTACAACTTTGCCTCAAACAGTAAATCGAAATTCCTAACGGTTTGGAAGATATGAGCCTGAGAAGATGACCACTTTTTTGCAAAAAAGGCAAAGAGGCCCAAAATCTTTAGGGCCCCGCCCACAAAAAAGGGGAGGACATTTGACAAAACTGAAAGACACGTGTCTTCTTTTTTTTGATCCTCTATCTCGTGGTGGTGTCCGTATGTGGTTATTTTTCCATGACCTAAAAAATTACACACAGTGTTATTTAAGTTTTGAACGATAAGAAAGATATTTAAAGATAAAAATACGAACGGAAATACATATGAATTAGTCAGCAGATATGGCCAAGATTCTAAGGCAGGTTAAAAATAGGAAGTGGGAAAAATAGTACAGTAAACCTCAATTAAAGAAAAAAAAAAATTCATGAAGAAAAATTTCTAAAGAAAATTTTATAAAAGAAACATTTTTTATAACAAAAATTTAACTAAAGAAAAATTTTTATGATAAAAATTTAATTGAAGAAAAATTTTTTATAACAAAAATTTAACTAAAGAAATTTTTTTATTTAAAAAATTTTAATTTGAGAAAAATTTTTTATAACAAAAATTTAACTAAAGAAATTTTTTTATTTAAAAAATTTTAATTAAAGAAAATTTTTTTATAACAAAAATTTAACTAAAGAAATTTTTTTATTAAAAAATTTTTCTAATGAAAATTTCTAAAACGAAAATATTTCTAAAGAAAACAATTTAAGAAAAAAATTTAAATAAAATTTTTTCTTAAAAAAAATTTTCAATATTAAAAATTTTTCTAAAGAAATTATTTTTACAACAAAAAAAAATAATAACAATTTCTCTAAAGAAAAATATTAATAACAAAAACTTTTGTAAAGAATAACGAAAATTCTATGAAAGAAAAAATTTTACTAACAAAAACTTTTCTAAAGAAAAAATTTTAATAACCAAAAATTTTATAAAGAAAAAATTTTAACAACAAAATTTTTTCCAAAAAAAAAAAAACAAAAAAAATTTAATAACAAAAATTTTTCTTAAAATTTTCTGTTCTTAAATTTGAACAACACAAAATCTTTTAAAGAAAAAATTTCAGTAACAAATTATTTTTCAAAAGAAAAAGTTTTAATAACAAAAATTTGTCTATAGAAAAAATTTTAACAAAAACTTTTGTAAAGAAAAAATTTAAATAACAATAATTTTTTTAAAGAAATAAATTTTTCTAAAAGAAAAATTTTTATGAAGAAAAAATTTAAATACTGAAAATTTTTCTAAAGAAAAAATTTAAAAACGAAAATTTTTCTAAAGAAAAAATTTAAGTAAGTAAAATTTTTCTAAAAATTTTTCTAAAGAAAAAAATTTGATAACAAAAATTTTTCTGAAGAAAAAATTATTATGTCTGAAATGTTTCTATGGAAAAAATTTGAATAACAAATATTTTTTTATCATACACTTTTCTATAGAGAACACTTCTATAGCAAAAACTTTTATATTGAAAAAATTTTTATTTTAAATTTTCCTTGGGAAAATTTTTTTTAACGAAAATTTTTTTACAGAAAATTTTATTTAAAACGAAAAATTTTCTATTAAAATTTTTTTTTAAAACGAAGTTTTCTATAGAAATGTTTTTCAAAACGAAAAAGTTTCAATAGAAAATTTTATTTGAAAAGAAAAATTTTTCATAGAAAATTTTATTTGAAATTAAAAATTTTCTTTAAAAAATGTTATTTGAAATGAAAAATTTTCTATATAAAATTTTATTTAAAACGAAAACTTTTCTATGGAAATTTTTTGTAAAACTAAAAATTTTCTATAGAAAATTTAAGTTAATACTAAAAATTTTCTTTTTAAAACGAAAAATTTTCTTTTGATTTTTTTTAAACAAAAAATTTTCTTTGAAATTTTTTATTTAACACGAAAAATTTTCTTTACAATTTTTTTTTTAACGAAAAATTTTCTTTAGAAATTTTTTGTTAAACGAAAAATTTTCCATAGAAATTGTTTTTTTAAAACAAACAAATTTTTATAGAAAATTTTATTTAAAACGAAAAATTTTCTATAAAAAATTTTAATTTAAAACGAAAAATTTTCTATAGAAAATTTTAATTTAAAACGAAAAATTTTGTATAGAAAATTTTAATTTAAAACGAAAAATTTTCTATAGAAAATTTTAATTTAAAACGAAAAATTTTCTATAGAAAATTTTAATTTAAAACGAAAAATTTTCTATAGAAAATTTTAATTTAAAACGAAAAATTTTCTATAGAAAATTTTAATTTAAAACGAAAAATTTTCTATAGAAAATTTTAATTTAAAACAAAAAATTTTCTATAGAAAATTTTAATTTAAAACGAAAAATTTTCTATAGAAAATTTTAATTTAAAACGAAAAATTTTCTATAGAAAATTTTAATTTAAAACGAAAAATTTTCTATAGAAAATTTTGTTTTAAAGCGAAATTTTCTATAGAAAATTTTGTTTTAAAGCGAAAAATTTTCTATAGAAAATTTTGTTTTAAATTTAAATTTCTATAGAAAATTTTGTTTTAAAGCGAAAAATTTTCTGTAGAAAATTTTATTTTAAAGCGAAAAATTTTCTATAGAAAATTTTGTTTTAAAGCGAAAAATTTTCCATAGAAAATTTTGTTTTAAATTTAAATTTCTATAGAAAATTTTGTTTTAAAACGAAAAATTTTCTACAGAAAATTTTGTTTTGAAACGAAAAATTTCCTATAGAAAATTTTGTTTTAAAAAGAAAAATTTTCTATAGAAAATTTTGTTTTAAAACGAAAAATTTTCTATACAAAATTTTGTTTTAAAACGAAAAATTTTCTATAGAAAATTTTTTTTAAAACGAAAAATTTTCTATAGAAATTTTTTTTTAAAACGAAAAATAGAAATTTTTTTTTAAAACGAAAAATTTTCTATAGAAAATTTTTTTTAAAACAAAAAATTTTCTATAGAAATTTTTTTAAAATGAAAAATTTTCTATAAATTTTTTTTAGAAATTTTTTTTTTTAAACGAAAAATTTTCTATAGAAAATTTTAATTTAAAACGAAAAATTTTCTATAGAAAATTTTAATTTAAAACGAAAAATTTTCTATAGAAAATTTTAATTTAAAACGAAAAATTTTCTATAGAAAATTTTATTTAAAACGAAAAATTTTCTATAGAAAATTTTAATTTAAAACGAAAAATTTTCTATAGAAAATTTTAATCTAAAACGAAAAATTTTCTATAGAAAATTTTAATCTAAAACGAAAAATTTTCTATAGAAAATTTTAATTTAAAACGAAAAATTTTCTATGGAAAATGTTATTAAAAACGAAAAATTTTCTATGGAAAATTTTATTTAAAATGTAATTTTTTTTTTTTATTTAAAACCCAAAATTTTTTTTAGAAAAATTTTTATTCAAAAATTTTATTCAAAGAATATATTGTCTATTTTTTGATAAATTAATCCTTCAGAGTCAACTTTTTGTAGAATAATTGAATAAAAAATAGAAATTCAAATGCGCAGACTTGCATTAATTAGCATTTAAGCAAATTTTTGTTGCCGAAATAGAATTTCAAAATTTTTATCTTACATCTGATTTTAAACGCAATTAAAAAATATACCCTTTAAGATACGACAAGGTCTTTTTTCCGAAAATTATAAGCAGAAGCTTAGGAAATATAAAAGTAAAAACTTAGATGCAGCCGCTTGCGCTAAAAGGTTTCTTTAAAGTTTAACTTTAACTCAAAGGCTAAAGCGCAACATTTTTTAAATTGTATATTTCTATGAAATATTTTCATCAATCGAACATTTTTAAATATTCGATAGTATCGGAAAAGATTGGTATGCTAGATTATTGAACTAGATCCCTAAAAGAAGAGAAATGGATACTTAGATGCAGCCGTTTGCTCTAAAATTTTTGTTTGCTACTTTTTGTTGAAAATAAAATTTTAAAAATTTGTATGTCATTTCTGTATTCAAAGGTTTATAAAACTAATATTCTTTAAATTACTGTCAAAACTTTTTCAGGAAGTATTCGTCTTGGTATGGGGAATTAAAATAACGTCATTTAAGCTGCAGCCATTTGCGCAAAACTCATTTTTTGGCACTTTAACTTAAAAGAATTTGAAATCAAACTTATATAAAAAATTATATTTAAACCCACCTTTATAATTTTTGTTGGTCTTGTAACTGGAACATCATAATCCAATGATAGAAAATTGTTGCTTGATTTATCCAGCATTTTGTTTGGTTTCTTATCAATAACTTTTCAATAAAAATTTCAATATTTCTGGATAATTTTTTATAAATTTTCTTATATTACAATTTTCAAGAAAATATTTAAACACTCATGTTTTGTTTCGTTTTTTTTTTTTCTTTTTTTTGTAAAAACTCTTTTTCTTTGGGCTTTTTTTTAGAAGATAAATCGAGTACCTTAGATATATTTAATCCAGGACAATATAACTAAAGTAACTCGATACTTTTTAGATATTAAATTTTTTAAATTTAAATTTTTTTTTATTTTTTTTAATTTCAAAATTTTTTTCCTGGGGATTTTTTTCAATTTCTGATCATGTTTTTTTAACTTTTTTTTTATATTTCTTAAGAAACAATTTTTTGATATTTTTTTTTTTTGGGTTTTAAATTTTGTTTTCAAATCACATTATTTTTATGTTTTTAAGTTGCTTTCGTTTTTTTATTTTTATTTTGTTTTCTAAAATCAAGTTTAAAAAACCCACAAAAAAACTGGCAGAACCCAACAAAAAGCCTTAAAAAATTCAAAAACATTAAAGCGCAAAAAATTGCCAAAAATTGTTGTTTTGTTTTTTGGTCAAGAGCTGGAGAAGAAATCCACAAAATTAATGCCAAATTTGAGCAAATCACAACTACAACAATCACTTTTATTTATAAAAATTTTTTTGTGTTAACTTGGCTTTTTGTTTTAGCCGCTTATTTTGATTCGGCTTAAACCTTTTTTTGCATTTTCGTTTAATTTATTGTGATAAATGCGTTCGTCTTTGTTGCCTCTCTCTCTCTATTTTGATTAATTTATTAAACGTTTTCACATTCAAAACATTTCGTTTTTACTCTTTTTTACGAAGTTTTTTTAAAAATCGAAAATTTTGAAAATTTGTTTCAAACTCCCGCTTCTCTAAAATGTAATGTACCGCAGCGCAGCAAGTATCTCGTAGAACTAATTTTGGTTTTGTAGATACAATTCGGTTACAGTTGTGGAATGTTGAGATACATGAGAGAGCACACACACACATGCATACACACTTGCATACACTGTAAGAGCAAAAAGTTTGTTTATGTTGAGTTAACATAATGTTGCTAGCAACATGTTGCTTAAGGGTGACCAACCTTAATTCAGGGAAAATAACAAAACAATTTTGTTAATTTTTTCAAATTCTTTAAACATTATTAAGAATAAATCAATAACAAAATTATTATCAGCAAAAACAACAGCCAAACTGTCTAAGTTTGATTTATTGTTAGAAAAAAAACAAGAAATTTTGTTTAAATATATAAATTCAAAAATAAATACATAAGTCTCTGTTTAATATATTAACAAGATTTTTTGATTTTAAGTCATTGACAAAAAATTATTTAAAACCCTCATATTTCTTCATCCAAATGACCATTGAAAAAATAGTTTTTCGATCTTGTCCATATGATCTTCCTCTCTTATCGTTCAGTTATTGTGCTCTATAATAGTTCAAGGTATCAAAATTCTGCTCTTAATGTTTCGCAGTCTACAATTTGATAATCCCTCTAAAGTTTTTCCCATGACAAATTTTTTTCTTAATGTCTTACGCTTAATTTATGTTACAATTTACAAACAAAAAATCTTTTAAATATTTTATTAGTTGTTGGTGCCTTTTGGCAGTGATACAAAATTTATTTAAAATTATATTTTCTTTATATAAAAATTATGTCTATCATAACATGTGGTAAGGCTCAAGAGTATCATAAAACTCATTTAGATTAGAAAAAAAGTACTTTTGGGAAATAGGAAAAATAATAGTCAAACGACTAAAAAGTCTATATCTATATCTTCCCTTTCTATTAAAAGGGAGGATTATGCATTAAGTTTTAAGAAACTGAAAAATTTCATCTATAGAAAAATGCCATTAAATGTCACAAGAGCACTATTTTCTATAGAAAAAAGTAAAGACAGGAATATTTTCTATCGAAAAAGGTTCAGACTGGACTATTTTCTATAGAAAAAAGTCAAGACAGGACTATCTTCTAACTATATTTTATCCACTTTTTGTTGTAATTTTATCTCCTTGTTCGCACTACTTAGTAGATGGTTTATGTGAAGTTTGCTCAAAATCGGTCGAGAGGTTCTTCATTTATCTCATTTTTTAGTTAAATTGTATTTTTTTAGAGTTTATAAAATCTATGGAAATTTTTTATATTTTTATATCTTCATCTATATCTGTGGCTTGGTGCTAAAAGGGCCAATGTCAAAAAAAAGTAGTTTTGAGAAAATTTGATTTTAAGTTTAAGATTAGTGTTGCCACCAACTAAATGTTAAATTACACATGTATCATACCAAAATTACACATGAAATTAAGAATTACACATGATTTTTTTTTTTTGGCAAAATAACATACTTACTTGGCCTATATTTGCAACCTGTTAAGGTCAAAGGCCGAGCAAATTTTAGAATTCTATGCGTTTCGATCTTGTGCGCATATTCTCAAACTTCGTAGGCCAAGTTTTGAAAGACTTTCCTCTACATGGGCTTTTCATCAATGTTTCCGATGACCCCTTCTAACATATGGGTGAACTCGCGGCACATGATAGCTCTTTACATTAACGAGTGTTAAAGTAGTTCCCTGACAGCAGCGTTCAAATACTGCGAAATTAAAATATAATTAATAACTTTTTGCAAAGAAAGAAACAATCTGTCTTCCAAGGTATTCTTTAAATCAGAAACTTTTATCCAATAATCTTCTGGCTCCAAATTGCTGTGAAGCCCAAAATTTCAAAATCTAAGAGTGCAGTTGCTATTTTGGGGTCACAATATCCACAATTGTATAAATATCGTGACTAAAATTATTTTTTTTTAATTTGACGAATTGCCTCGATATAAAACTCTCGGCTATCTTGAAGCATACTTTTTTTTCAATAAGTATTGGGATTTTAAGACATCCATTTTTATGAATGAGTAACATTAAAAAGTTTGCATTATATTAATTATTTCGATTTCGAAAGGGACGTACAAATATTTACTTTTTAAAATGCATGTGTTGAAAACGGTTAAAAAATATTACGATAGGTGGCACTCAAAAACGACAAAAATTTAAATTACACATGATTTACACATGCAGCCAGTTACACATCGTCTGCACATGAAAATAAAAATTACACATGATATGTGTAATTACACCTAAAGTGGCAACACTGGTTTTTATACTCCATATAAATTCATAGTTACATTGCCCAAAAAAACCCCTGTTCTGTTCTAAGTTAAATTAGAGATTACCTGTTGAAGCTAAATAAAAGAGGGTAAAGATGGGAATCTAATGCAATGATTAACTTAAAACAGAAAAAAAGTGATATTGGCCCTTTTAGCACCAAGCCACAGATATATATTTATATTAAAATGAATGTTTGTCTGTCTGTGTGTCCTTTATTAAATAGTAAACAATGCATTTAATCATGTTATGATCTTAAGAAAAGTTGTTGCACATGAACCGACGAACATTACTAAGTTGGTATGACCAAGATCCGATAGATGGCGACACTGATTATTACTCAAAATGAATTAAATCGTAAACTATGCATTTGAACATGCTATGATCTTTAGCAAGGTTGTTGTGAATGGTGCGATAAATTTTCACCAGATGGAGCCACTGAAAATTAATCAAATTAAAATGAATCGTAAACTATACCTTTGATCATGTGTTGATCGGACAAAATCAATGAAATGTTTCTAAATTAACTGGATATTTCTTTCAAACTTATTTTAGTTGATGGAGCAGCAAAGCGTGCAGGGTACAGCTAGTTTTCTTTAGAAAAAACTGAAGACAGGACTATTTTCTATAGAAAAAAGTCAATACAGGACTATTTTCCATAGAAAAAAGTCAAGACAGGACTATTTTCTAGAGAAAAGAGTAAATGCAGGATCATTTTCTATAGAATAAAATCAAGACAGGACTAAATTCTATTGCAAAAGGCAAAACAGGACCATTTTCTATATAAAAAAGTATTGTCTATAGAAAAAAGTCAAAACAGGACTATTTTCTATAGAAAAAAGAACTATTTTCTATAGAAAAAAGAACTACTTTCTATAGAAAAAAGAACTATTTTCCATAGAAAAAATAACTATTTTCTATAGAAAAAATAGCTATTTTCTATAGAAAAAATAACTATTTTCTATAGAAAAAATAACTATTTTCTATAGAAAAAATAACTATTTTCTATAGAAAAAATAACTATTTTCTATAGAAAAAATAACTATTTTCTATAGAAAAAATAACTATTTTCTATAGAAAAAATAACTATTTTCTATAGAAAAAAGATCTATTTTCTATAGAAAAAAGTTCTTTTTCTATAGAAACTATTCTCTATAGAAAAAAAACTTGTTTTCTATAGAAAAAAGAACTATTTTCTATTAGAAAAAAGTCACGTCAGTTCTTTTTTCTATACAAAAAAGTCACGTCAGTTCTTTTTTCTATAGAAAAAAGTCACGTCAGTTCTTTATTCTATAGCAAAAATTCCTGTCAGTTCTTTATTCTATAGAAAAAAGTCACGTCAGTTCTTTTTTCTATAGAAAAAATTCACGTCATTTCTTTTTTCTATAGAAAAAAGTCACGTCAGTTCTTTTTTCTATAGAAAAAAGTCACGTCAGTGATGTTTTTCTGTAGAAAAAAGTCACGTCAGTTCTTTTTTCTATAGAAAAAAGTCACGTCAGTTCTTTTTTCTATAGAAAAAAGTCACATCAGTTCTTTTTTCTATAGAAAAAAGTCACGTCAGTTCTTTTTTCTATAGAAAAAAGTCACGTCAGTTCTTTTTTCTATAGAAAAAAGTCACGTCATTTCTTTTTTCTATAGAAAAAAGTCACGTCAGTTCTTTTTTCTATAGAAAAAAGTCACGTCAGTTCTTTTTTCTATAGAAAAAAGTCACGTCAGTTCTTTTTTCTATAGAAAAAAGTCACGTCAGTTCTTTTTTCTATAGAAAAAAGTTACGTCAGCTCTTTTTCTATAGAAAAAAGTCACGTCAGTTCTTTTTTCTACAGAAAAAAGTCACGTCAGTTCTTTTTTCTATACAAAAAAGTCACGTCAGTTCTTTTTTCTATAGAAAAAAGTCATGTCACTTCTTTTTTCTATAGAAAAAATTCACGTCACTTCTTTTTTCTATAGAAAAAAGTCACGTCAGTTCTTTTTTCTATAGAAAAAAGTCACGTCAGTTCTTTTTTCTATAGAAAAAAGTCACGTCAGTTCTTTTTTCTATAGAAAAAAGTCACGTCAGTTCTTTTTTCTATAGAAAAAAGTCACGTCAGTTCTTTTTTCTATAGAAAAAAGTCACGTCATTTCTTTTTTCTAGAGCAAAAAGTCAAGTCAGTTCTTTTTTCTAGAGAAAAAAGTCACGTTAGTTCTTTTTTCTATAGAAAAAAGTTACGTCAGTTCTTTTTGCTATAGAAAAAATTCACGTCATTTCTTTTTTCTATAGAAAATAGTCACGTCAGTTCTTTTTTCTATAGAAAAAGTCACGTCAGTTCTTTTTTCTATAGAAAAAAGTCACGTCAGTTCTTTTTTCCATAGAAAAAAGTCACGTCAGTGATGTTTTCTATAGAAAAAAGTCACGTCAGTGATGTTTTCTATAGAAAAAAGTCACGACAGTGATGTTTTCTATAGAAAAAAGTCACGACAGTGATGTTTTCTATAGAAAAAAGTCACGTCAGTGATGTTTTCTATAGAAAAAAGTCACGTCAGTGATGTTTTCTATAGAAAAAAGTCACGTCAGTGATGTTTTTCTATAGAAAAAAGTCACGTCAGTGATGTTTTTCTATAGAAAAAAGTCACGTCAGTGATGTTTTTCTATAGAAAAAAGTCACGTCAGTGATGTTTTTCTATAGAAAAAAGTCACGTCAGTGATGTTTTTCTATAGAAAAAAGTCACGTCAGTGATGTTTTTCTATAGAAAAAAGTCACGTCAGTGATGTTTTTCTATAGAAAAAAGTCACGTCAGTGATGTTTTTCTATAGAAAAAAGTCACGTCAGTGATGTTTTTCTATAGAAAAAAGTCACGTCAGTGATGTTTTTCTATAGAAAAAAGTCACGTCAGTGATGTTTTTCTATAGAAAAAAGTCACGTCAGTGATGTTTTTCTATAGAAAAAAGTCACGTCAGTGATGTTTTTCTATAGAAAAAAGTCACGTCAGTGATGTTTTTCTATAGAAAAAAGTCACGTCAGTGATGTTTTTCTATAGAAAAAAGTCACGTCAGTGATGTTTTTCTATAGAAAAAAGTCACGTCAGTGATGTTTTTCTATAGAAAAAAGTCACGTCAGTGATGTTTTTCTATAGAAAAAAGTCACGTCAGTGATGTTTTTCTATAGAAAAAAGTCACGTCAGTGATGTTTTTCTATAGAAAAAAGTCACGTCAGTGATGTTTTTCTATAGAAAAAAGTCACGTCAGTGATGTTTTTCTATAGAAAAAAGTCACGTCAGTGATGTTTTTCTATAGAAAAAAGTCACGTCAGTGATGTTTTTCTATAGAAAAAAGTCACGTCAGTGATGTTTTTCTATAGAAAAAAGTCACGTCAGTGATGTTTTTCTATAGAAAAAAGTCACGTCAGTGATGTTTTTCTATAGAAAAAAGTCACGTCAGTGATGTTTTTCTATAGAAAAAAGTCACGTCAGTGATGTTTTTCTATAGAAAAAAGTCACGTCAGTGATGTTTTTCTATAGAAAAAAGTCACGTCAGTGATGTTTTTCTATAGAAAAAAGTCACGTCAGTGATGTTTTTCTATAGAAAAAAGTCACGTCAGTGATGTTTTTCTATAGAAAAAAGTCACGTCAGTGATGTTTTTCTATAGAAAAAAGTCACGTCAGTGATGTTTTTCTATAGAAAAAAGTCACGTCAGTGATGTTTTTCTATAGAAAAAAGTCACGTCAGTGATGTTTTTCTATAGAAAAAAGTCACGTCAGTGATGTTTTCTATAGAAAAAAGTCACGTCAGTGATGTTTTCTATAGAAAAAAGTTACGTCAGTGATGTTTTCTATAGAAAAAAGTGACGTCAGTGATGATTTCTATAGAAAAAAGTCAGGTCAGTTTTGTTTTTAATAGAAAAAAGTCACTAAAGTATTTTTTCAGAGATGCAACCTTAAACTAGTCCTCGGCCCAAAAACTTTTAAGTTTTATCTATTTCAGAAATAGTGCTTATTTCGACCACCTATAGCGATAGTTTTAAAACACATTTGTATTTTATGTACTAAAGGTACCACCTTGTTCCATAGTTAAACATTTGGCATCTAAAATTATAAAAAATATTGGCGCCACGCTAAAAAAAAATTAACTTGATTATTAATTATCATACTAATTACTAACGCATTAGTTAAACCGATTAAAAAGAAATAAAATCGTTAAAAAGTATTTAATAATTTATTTACTACTGCCATTTTTGTCAAATAACAAAATTGATAAAAAAAAATTTGTATAAAATTTGAAATTAATGCAGCTTCAGAAATTGAGGGGGAGTTTCTAATAAAAAATTTCATATAAACGGAAATGCCTCTGAAAACACGTTAAAATAAGATATTGAAATGATTTTTAAAATTTGTATGAGTTCATTTTTCATAAAAATTGTATAAATGAAAGTTAATTAATTTTCTTAAGTATTAAGTGATCAACACATTTGAAAGGTGGGTGTAAAACTGATCACACAAAAAACCTTTATAAAATCGACATTAATATATCAAATCAACAAAATCTTTAGGAATTTTTCAAATTTTAAATCAAATATTTGATTTAACATGTCAATGTCAAAAGTCAAACTTACTAAACAGATTGATCTGTCGATCTTCAGATTCAACTTAAGGAAGGGTTTCCTTTATTTGGGTTTCATTCAAAGAAAATCATGTAAGAAAGGCAAGAAAGTAACAAGTATTTGAAAACCTTAAAATTCCATTCATAATGAATAAAATCAACAAAAGGAGTGTCTTTTGTGGTTTGTAACTCAAATACTAACTCATGTAGACTTGGGTAAGTGTAAGTCATTTCCTTAACAATGAAGTAAATATTTAACTTTTTGACTTCTCACTTCCCTTTTGTTGAAGTTTTCTTTTACAACGTTTTTTATTTCAAACTTTTAATAGTTAAAAAAGGTGATTTTTATTGTTATCCGCCGTTTGAGACTGACATATCAAATGTCAAAAATTATTTAAATTTTGGAATATTTAGTGGGGAGCATTGACGTGAACTTAAGAAACACATTTGAACGCATTTAGTTACTATTTAGTATGAGTATCAGTTCTAAAACAACCTTTTGATATTTGATATCACTTTTAATAAGTTTTGTAAAAATGTATGTATATCTTATGATTCATTAAAAAATACCAGGAACATTTCTTAAAATCACCTGTTTCATTATTATTCATGCAAATACATATTATATCTAGTTACTGTGGTTTTAGATAAAAGATAAGAAATGCAAATAGGAATCGGTCGGAACATAAGTCTTTTACAGAAAACATATTTCAGAACATAATAAGGGTATGCAAACCTAACGATTTGTTTCTATATAAATTAGTACCCAACAATATACAAAACAACATTGTCGAGAAAAATTAAAATTTTTCTATAAAAAATCAAACTTTTTCTATAGAAAATCAAAATTTTTCTATAGAAAATTAAAATTTTTCTATAGAAAATCAAAATTTTTCTATAGAAAATCAAAATTTTTTTATAGAAAATCAAAATTTTCTATAGAAAATTTAAATTTTTCTATAAAAAATTTAAATCATTCAATAGAAAATTTAAATTTTTCTATAGAAAATTAAAATTTTTTTATAGAAAATTTAAATTTTTCTATAGAAAATTTAATTGTTTTATAGAAAATTTAAATTTTTCTAAAGAAAATTTTATTTTTTAATAGAAAATCAAAAAAAAAAATTTTCTATAGAAAATTTTCTATAGAAAAAAAAAATTTTTTATAGAAAAATTAAAATTTTCTAAAAAAAAATTTAATGTTTTTTCTGTAAAAAAATTAAAATTTTCTGTAAAAAAATTAAAATTTTCTATAGAAAAATAAACATTTTCTATAGAAAAATAAACATTTACTATAGAAAAATAAACATTTTCTATAGAAAAATAAACATTTTCTATAGAAAAAATTTTCTATAGAAAAAACTTTCTATAGAAAAAATTAAAAAATTAAAAAAAAAATGTTTATTTTTCTATAGTAAATGTTTATTTTTCTATAGAAAATGTTTATTTTTCTATAGAAAATTTTAATTTTTTTACAGAAAAAACATTAAATTTTTTTTAGAAAATTTTAATTTTTCTATAAAAAATTTTTATTTTTCTATAGAAAATTTTAATTTTTCTATAGAAAATTTTTATTATTTATTGATTATTATTTCATTTCTGTAGAAAGATATTGGTCCCATTTTCTATAGAAAATGGTCTTGTTGGTCTCGTTTTCTATAAAAAAGAGACTATAGAAAAGAGTAACGTTGTGACCTTTTCTATAAAAAAAGTGTCACGTTAGTGATCTTTTCTATAGAAATGATTCTCGTTGGTTATCTTTTCTATAGAAGAGAGTCACATGGGTGATATTTTCTATAGAAAAGAGTTACTTTGGTGATCTTTTTTTATAGAAAAGAGTCACTTTTTTGATATTTTCTATAAAAAAATAAGCACGTTGGTGATCTTTTCTATAGAAAAGAGTCACGTTGGTGAACTTTTGTATAGAAAAGTGTCACGTTGGTGAATTTTCTATAGAAAATAGTCACGCTGGTGAACTTTTCTATAGAAAAGAGTCACTTTGGCGATCTTTACTATAGAAAAGCGTCACTTTGGTGATCTTTTCTATAGAAAAGAGTCACTTAGGTGATCTTTTCTATAGAAAAGAGTCACTTTGGTGATCTTTTCTATAGAAAAGAGTCACTTAGGTGATCTTTACTATAGAAAAGCGTCACTTTGGTGATCTTTTCTATAGAAAAGAGTCACTTAGGTGATATTTTCTATAGAAAAGAGTCACTTTGGTGATCTTTCCTATAGAAAAGATTCACGTTGGTGATCTTTTCTATAGAAAAGAGTCACGTTGGTGATCTTTTCTATAGAAAAGAGTCACGTTGGTGATCTTTTCTATAGAAAAGAGTCACGTTGGTGATCTTTTCTATAGAAAAGAGTCACGTTGGTGATATTTTCTATAGAAAAGAGTCACGATGGTGATCTTTTCTATAGAAAAGAGTCACGTTGGTGATATTTTCTATAGAAAAGAGTCACGATGGTGATCTTTTCTATAGAAAAGAGTCACGTTGGTGATCTTTTCTATAGAAAAGAGTCACTTAGCTGATCTTTTCTATAGAAAATGGTCACTTTAGTGATCTTTTCTATAGAAAGAGTCACGTTGGTGATCTTTCCTATAGAAATGAGTCACGTTGGTGATTTTTTCTATAGAAAAGAGTCACGTTGGTGATCTTTTCTATAGAAAAGAGTCACGTTGGTGATCTTTTCTATAGAAAAGAGTCACGTTGGTGATCTTTTCTATAGAAAAGAGTCACGTTGGTGATCTTTTCTATAGAAAAGAGTCACGTTGGTGATCTTTTCTATAGAAAAGAGTCACGTTGGTGATCTTTTCTATAGAAAAGAGTCACGTTAGTGATCTTTTCTATAGAAAAGAGTCACGTTGGTGATCTTTTCTATAGAAAAGAGTCACGTTGGTGATCTTTTCTATAGAAAAGAGTCACGTTGGTGATCGTTTCTATAGAAAAGAGTCACGTTGGACCTCTTTTATATAGAAAAGAGTCACGTTGGTGATCTTTTCTATAGAAAAGAGTCACGTTGGTGATCTTTCCTATAGAAAAGAGTCACGATGGAAGTGTTTTCTTAGAAAAAAGTAACAAAATAGTCTCCCATTTGATTTAAATTCTATTATCTCTTGAAAAATTGATTTATATTTATTTACTTTGAATAAAATATTGTAAATGACATTGATATAGTAATTAGCATTGTCTTGATAATAAAAATCTGTTCTAAACATTTATCATCCCCCACTTCATGACTTGCTAATTGCTTTACATTTAATCTCATTTTCTGTTTTTTTTATTATAATTTTTGCAAAAGTAAATAGAGGAAGTTTATTAACAATTTCGTATTTTTTTTTTTTTTTTAAGAAAATAAAATAAAATTCATTTACACAGTTGGGTAAATTAACTGCCTTAATATTTTCATTTCTCATGCCATTTTTAATTTCTCGGGCCTGAAAATAATTGGGTTTTCATGTAAATTTTTAATTTTCTGTCGTACTTTTTTTTCATCAACTAAAAATCCCAATTACTCGTGCAATTTGGAATACAGATGTCAATTTCTAACATGTAATTTTTTCTACCCTCATCAATTAGAAATTTAGAAGTAACAAAATATAAATAGAAATAATCACCCACCATTAGGCAAATAGAATTGTTCCACTTCATTTGACATCGGTATAAATGATGCCTGGCAAGGGGCCAGAGGCAAAGGCGACAAGTCCAAAAAGACGACATAAATTTGCAAAGTCACGTGACCATCATAATCATTTTCATTCATTTAGTTATAGTGGGTATTGGCTTGTTTTTCTCCCCCTTTCATTCAAAATTTGTTGAATTGAATCAATATTTTGAAAAATACGAAACCGATCCAGTAGCTTTTACAAAAGAGGGAAATATAACACCACAACCTTATTCCCATTCCAAAACCCAATATTTTAACAAACACCACATGTTGAAATTTTTATTTCAAATAAATATGGAAAAAAATACGAAAATATTGAAAATTTATTCGCACCCGCAGTGGCAAGAGGTTTCAATAATTGCGTTAGTTAGTGGGTTTTCGATTTGGTTGTTGGCTCGTTTTTGAATTTAAATTAAAACTTTTTTTTCAGAAAAAGAAAATTAAGAAATAAATGTTATATCTAAACATTAAAATAAATTTATTATCTTTGCATTTAATTAAAGAAATAATGAATAAATTTGAAAACTGTTTACATCAAAATTTATGGGGGTGCTTTTCTTTGTCCGTATCTCTTTTCCCTAATTTTCAAAAAATTTAAACTTTTGCTTGAAATTATTTTAAATCCTTTAAGATTATTTTATGTTCTTGGATTATGTTTTTACGAATATGAATGACTGCAAACTGTGAATACGTGTCAGAATGTGTTTGTAGTTGGGATTAAAATGTCTTAGGTCTTAATATTTCATTCATAATTTGTTCTTCCAACTGATTCTATTTGAGAGTCAAATACGAGACACATGTGGTATAATTCTGGAAAGTGTTAATTTGTTTGAATATCATATTTAGCAAATGGTGATTTTTAAGGTCTCAAACTGATTTTATGTTTATGGTTTTTATTGATTAATCTTTTGCAAATGGATCTGTTAAATCTCTTTAAGCCGCCTTGTGTGTATTCATATGCATCAAAGCATGTGGCTTAAATTGAAACATTAAAATTTGATCTAAAACATTTGTTGAACTTATGTTGGAAAAGCATTAATGACTTGGGATTAATTCAAAATTTCAAATCACTCAGAATTCAAGTCATTTAAATCCTTATAACACTTTTCATATAATCACTTTATGAAACAACAAACTACTTAGCATTAAAGCACAAGAGAATATTTATGATGTTGAGACTAGGGTTGCCAGTTTCTTTTCCTTTTGATCATTTTGTTATAAAATTACCCTCTATCAAATTTCCCCATTGTGCTTACTTTACTTAAATGGCCTATATCAAAAATCTGTTAAGGTCAATGACCGAGCGTATTTTCGAATTCCATGCGCTTTAATAATGTGCGCATATTTTCCAATTCGTAGGTCAAGTTTTTAAAGATTTTCCTCTATTTTGCCTTTCCATTGAATTTTCAGACGTCTTCTTTTACGAATTCATTCGGTATCGTTTTCGAATACTGGAGTATTTTCATACATTCGTATAATATGTCCCAGCCAACGAAGTTGGTGCTGTTTGGAGCGTTTTACTATGTCGATATTTGTTCTTGATGCAAACCGTTCCAAAGATTTTGCATCTGGCGATTATGATTCTACGTTTGATTTAGAAACTTATGTCGTTATTTATGTTGACGGCGGTACAAAGGTAAACAAATTCTTTTACAACCTCATAGCTATAGTTCTCAATGATCACATGTGGTCCAATTCGTCAGGATTGCCTGCTTGTAGAAACCAGCAGTACTGTTTTGATTCATTGACTACTAGACCCATTTTATTAGATTTCTTCTCGATACTTGAAAAGGCGGCAGTCAAATCGCGTCATCGACAAAGTAGCATGTGTTTTCTGTTGAAAATCGTTACAGATGTGTTCGCTGCAGCATTTTGGACGATTTCAATTTTTCTCGATATCGCTGCGGTTAATTACGGTATTCGCAATTCGGTTTGTCAAAAATTGGAAGATTTGTCGAAGCAAATTATTAAAGCAACTTTTTTATTATTAATGTCTAGCTTAATTTTGGGTTGTCAAGCTTATTTTTCTTATGTCCAGCTTTTTCAGGATTTGTGTTTGGCAACCCTAGTTGAGACCCAGAGATTTTTAATAACTCAGAAGGTACGACTATTTATATAGTTGTTATACCCTTCACCACCATAGGTGGAAAGGGTATTATAAGTTTGTGCTGATTTAGGCAACGCATAGAAATATTTGTCTTAGAACCACCACTTTTTGTATACCAATAGGCTTAGAATCACTTTCTGAGTCGATTTAGCGATGTCAGTCCGTCCGTCCCTCTGGACGGCTGGCTGGACCCAAATGTAATCAAAGTACAGATCGCAATTCTAAAGATAATTTGATGAAATTTGTCACAGATCATTTTTTTGATAGGCTATGAAATTCGTCAAAATCGGTAAATTATTGATGGTACCTCCCATAGGTTCCACTTCCCGGAATTAATATTTTGGACACAAAAATCAATATTTTTACATGAAATTTAAAACACATACTGCTTATGTAAACTAAAATCACTGTACCAAATTTCGTCGGTCCACATTTGACCATAGCTCCCATACAAACTCTTCCGCAAAACTCGCTAAATGAGACAAAAATCACTAAAACGCTCGTGAATCTAGATAATGCAAAATTTTAGTTTTTTTTACATACATAATTTCTGTAACAACTAATCAATTTGCCAAATTTCTAGATAATCGGTCCACATTTGTTCTTAGCTCTCATATAAGTCCAAATGACGGAAACAGTTTGAATATCTGAGTTTTGAAAAAATGTTTGAATGATGACAAATTAAGTAAATATTTATCTTTATACAGGAAAAAGAACACCTTTGACCTTAGTGATGAAGGGTATCGTATAGTCGGGCTTAACAGACTATAGCACTTTCTTACTTGTTAATATTAAAGATAAAGTTCCCCCTCTTCTATGCTGCTTAATTTTGTCCAAACTTATCTAAGAAGTTACACAAAAATAAATAAATAAATTTAGAACAGGATGAAGAACTTACCCTGCTCCAACGCAGTTTACTTTTTTAGCCAAACTCTTTAAGAATGCCTGTTTTATGAAGTTCAATGAATCTGTCTCTAAATCTTATAACGATACCTTATAATACGTTTTTTTCTGTAGGGTTTAGAACTTCTCTGCTCCTATCCTATTATTTTTGACCGACCTTCTTTGTTCGAAGACTTAAACTTGAAAAGTTGTAATGATACGAGCGGATAAGTCTCTCATTTGTATGGGGGACAAAGTTCACGTAAGTCAAACCAACTCATTTACGTTTTAAAATGGTACATAGACTATTGAAATTGAAATAATAGCTTATAATTTCGAGTTTAAAATTTTATATTAATAACTATCTGCTTGGACCCGTCGTTACCTGGGTTGATAGTAAAAGATTTTTACTTATTGCTTCTTTAAAAATTAACAATTATGTAATATTTTTTTATATAGATCATCAAAAAACTATCAAACAATCTTAAAACAATCATCAAACATTCGTCAAATAGTAATAAAATAACCGTCAAACAATCGCCAGTCAATTGTGAAACAATTATCGAACAATCATTAAAAATTATTAAACAGTCGTCAAACAACCATCAAAAAATTATCAAACAATCATCAAACAATCAATCATTGAAAACCTTAAAACAGTAATCAATCAATCATCAAACAACTATTAAACAATCGTCCAGAACGACTGGACTGATGAAGGCTGTGATGCAATTTTAAAGAAAAAGCTAATTTCATTCCCAGTTTTCGATTTCCAGGTCCTCCTTGGTCCATTTTCAAAAAATTTAAAAAGTGAAAAACTATGATACAAACTTTAATTAATTCGGATTAGTCGTTTTGGTCTAACAATCCATATTTGTCATTTTCAAAATTTGGCTTATATGGGAGGTGTCACACCCATTTGATATAAAAAACAAGCCTATTTTACCCACCGGTCTCATATTAACATACCGGAAAATTAAAAAAAAAAAAAAAATCGGTCAGCTCGGTCATCCATATTTGTCTTATGTGGAAGGGCCTTTTTGTGGAAGCCTTTTTTACCCACCGGTCACACCTTAACATACTGTCAAATTTTCAGAAAAATCGGGCCGCTCGCTCATCCATATCTGTCACTTTTATTATTTGACTTATATGGGAGGGGTCAGCTGAAGTTTGATGATGGGTTTACGATTGTTTGATGACTGTTTGATGATTGACTAACAACTGTTCAATGATTTTTAATCTCGATTAACTGGCGATTGTTCGACGGTAATTTGATTACTATTCGACAATTGTATGGTGATTGTTTGACGATTGTTTGATAGGTTTTTCAAGATCTGTAATATAGAAATATTCGCGTTTGTCTGTATGTTGTTTGATATACTACAATCCGGGCAACGCCGGGTCCAAGCAGCTGGTTATAAATAATGAATTGTTAAGCAAAAAGATTCAAATAAAATAGTGCATAATGATATTCATACATACAGTGGACCCTTGGTTTACAAACGCCCCGCATGACAACAAAGCTTCTTTTGACAGAAAAATAAGAACAAAGGTGCTTACCGGAAGGTCTGAGTTTGGTATCCCTACCCCAGCAAGAAAAGTATTCGAAAATTATATTTAGGAAACTCATAGAAGGAGACTTCCGAAACTTCGATGGAAAGGTCAATACTGAGTTTGGCGACGAAATTCAAGATTACAAGTACATGTTCAAAGTGGACTTCTATAATATCTCGGCCTTTGATATAAACAGGTTCGTAATAGGCAATTTAAGTAATTAAGAGTTCTGATATATGATTTAAAGAACTTTGCACTCGCGAAGTTTTCTTCGTTAACCAAATGATCGATAAAGTTTGTATTTAAAACGACAATTTTGCCTTATTTCTGTACCAATTTTTTCAAAGAAATAGGGAATAGTTTAGTCAAATTTTGTTGCTCCAGCTCAATTCTTCTTTTTGGAATTTAAGCTGTTTTTGTAAGTGGTTAATATGGAAGCTATGGTGAAATGTGAACGGTTTTTGCCCAATTTCAACCATTGCAAAAGTAAAAATGCAATAAAAAAACTAATGAGAATCATAACTGCAAATCGGTTACTTACGGTCTATCCCTAAATATTAAAATTTTTCTTAGTTTAAAAGATCTCACAAAATAACGAAAATACTTATGGTACATATCGATGGCTTAATAAAAAAAACGCCTAACTCGAGTTTTTGTTAATTTACAGGAGAAGGAAAAAAGATATAAAATTCGTAAACTTTTAGATACAACAAAAAGTTTAAAATAATTTTTATTAAAAAAGCAACACATTTTAATTGTCATTTAATGTTTTGTTGTATCTAAAATTTTACGGTTTTTATTAAGTTTTTGCCTTCTTCCATAAAGTATCAAGAAATCGAGTTAGGCCTTTCTTATATCATATATTATATTAATCGATATGCACATTACACATATTTTTCCTAACCATAAAAATAAATCTTTTTAAATTTGTTTATTTTATACAAAGTGGAAAATTTCATATTAAAAAATTCCTTAAGAAAACAACAATTAAAAGAGTAGACAAAATATTTATTCTAAAAATGCATAAACATTTCCAAAAGAAAATGAGAAAATCCCAGCTAACCAGACAAATAACACCCCCCATGAAAGGTTTTCACAGGAAATTGTTAACGATTTTAATAGTTTGACAATCCCTAAACAATGTCCATCAAACTGTCCGTCTTTAAACATTTCAAGCATTTCAAATCAAATGAACCGCCTTTTTTTTGTTGTAGACAAATAAGGCCTCCTCTAATAAGATTTACGAGGAGTTAAGTCGAAAGAATCTTTGAAAACCAAAGTCATGAATGAAAATGTTATTCTAGAAAGAAATGGTTTTGGGTTTTCTTGTTTTTCCACTCAACAGTAGTTGTATTTTAGAGAAAAAGTAAATCTTTGGATAAATTAGAAGCGCATGTGCCTCTTTAAGTAGTTTAAGGATCAACTTTACATTTAAATATATTTCGAAGCATTTTAAAATTCATTGATAAAAACAACAAGTCATTGTTTTAATAGTTAAAGTAGAAATTAAAAACAAGAACAAAAGAGAATATCATAGAAAGACCAACCCATGTAGCAGAAGACTGCAACAAATAACTCTTCTCATCGACAACTATTCTTATCATAGCAACAAACTTATCATAGGAAAAATTTGTCACAGCGACAACTTTTGTATAGAAAACCTATCACAGCGACAACTTTTCTATAGAAAACTTATCACAGCGACAAGTTTTCTAAAGAAAACTTTTCACAGCGACAAGTTTTCTATAGAAAACTTATCACAGCGACAAGTTTTCTGTAGAAAACTTATCACAGCGACAAGTTTTCTATAGAAAACTTATCACAGCGACAAGTTTTCTATAGAAAACTTATCACAGCGACAAGTTTTCTATAGAAAACTTATCACAGCGACAAGTTTTCTATAGAAAACTTATCACAGCGACAAGTTTTCTATAGAAAACTTATCACAGCGACAAGTTTTCTATAGAAAACTTATCACAGCGACAAGTTTTCTATAGAAAACTTATCACAGCGACAAGTTTTCTATAGAAAACTTATCACAGCGACAAGTTTTCTATAGAAAACTTATCACAGCGACAAGTTTTCTATAGAAAACTTATCACAGCGACAAGTTTTCTATAGAAAACTTATCACAGCGACAAGTTTTCTATAGAAAACTTATCACAGTGACAAGTTTTCTATAGAAAACTTATCACAGCGACAAGTTTTCTATAGAAAACTTATCACAGCGACAAGTTTTCTATAGAAAACTTATCACAGCGACAAGTTTTCTATAGAAAACTTGTCACAGCGACAAGTTTTCTATAGAAAACTTATCACAGCGACAAGTTTTCTATAGAAAACTTATTACAGCGACAAGTTTTCTATAGAAAACTTATCAAAGCGACAAGTTTTCTATAGAAAACTTATCACAGCGACAAGTTTTCTATAGAAAACTTATCACAGCGACAAGTTTTCTATAGAACACTTATCACAGCGACAAGTTTTCTATAGTAAACTTATCACAGCGACAAGTTTTCTATAGAAAACTTATCACAGCGACAAGTTTTCTATAGAAAACTTAACACAGCCACAAGTTTTTTAAAGAAAACTTATCACATCAACAAGTTTTCTATAGAAAACTTATCACAGCGACAAGTTTTCTATAGAAAACTCAACACAGTTTTCTATGTAAAACTTATCACAACTATTCCTATCGTCAACTTTTCTATAGAAAACTCTTCCTATCCTCAACTTTTCTATAGAAAACTCTTCCTATCGTCAACTTTTCTATAGAAAACTCTTCCTATCGTCAACTTTTCTATAGAAAACTCTTCCTATCGTCAACTTTTCTATAGAAAACTCTTCCTATCGTCAACTTTTCTATAGAAAACATTTCCTATCGTCCACTTTTCTATAGAAAACTCTTCCTATCGTCAACTTTTCTATAGAAAACTCTTCCTATCGTCAACTTTTCTATAGAAAACTCTTCCTATCGTCAACTTTTCTATAGAAAACTCTTCCTATCGTCAACTTTTCTATAGAAAACTCTTCCTATCGTCAACTTTTCTATAGAAAACTCTTCCTATCGTCAACTTTTCTATAGAAAACTCTTCCTATCGTCAACTTTTCTATAGAAAACTCTTCCTATCGTCAACTTTTCTATAGAAAACTCTTCCTATCGTCAACTTTTCTATAGAAAACTCTTCCTATCGTCAACTTTTCTATAGAAAACTCTTCCTATCGTCAACTTTTCTATAGAAAACTCTTCCTATCGTCAACTTTTCTATAGAAAACTCTTCCTATCGTCAACTTTTCTATAGAAAACTCTTCCTATCGTCAACTTTTCTATAGAAAACTGTTCCCTTTGTTAACTTTTCTACAGAAATTTTTGTAGAAGTAATTTTTTGATGAACTACAATATTTTTGTGGTAGCTGTAGGCCTTCTTTGCTTTAGCTGCTTAAGAGTCACTTTTAAGTTTCAAATAATGAATGGAAATGAATAAAAAAAATTCACAGTCATTCATTTGCTTCGTCAGGCAGGCAATCAATCCATTTAGTCTTTGTTCTTGAAAACTTGGTCAGGCCAAACAATAAGTCCCTTTTTGCCTTCAACTAATATTTATTTAAGTGAAAGCATGAATATCTCCATAGAGTATTTGTTAAATAAAAAAAAACAATTTTACTAATTGGGTATGAAAAATCATTAAAGAAGATACAGCCCATCAAACAACCACCACACATGGTCTGGATTTCCACATTCCTTTCTTTCTGTGTGTCTGTCCTGATATTGAGTGATGAGGAAGAGGTTAAGAATTCACATAAAATACTTGAGTTGAAAGATTTGAATGAAGTCTTCGAGACCAATTTAACACATACCAAAAAAAGAAGAATAAGTGAAAAAAAAGGGTCAATTCACGTACAAAAGAACCCATTCTAGGAATAACTCATTATAAATGGAATACAAGAAAATAAAAAGAAAATCTTGGGAATTTTTACTTGAACATATGAAAACGATTTTAATCCACATAAAATTAAGTGTAACAGTTTTTGGGAATCGAACATATTATCATCAATTCGAATTTCGAACAATTAATTCAAAGCCCTCTTTTTTTTCATAATATTAATGTTTTCAATTGGAAATGTAAATTATTTCCACTTGAACATTTATTATTCTTATTTTTTTCATACTCTTCAGTAAAATAATACAAAATCCCTTTATTAGAGTTAAATTTATTTATTGGAGAAATTTGAAATGCTAATCAATTAGTTTTATTTTTCTGTCTCTAGATTTATTGCCTCTAACTTTCCCCTTTTTGTTTAAATGTTTATTTTAGAAAATTTTAAAATATTAAAATTTTATACACTCATAAATTATTTCAATTACATTTTCATGCCCTTGATTTTGTTTATATTAAAAAACTTTTTAATGATTTTTTTCCCAAATCAAATCTAATGAAATTCGAGATTATGAGTGATATTTTCTATACAAAAAAAAATTATTAACCTCACAGCTTGAACTGTTTGATATTTGAAGAAATTCGATAAATTATTAACCCTTGACAGGCAGTTAGATTTCGTTATATAGCTCTAGCTCTATGGGCTGCGTAGGCAGCCTATACTGAAAGCAGCCGAAAACTTTTTGTATTTTTGTAAATGAAGAAACAATTCTTATAAAAATGTTTCTATAGAAAAATTTTTGAAAACTTGAAAGTGACTCTTAAGCAGCTAGAAGGCCTACTGCTACCACAAGAATATTGTAGTTCATTAACAATTTATTTAAAAGAAAATTTCTATGGAAATGTTGAAGATGGGAAGAGTTTACTATAGAAAAGTTGATGATAGGAAGAGTTTTCTATAGAAAAGTTGACGATAGAAAGAGTTTTCTATAGAAAAGTTGACGATAGGAAGAGTTTTCTATAGAAAAGTTGACGATAGGAAGAGTTTTCTATAGAAAAGTTGACGATAGGAAGAGTTTTCTATAGAAAAGTTGACGATAGGAAGAGTTTTCTATAGAAAAGTTGACGATAGGAAGAGTTTTCTATAGAAAAGTTGACGATAGGAAGAGTTTTCTATAGAAAAGTTGACGATAGGAAGAGTTTTCTATAGAAAAGTTGACGATAGGAAGAGTTTTCTATAGAAAAGTTGACGATAGGAAGAGTTTTCTATAGAAAAGTTGACGATAGGAAGAGTTTTCTATAGAAAAGTTGACGATAGGAAGAGTTTTCAATAGAACAGTTGACGATAGGAAGAGTTTTCTATAGAAAAGTTGACGATAGGAAGAGTTTTCTATAGAAAAATTGACGATAGGAAGAGTTTTCTATAGAAAAGTTGACGATAGGAAGAGTTTTCTATAGAAAAGTTGACGATAGGAAGAATTTTCTATAGAAAAGTTGACGATAGGAAGAGTTTTCTATAGAAAAGTTGACGATAGGAAGAGTTTTCTATAGAAAAGTTGACGATAGGAAGAGTTTTCTATAGAAAAGTTGACGATAGGAATAGTTTTCTATAGAAAAGTTGACGATAGGAAGAGTTTTCTATAGAAAAGTTGACGATAGGAAGAGTTTTCTATAGAAAAGTTGACGATAGGAAGAGTTTTCTATAGAAAAGTTGACGATAGGAAGAGTTTTCTATAGAAAAGTTGACGATAGGAAGAGTTTTCTATAGAAAAGTTGACGATAGGAAGAGTTTTCTATAGAAAAGTTGACGATAGGAAGAGTTTTCTATAGAAAAGTTGACGATAGGAAGAGTTTTCTATAAAAAAGTTGTCGATAGGAAGAGATTTCTATAGAAAAGTTGACGAAAGGAAGAGTTTTCTATAGAAAACTTGACGATAGGAAGAGTTTTTTATAGAAAAGTTGACGATAGGAAGAGTTTTCTATAGAAAAGTTGACGATAGGAAGAGTTTTCTATAGAAAAGTTGACGATAGGAAGAGTTTTCTATAGAAAAGTTGACGATAGGAAGAGTTTTCTATAAAAAAGTTGACGATAGGAAGAGTTTTCTATAGAAAAGTTGACGATAGGAAGAGTTTTCTATAGAAAAGTTGACGATGGGAAGAGTTTTCTATAGAAAAGTTGACGATGGGAAGAGTTTTCTATAGAAAAGTTGACGATAGGAAGAGTTTTCTATAGAAAAGTTGACGATAGGAAGAGTTTTCTATAGAAAAGTTGACGATAGGAAGAGTTTTCTATAGAAAAGTTGACGATAGGAAGAGTTTTCTATAGAAAAGTTGACGATAGGAAGAGTTTTCTATAGAAAAGTTGACGATAGGAAGAGTTTTCTATAGAAAAGTTGACGATAGGAAGAGTTTTCTATAGAAAAGTTGACGACAGGAAGAGTTTTCTATAGAAAAGTTGACGATAGGAAGAGTTTTCTATAGAAAAGTTGACGATAGGAAGAGTTTTCTATAGAAAAGTTGACGATAGGAAGAGTTTTCTATAGAAAAGTTGACGATAGGAGGAGTTTTCTATAGAAAAGTTGACGATAGGAAGAGTTTACTATAGAAAAATTGACGATAGGAAGAGTTTTCTATAGAAAAGTTGACGATAGGAAGAGTTTTCTATAGAAAAGTTGACGATAGGAAGAGTTTTCTATAGAAAAGTTGACGATAGGAAGAATTTTCTATAGAAAAGTTGACGATAGGAAGAGTTTTCTATAGAAAAGTTGACGATAGGAAGAGTTTTCTATAGAAAAGTTGACGATAGGAAGAGTTTTCTATAGAAAAGTTGACGATAGGAAGAGTTTTCTATAGAAAAGTTGACGATAGGAAGAGTTTTCTATAGAAAAGTTGACGATAGGAAGAGTTTTCTATAGAAAAGTTGACGATAGGAAGAGTTTTCTATAAAAAAGTTGTCGATAGGAAGAGATTTCTATAGAAAAGTTGACGAAAGGAAGAGTTTTCTATAGAAAACTTGACGATAGGAAGAGTTTTTTATAGAAAAGTTGACGATAGGAAGAGTTTTCTATAGAAAAGTTGACGATAGAAAGAGTTTTCTATAGAAAAGTTGACGATAGGAAGAGTTTTCTATAGAAAAGTTGACGATAGGAAGAGTTTTCTATAGAAAAGTTGACGATAGGAAGAGTTTTCTATAGAAAAGTTGACGATAGGAAGAGTTTTCTATAGAAAAGTTGACGATAGGAAGAGTTTTCTATAGAAAAGTTGACGATAGGAAGAGTTTTCTATAGAAAAGTTGACGATAGGAAGAGTTTTCTATAGAAAAGTTGACGACAGGAAGAGTTTTCTATAGAAAAGTTGACGATAGGAAGAGTTTTCTATAGAAAAGTTGACGATAGGAAGAGTTTTCTATAGAAAAGTTGACGATAGGAAGAGTTTTCTATAGAAAAGTTGACGATAGGAGGAGTTTTCTATAGAAAAGTTGACGATAGGAAGAGTTTTCTATAGAAAAATTGACGATAGGAAGAGTTTTCTATAGAAAAGTTGACGATAGGAAGAGTTTTCTATAGAAAAGTTGACGATAGGAAGAGTTTTCTATAGAAAAGTTGACGATAGGAAGAATTTTCTATAGAAAAGTTGACGATAGGAAGAGTTTTCTATAGAAAAGTTGACGATAGGAAGAGTTTTCTATAGAAAAGTTGACGATAGGAAGAGTTTTCTATAGAAATGTTGACGATAGGAAGAGTTTTCTATAGAAAAGTTGACGATAGGAAGAGTTTTCTATAGAAAAGTTGACGATAGGAAGAGTTTTCTATAGAAAAGTTGACGATAGGAAGAGTTTTCTATAAAAAAGTTGTCGATAGGAAGAGATTTTTATAGAAAAGTTGACGAAAGGAAGAGTTTTCTATAGAAAACTTGACGATAGGAAGAGTTTTTTATAGAAAAGTTGACGATAGGAAGAGTTTTCTATAGAAAAGTTGACGATAGGAAGAGTTTTCTATAGAAAAGTTGACGATAGGAAGAGTTTTCTATAGAAAAGTTGACGATAGGAAGAGTTTTCTATAGAAAAGTTGACGATAGGAAGAGTTTTCTATAAAAAAGTTGACGATAGGAAGAGTTTTCTATAGAAAAGTTGACGATAGGAAGAGTTTTCTATAGAAAAGTTGACGATGGGAAGAGTTTTCTATAGAAAAGTTGACGATGGGAAGAGTTTTCTATAGAAAAGTTGACGATAGGAAGAGTTTTCTATAGAAAAGTTGACGATAGGAAGAGTTTTCTATAGAAAAGTTGACGATAGGAAGAGTTTTCTATAGAAAAGTTGACGATAGGAAGAGTTTTCTATAGAAAAGTTGACGATAGGAAGAGTTTTCTATAGAAAAGTTGACGATAGGAAGAGTTTTCTATAGAAAAGTTGACGATAGGAAGAGTTTTCTATAGAAAAGTTGACGATAGGAAGAGTTTTCTATAGAAAAGTTGACGATAGGAAGAGTTTTCTATAGAAAAGTTGACGATAGGAAGAGTTTTCTATAGAAAAGTTGACGATAGGAAGAGTTTTCTATAGAAAAGTTGACGATAGGAAGAGTTTTCTATAGAAAAGTTGACGATAGGAAGAGTTTTCTATTTTTCTATAGAAAAAATTTTGATAAAAATATTTTTCTATAGAAAAATTTTTGATAAAAATATTTTTCTATAGAAAAATTTTTGATAAAAATATTTTTCTATAGAAAAATTTTTGATAAAAATATTTTTCTATAGAAAAATTTTTGATAAAAATATTTTTCTATAGAAAAATTTTTGATAAAAATATTTTTCTATAGAAAAATTTTTGATAAAAATATTTTTCTATAGAAAAATTTTTGATAAAAATATTTTTCTATAGAAAAATTTTTGATAAAAATATTTTTCTATAGAAAAATTTTTGATAAAAATATTTTTCTATAGAAAAATTTTTGATAAAAATATTTTTCTATAGAAAAATTTTTGATAAAAATATTTTTCTATAGAAAAATTTTTGATAAAAATATTTTTCTATAGAAAAATTTTTGATAAAAATATTTTTCTATAGAAAAATTTTTGATAAAAATATTTTTCTATAGAAAAATTTTTGATAAAAATATTTTTCTATAGAAAAATTTTTGATAAAAATATTTTTCTATAGAAAAATTTTTGATAAAAATATTTTTCTATAGAAAAATTTTTGATAAAAATATTTTTCTATAGAAAAATTTTTGATAAAAATATTTTTCTATAGAAAAATTTTTGATAAAAATATTTTTCTATAGAAAAATTTTTGATAAAAATATTTTTCTATAGAAAAATTTTTGATAAAAATATTTTTCTATAGAAAAATTTTTGATAAAAATATTTTTCTATAGAAAAATTTTTGATAAAAATATTTTTCTATAGAAAAATTTTTGATAAAAATATTTTTCTATAGAAAAATTTTTGATAAAAATATTTTTCTATAGAAACATTTTTGATAAAAATATTTTTCTATAGAAACATTTTTGATAAAAATATTTTTCTATAGAAACATTTTTGATAAAAATATTTTTCTATAGAAACATTTTTGATAAAAATATTTTTCTATAGAAACATTTTTGATAAAAATATTTTTCTATAGAAACATTTTTGATAAAAATATTTTTCTATAGAAACATTTTTGATAAAAATATTTTTCTATAGAAAAATTTTTGATAAAAATATTTTTCTATAGAAACATTTTTGATAAAAATATTTTTCTATAGAAACATTTTTGATAAAAATATTTTTCTATAGAAACATTTTTGATAAAAATATTTTTCTATAGAAACATTTTTGATAAAAATATTTTTCTATAGAAACATTTTTGATAAAAATATTTTTCTATAGAAACATTTTTGATAAAAATATTTTTCTATAGAAAAATTTTTGATAAAAATATTTTTCTATAGAAAAATTTTTGATAATTTTTTTTTCTATAGATAAATGTCTCCCCCATTCACTAAAGGGTTAATTTGTTACACTGAAGTAGGTACTTCATTTAAAATTTCCCCAGTGTGAACTGAATATTGTTTATACTTTTTTCCTAAATCTAAACAAATTTTAAAGAATATCTTTTAACAAATTCCTACTTTTTATTTCCGAATGATAAGAGATCACATTTTAACACTTAGGGATTAGTTTTTTTATTATTCCACTAAAAAGAAATTAGCACGAAACTGTTGACGTTAATAATTTTATTTGTTGAAACATAAAATCAAGCGATAAAAATAATTTTATCTAAAGAGAATTTAGAAATTTCTTTTTGTTTCTAAAAATATTTTAGGATTAAGGAAAGACACACAATTTTTTAAAGTTTACAAGTGGAAATGTTTCAGATTTGGCATCAAATTAAAATTAATTTTAGATTATGTGATAAAATTCTAGGCGGGTTACACTTAAAATTAATTTAAATTTAAAGAAAGTGGTCTCAAAACTGGAACTATCCCAACTTTTCATAGAAAAATTACAGCCACAACTTTTCTATAGAACACTTATCACAGGGACAACTTTTCTATAGAAGACTTATCACAGAGACAACTTTTCTATAGAAAACTTATCACAGCGACAACTTTTCTTTAGAAAACTTATCACAGCGACAACTTTTCTATAGAAAACTTATCACAGCGATAACTTTTCTATAGAAAACTTATCACAGCGACTACTTTTCTATAGAAAACTTATCACAGCGACAACTTTTCTATAGAAAACTTATCACAGCGACAACTTTTCTATAGAAAACTTATCACAGCGACAACTTTTCAATAGAAAACTTATCACAGCGACCACTTTTCAATAGAAAACTTATCACAGCTAATCATAAAAAACCTTCTCCGTCAACTTTTGTATAGAAAACTCTTCCCATCGTCTTTTTTTCTATAGAAAACTCTTCCCATCGTCAACTTTTCTATAGAAAACTCTTCCCATCGTCAACTTTTCTATAGAAAACTCTTCCCATCGTCAACTTTTCTATAGAAAACTTTTCCCATCGTCAACTTTTCTATAGAAAACTCTTCCCATCGTCAACTTTTCTATAGAAAACTATTCCCATCGTCAACTTTTCTATAGAAAACTCTTCCCATCGTCAACTTTTCTATAGAAAACTCTTCCTATCGTCAACTTTTCTATAGAAAACTCTTCCCATCGTCGACTTTTCGATAGAAAACTCTTCCCATCGTCAACTTTTCTATAGAAAACTCTTCCCATCGTCAACTTTTCCATAGAAAACTTGTCCCATCGTCAACTTTTCCATAGAAAACTTGTCCCATCGTCAACTTTTCCATAGAAAACTTGTCCCATCGTCAACTTTTCTATAGAAAACTTTTCCCATCGTCAACTTTTCTATAGAAAACTCTTCCCATCGTCAACTTTTCTATAGGCAACTTTTCCCATCGTCAACTTTTCTATAGAAAACTCTTCCCATCGTCAACTTTTCCATAGAAAACTCTTCCCATCGTCAACTTTTCTATTGAAAACTCTTCCCATCGTCGACTTTTCGATAGAAAACTCTTCCGATCATCAACTTTTCTATAGAAAACTCTTCCCATCGTCAACTTTTCCATAGAAAACATGTCCCATCGTCAACTTTTCCATAGAAAACTTGTCCCATCGTGAACTTTTCTATAGAAAACTTTTCCCATCGTCAACTTTTCTATAGAAAACTTTTCCCATCGTCAACTTTTCTATAGAAAAATCTTCCCATCGTCAACTTTTCCATAGAAAACTCTTTCCATCGTCAACTTTTCTATAGACAACTTTTCCCATCGTCAACTTTTCTATAGAAAACTCTTCCCATCGTCAACTTTTCTATAGAAAACTCTTCCCATTGTCAACTTTTCTATAGAAAACTCTTCACATCGCCAACTTTTCTATAGAAAACTCTTCCCATCGTCAACTTTTCTATAGAGAACTCTTCCCATCGTAAACTTTTCTATAGAAAACTCTTCCCATCGTCAACTTTTCTATAGAAAACTATTCCCATCGTCAACTTTTCTATAGAAAACTCTTTCCATCGTCAACTTTTCTATAGAAAACTCTTCCCATCGTCAACTTTTCTATAGAAAACTCTTCCCATCGTCAACTTTTCTATAGAGAACTCTTCCCATCGTAAACTTTTCTATAGAAAACTCTTCCCATCGTTAACTTTTCTATAGAAAACTCTTCCCATCGTCAGATTTTCTAAAGAAAACTCTTCCCATCGTCAACTTTTCTATAGAAGTCGAATTCTGAGATTTCTAAATAATTCCGGTTCAAGGGCTGACCAATGGTAACCTTACTTTATAAAGCTAATGGGTGCTATGTCTTAGTTGGTTAGCACGTCGACTACTAAGCATAATATAACAAATTTTGTTTGGGTTCTAGCCCCAGTCAGGGCAATGTTAATTTCTTTAATTATTAATTTTAGTTCAAATTATGAATTACCACGGCATTCAGATCCAAAATTTTGTATACTTTTACAAAGCTTTCGGATACCTTAATAAATCTTTTCGAAAGGTTTCTTTAATCACTTCCTTTGACAACTAAATCCACAGAATTTCGTGTTAATTTTTTAAAATAACTCTTTTAGGTTAATGACATTGTCATGCTACCAATTGTCAAAATCAAAAATTCCCCCAAAAAATATGTCATAAATTAAAACTTCAACGAAACCTTAGGACAAAAAGACAAATAAATTTTTTTCGCCAAATAAATCTCGGTTACATTTTGAATTTTTGTTTTTTTCTTAAAAAATAATACAATATTTTGTTATCCCAAAAAGATCATATAACCCACGACGTTAACACATTTTTTTTTTTTTTGAAGAACTGTGAAACACATTGGCATCATATTAGCAACAAATCGTTAACTGATTTCTGTTGTTGTTAGTCGTATGTTGTTGAGATATCTTGTTGCTGTTTTTTGTGATATTTTGCATATGAATGATAATGAAAAACGTATGCCGGATGCAAAAATTATACGTTTTTACACGTTACTTACCTTATTTATTTAAAACAGTAGAATCACGATGATGTGTTTTCAGTTAAAAAGGAATAAATCGCTCCTTAAAGTTCTTCATAATCCTATGTTTTACTTTTTAAATGTATCATATACAAAAATTGGTATTCTATATCTCTTAAGCATTATCGGGCTTCTACTGTACTTCTATATTATTGCTATTCTTTATTGTTCTTGCTACTCTCATTTTTGTGGCAGCTACTGTGTCTTTTCAATTCATAAAATTCTCAAGTTTCAAGATCGAATTACATAAAGAGTAACTTGGATTATTTGAATGTGTTTATATTGGGTCTGAGAATTATTCATTGCCTAATTTTGAATACTGATTTTATCTTTCAGTATTCCTCAAAGTCCAAACCATATCGAAGGAGTTCTTCATAATAGAACGACTCAGAAATCATAGGATTCCCACCAAGGGCTGAAGAGACCCATGAAACAACGGAGTTTTGAGACGATTGAGGAGATACAAACCTAATCGCAGAGAGAGCTTAAAAGCATACCAAAAGTACGTATTTAGAACTGTTTCGAAGGTTTGGAAAAAACGTTAGCACAAGTGACGCTGACAAAAAATGAAGAGAGCAAAATAGAAATTTATGAATAAATAAATATTTAAAAAAAAAAAAAAAAATTCACCTTATTTTTTTGAACATATCTCGTATATGTATGTAGTTCTTAAAAGCTATTTTAACTTAATAAGACTCTTTTGATTTACTGCAAAAGCAATAAACGGTTCCGATATATAGGTTTCTAGATATTCGACTTTGATATTTTAAGTGGAATATCAAAAAATTTATATTTAATAATCGGATATATAATAGATTATATATTCAGATTGTCATTCCGTTTATAACTTCCTTAATATTGGCTCAAGAATCATAATTGATATGGGCAAATCCGAAAAACATTAAACCAAGGACAAAATTTTAAGACTATCAAAATCACGTATTAGTGTTTACGAAAAAATTTACCATATATTGGTCCTTTAGAATATATAATGGGTACAATTTTCGATTGCTCTTTTCGTGAATAGCAGGTCTTTATTTGCACCCATCTCGAATTTTTATAAATTTTTTAAAATAATAGGTTTTTTAAAAGTTCATAAAAATTGCAAGAATATACATTTAGGTATCAAGTTTCAGTAGGGGCTCAAAGTCTGCTTAATTTTATACAATTAGATGGAAAAGAACCTATCAAAAGTAATTGGAGTGATATAAATAACGTCAAGTATAAAAGGGCTCACAGTGTGTAGCGTCCGTCACAGAAATAAAGGTTTTTTAATTTGACTAGTGCAATTTTTCTTATTTCTCCAATTGAACTTGGTTCGTAAAAAGAACTTATAGTAAGCTTTACATTAGGCTAAAAATATATAGATGTTAATATAGCATTTTACAGAATAATATGTAAAGGAAAGTGTGTAGCGTCCGTCACAGTATATATTTTTTACAAAATAATTTAAATTAAATACTAAATTTTCGAATACATGTCTGTCTTATTCATAAAGCAATAACACTGTCTATATCCACAGATTAAATTTAACATATTAGGTGTTAAAAAAATATACAGTGGGGCATATTTGATGCTTTTGAAATTTGATTTTTTCTATATTTTTGGGACACTCTAACAGCTAGCCGCAGCATTCTTTCGACGAAAAATAAGATGTAAAAAGTGTAAAACTTTAAATAAATATATGTATGTAGCCGTTTTGTGAAATATTAAATTGTGCTCAAAAAACGCATTTTAACCGCGAACATGAAAAGGAATTAGATGAAATTCGGGAACAAATAAAACCATTATTTTCACTGATTAACGAATCCTTAAAAAAATATGAAATATAAATTTTTTCCTAATAAAAAACATTCAAGTAAAAACTGTATCGTCCGTCACTTAGCGTCCGCAACAGTTCATTTATTGATTTTTGTTGAAACTGGAAACTTTAAAATATTTTACAAAAGCTGTTTTGTAATCCTCTGATTTTCTTCCTCTATTTTTATTGTATTTACAATTTTTTTACACGTGTTGAAAAAAAGTCACTTCCATTTTTTGTAGCGTCCGTCACAGCACTTTAAAAGCGAATATCTCTTTCTTTTATGGGCAAATATTCCCTGAAATCTACGCAAAGATATCTCGTGTAGAAAGACAATGGGATATATTTAAGTAAAACAAAATCCATACAAATGTATCGTCCGTCACGCAGGATTTGCCCACATACATAAGTTATTACAAAAAATTAACATTTTCGCGAAATTTTACCATTTCAAATCGCAGGTACGGCGAAACAATTAGAGATGTTGACCTCGTTCTTTTTGTATTTTATTTTCCCGATTGTTTGTTTAATGATGCCAGAACGAAAATTTATTATTTGCAATATTTGTTGAACAAAATTTAAAAAAAATTAAAAAATGATTTTTTAACCTGGCCTGATAAAAAAGTATAATTTTCTAATAAAAAAAATAAGTAAATTCTATTATATTTTAACAAAACGCAACTCATTAGTACTTAGAGATCATGGAATTCTAAATCATGTCTTACTTTGAAATTTATTTATCCTTAAGTAAATTTTTTGCCTGAATATCCTTAGGCGTGTCGTCAAGGACACGAATTTTAGGGGAAAAACTGCAATAACTCCGAAACTACTTCATGGATTTTTAATATCGATGCCTTAAAAAAAAGCTACTTTAGTTTCTTTTATATAAAGTAAATTTTGTTAAAATTCTTAATTCTAAAGGGTTAAAATTTGGGCAAAACCGAAAATGCTCCCAATTTTTCCCATTCATAAAAGTTTAACACTTTGTGGGCAGATGCGTCAAGTGTTCCCCTTAAGCAATTTTGAAAAAAAAAATGCACAGCATGTTTTTATGTTACATAAAATATTTCTAGGGGGAGTTACGATTTAATTTCGCACTGTCGTAATATAATTTACATATCGAGGGTTTATATTCAAAAAGTGCTATCTACAAATTCACAATTTTACAGGAGAGGGAAAAAACTCTTTTTTTTGAAATACACTTTTAATTTACTTTGTCAGATATTCGCCAATTGTTTCAGTTAGGTTATCGTAATTGTCTAAAGCTGCAGACTCCAAAGACTGGAATAACACTTCTTCCAATACAGAGCAAAATACTAAAACGAGTAATTTTAAATAGAACGTCTGACGCAGTTTCTAAAACACTACGCGAAAATCAATTTGGGTTCCGTGAGAATAGATCTTGTGTTGATCTAATTAACACAGTAAGAATAGTACTGGAGCAATGCCTACCTAAAGCTTATCGACTTTATGAAGGCCTTCGACAGTTTCAACAGGAGCTATCTATGGAGAATTTTAGAAAACCGTAACATGCCAACGAAAATTCTGAACTTAATTCGGGTAATGTACGTGGACTTTAAATGCCGGATTTTACATAAAGGTAAATTGTCTAATCCGTTCGAAGTTACTACTGGAGTAAGACAAGGATGTATCTTATCACCTGTACTTTTTATCCTTGTCATCGACAATATAATGAACACGGCACTGAATGGTAGACGTGATATCCAATGGACACCCTTTAAACAACTCGAGGACTTGGAATACGCTGATGACGTATACCTTCTAAGCCAAAACCTAGGTCACCTTCAAGAAAACACTAGCGCTATTACTGTTGAATCTCGGGCAGCTGGGCGCTAACATGTCGCCACACATCAATGTGGATAACGAGGTTATTGGATGTATAGGTACCTTTAATTATCTTGGTAGTTTGGTATCTACAAAAGGTGGCGCCGACGAGGATATTGAATCACGTATTAATAAGGCAAAATCAGCATTCGGCATTCTCCGAGCTTTTTGGAAATCTCGGCAAATATCAACAACAACTAAGTTACGAATATATAGCTCTAATGTCATGTTCATCTTGTATTACGGCTGCGAAACTTGGAAACGCACAAATGTCATCGATAAGCGCCTACAAATGCTTGCGGCAAACCCTTAATATATGGTGGCCAAATCGCATAAGAAATGAAAATCTACTAAAGGGTACAAACCAAATCCCTTCTTCTATAGAGGTATGTCAACGGAAATGGCGGTGGATAAGCCACACACTTCGAAGGCCAAATACCAACATTGCTCGACAAGCGCTTCGTTGGAATCCACAAGGAAGCGGCCGTCGTGTTGGTGCACCTGCTAGAACGTGGAGAAGGTCAAATGATGCGGAGTTACAAGCAGCAAACTATTCATGGAATAATGTATGCCTAACATCTCGAGTTCGATATAAAAGGATGGTTGAAGCCCTATGGTCCACTGGGAGTCAAGGATAACAGAAGAAGAAGAAGAAGAATTGTCTAAAGCCAATATGTCTCTCTTTTTATTTTAGTTGAAAATCATAAGACAATATAGTTTAAAGCGTAATCTTTACAGAAAATGACTTTCTTCCCCCACCAATACTAAACATAAACTGCAAATAAATTCATATATTGTACATTTTATTGCTATTTAGAGTAAAAATGATGGGTGTGTGATCGATCGGTAAAATGTTGTAAAAACTAAAATACAACAAAATAAAATTTACATTGTTTTTCAATTTAAACTTTCCAATATTCACCACAAATCTTACAGATTTCAAACATGAGAGACATACAGACACACATACATATGAACATAACTGTGGTTAAATTGTGTAAAAATCATTGATGTTTTCTTCATTTTGAAATCTTCTTCGAATATTTCAAAATATTAAAGATAAAGAAAAAAAAACAAAACATCATTTTTTATTAGGAAATTTCTTTTGATGTACAAATGTAGGTACTCGTCGAGCAAGTGAGATCCATAATTATTATAAATTGTAAAGCACCGAAATTCAAATTAATTCTGGTAATGTTTGATATTTGAGAAAACTTTTGTGAGAAATTACTTGGAAAGGTGGACCTAAACCTCGTTAAAGTCATGAATATATATTATTATATTGATATTTTTCTCATGCTGGTTTAGTGACATAATTTTTCCGCTTTGCACAGTGGGTTATATGTGATGAATTTGTCAAAATTTTTGAAAAATTTCCTATAAAAATAGGAAATTTTTGAAAAATTTCCTATAAAAATAGGAAATTTTTGAAAAATTTCCTATAAAAATAGGAAATTTTTGAAAAATTTCCTATAAAAATAGGAAATTTTTGAAAAATTTCCTATAAAAATAGGAAATTTTTGAAAAATTTCCTATAAAAATAGGAAATTTTTGAAAAATTTCCTATAAAAATAGGAAATTTTTGAAAAATTTCCTATAAAAATAGGAAATTTTTGAAAAATTTCCTATAAAAATAGGAAATTTTTGAAAAATTTCCTATAAAAATAGGAAATTTTTGAAAAATTTCCTATAAAAATAGGAAATTTTTGAAAAATTTCCTATAAAAATAGGAAATTTTTGAAAAATTTCCTATAAAAATAGGAAATTTTTGAAAAATTTCCTATAAAAATAGGAAATTTTTGAAAAATTTCCTATAAAAATAGGAAATTTTTGAAAAATTTCCTATAAAAATAGGAAATTTTTGAAAAATTTCCTATAAAAATAGGAAATTTTTGAAAAATTTCCTATAAAAATAGGAAATTTTTGAAAAATTTCCTATAAAAATAGGAAATTTTTGAAAAATTTCCTATAAAAATAGGAAATTTTTGAAAAATTTCCTATAAAAATAGGAAATTTTTGAAAAATTTCCTATAAAAATAGGAAATTTTTGAAAAATTTCCTATAAAAATAGGAAATTTTTGAAAAATTTCCTATAAAAATAGGAAATTTTTGAAAAATTTCCTATAAAAATAGGAAATTTTTGAAAAATTTCCTATAAAAATAGGAAATTTTTGAAAAATTTCCTATAAAAATAGGAAATTTTTGAAAAATTTCCTATAAAAATAGGAAATTTTTGAAAAATTTCCTATAAAAATAGGAAATTTTTGAAAAATTTCCTATAAAAATAGGAAATTTTTGAAAAATTTCCTATAAAAATAGGAAATTTTTAAAAAATTTCCTATAAAAACAGGAAATTTTTGAAAAATGTCCTATAAAAATAGGAAATTTTTGAAAAATTTCCTATAAAAATAGGAAATTTTTGAAAAATTTCCTATAAAAATAGGAAATTTTTGAAAAATTTCCTATAAAAATAGGAAATTTTTGAAAAATTTCCTATAAAAATAGGAAATTTTTGAAAAATTTCCTATAAAAATAGGAAATTTTTGAAAAATTTCCTATAAAAATAGGAAATTTTTGAAAAATTTCCTATAAAAATAGGAAATTTTTGAAAAATTTCCTATAAAAATAGGAAATTTTTGAAAAATTTCCTATAAAAATAGGAAATTTTTGAAAAATTTCCTATAAAAATAGGAAATTTTTGAAAAATTTCCTATAAAAATAGGAAATTTTTGAAAAATTTCCTATAAAAATAGGAAATTTTTGAAAAATTTCCTATAAAAATAGGAAATTTTTGAAAAATTTCCTATAAAAATAGGAAATTTTTGAAAAATTTCCTATAAAAATAGGAAATTTTTGAAAAATTTCCTATAAAAATAGGAAATTTTTGAAAAATTTCCTATAAAAATAGGAAATTTTTGAAAAATTTCCTATAAAAATAGGAAATTTTTGAAAAATTTCCTATAAAAATAGGAAATTTTTGAAAAATTTCCTATAAAAATAGGAAATTTTTGAAAAATTTCCTATAAAAATAGGAAATTTTTGAAAAATTTCCTATAAAAATAGGAAATTTTTGAAAAATTTCCTATAAAAATAGGAAATTTTTGAAAACTTTCCTATAAAAATAGGAAATTTTTGAAAAATTTCCTATAAAAATAGGAAATTTTTGAAAAATTTCCTATAAAAATAGGAAATTTTTGAAAAATTTCCTATAAAAATAGGAAATTTTTGAAAAATTTCCTATAAAAATAGGAAATTTTTGAAAAATTTCCTATAAAAATAGGAAATTTTTGAAAAATTTCCTATAAAAATAGGAAATTTTTGAAAAATTTCCTATAAAAATAGGAAATTTTTGAAAAATTTCCTATAAAAATAGGAAATTTTTGAAAAATTTCCTATAAAAATAGGAAATTTTTGAAAAATTTCCTATAAAAATAGGAAATTTTTGAAAAATTTCCTATAAAAATAGGAAATTTTTGAAAAATTTCCTATAAAAATAGGAAATTTTTGAAAAATTTCCTATAAAAATAGGAAATTTTTGAAAAATTTCCTATAAAAATAGGAAATTTTTGAAAAATTTCCTATAAAAATAGGAAATTTTTGAAAAATTTCCTATAAAAATAGGAAATTTTTGAAAAATTTCCTATAAAAATAGGAAATTTTTGAAAAATTTCCTATAAAAATAGGAAATTTTTGAAAAATTTCCTATAAAAATAGGAAATTTTTGAAAAATTTCCTATAAAAATAGGAAATTTTTGAAAAATTTCCTATAAAAATAGGAAATTTTTGAAAAATTTCCTATAAAAATAGGACATTTTTTAAAAATTTCCTATAAAAATAGGAAATTTTTTAAAAATTTCCTGTAAAAAGTAAATTTTCATATAAAAAGTAAATTTTTGAAAAATTTCCTTTAAAAAATACATTTTTTATAAAATTCCTATTTAAAGTAAATTTTTGAAAAATTTCCTATAAAAAGTTAATGTTTGAAAAATTTCCTATAAAAATAGGAAATTTGTGAAAAATTTCCTAATGAAACTAAATTTTTGAAAAATTTCCTTTAAAAACTAAATTTTTGAAAAATTTCCTATAAAAGTATTATCCCATTGTGCATTTTAGAGATTCGCTATAATATTTAGGAATTTAGTATTAGACATTAAAAAACACCTTCAATAAAATTGTAAAATTTATTTACCTATTTTTTTATATAGACTTTTACACTTTAAAAAAATCTATAAATTTTTTTAAAATTTTATTATTGTTCAAGTATTTTTATTAGGAGTCATTTATCTCAAAATACCTTAAAACGATTTTGAATTGGTCATTTAATTAATGTCAAGTCATTGTTCAAATTACTAATGAAAAATCGAATAAAAAAATTGTAATCGGATCCTTTCGAAACTAAAATTGGAAGTCAATAAATTTTGTAGTTAATTATATTAAAAATACATTAAAATAAACAAAATTGATTTGAATTTATATTGATATTTTATTTTGAAAAATAACGGTAATATAAGATATTTTGTTGAAAAGAAATATTCAATAACCAAAAACCTCAAACCAAATTTCAAACCTCAATCATTCAATATAAAACATAGGTATATACGTTTATAAATACCTATTGGTACACTTATGTTATACATTTATATGTCTATAATATTAATGTTTTCATCGGCAAGATAAAATTTCAAAACCACATGGTATTTCAAAATTTTCAAAATAACAAACGTTGATGATGACAACTACCATCAGTTTCCAGCAAATTTTGCAGCTTAATAATATAGAAAACGATAGAAAATGAAGCATTAGAAGCAACACATTTTAAAAATAGATAAAGAAAATGTTGCACCAAAATGTTTCAATTACATTCGTATTGCATCACCTTCATCGTCATCATCATCATCATCATCATCATCATCGTTAACATCAACAACATCATTATCATTTTAATTATTAACTGATTCGATTACGGAAAACACTTAATTAAAAACATTCTCACATTTTGTAATAATTTCATTACTTTTCTTTTGATTTCTTGGAGCAAATGTTAATGGTGCTAATTAAATTGTTTGAACATAATAATAATGATGATAATTTGATTTAATTTTTAAATTTACTTAACTTTATGAAGACAAGAATTTTTTGAAATCTTGCTTCAACATTTGGAATAAATTTGTGTCAAAACCAATATACAATGGGGAAAAATGCAAACATTTTGGAAATATGTAGATCTAGAACTTTTTTATTCCTTAGTGGAATCTATCCCCTTGAGGGGTACTGAAATCCCTTTGTCGAATTGGTCAAGTATCTTGGAGTATTACTAAAAACTGAACTTCAGACTCAATATAGACTCAACATAGACACGGCTAAAAAGACCTAAGTTGCGGAGAAGACACAGAAGACACAATTCGGTCGTCGGTGCATTCCCAAATTCTTATGGAGACCATCTGGAGTAATTCACTTCAGAGACGTATCAAATTCAACAATTTTTGGAACAGGTGTTCTATTGGATGCTGTCGTGAAACTCTAAGTAAAGTGTCAACATGGAAGGGTACATGCGTCATGCGGATTCCGTCAATTCCCGAGCAGGAGTGTTATACTAGCTTTCCAAATATCGTAGATATTTATACTTAATCCCAAGTGCCTATCGAGTTTCGTTAAATCTAAAAGTGTTATCAATAAGTATCTGGGGTCCTTTAATTTCAGAAACTTGACAATTAGAATCATGACATGCATCTAGTCAGTTGCAAACTTCTACTACGAGAGAGAGCATGCAATAAAAGGTGGGCCTCTATCAGTGGATTTTTTCATTTCAGACAGATGTGGGTCCGTATATGTATATAGGAAACGTTTTCATAGATTAAAGATGTATCCATACTTGTGTTCGTCATAACAGTTTGAAAGTTTAAAATAAGTGGCATTCGCTAAAGCTATTGTCGTAAGGGACAAACCCTGGTCTCTTATTGCTTTGGACATTGATATTGGCCGACTTAAAAGCTTTCCAAAGCGATCCAAATGGTGTAACGGTGGTATCCGGTGATAATATAATGGACTGTGGATCTCATCTGTGTTAATATAATGGACTGTGGATCTCATCACCACACTTACCTAACCTATATTTTAGCTATAGTCAACGAAAGAGGAAGAAGACATAAAATGTCTACTCATTTCTTGCCCTGCCTTGTTATACATTGAGGGACTAACTGTCTATAACAGACTCAATCATAGAAAGTCCATACCTGCTATATTGGTATGTGGAACAACTGGATAATTACGGAAAACTGACTACACTTATGGCTCTCGAAACAGTTATAAAGTAGGTTTCGGAGCCTATTACAAAGGCCTATATACTAGTTTTCTCAGACCGAAATTCTGGAAATGATGAAAGCAGCAGATCGGCCGGGAAGTAATATATTCACAACATTAGGGATGTATACATATGTAAATTGCCAATACCTGTCAGTTAAGATATCATTAAGTATCTGAGGTCTTTAAGTTTCTTACTTACCTAAATTACCTATATTTACAATCTGTTAAGGTCAAGGGTCAAACTTATTTCAGAATACCATGCGCTTCGATCTTGTGCGCATATTCTCCAAATTCATAGGTCAAGCTTTTAAAGATTTTCCTCTACTTGGTCTTTCCATCGAAGTTTCGGACGTCCTCTTCTATAAGTCCAACGATTTTTCGTATAATCGTCCTCTCAAAAACTCCAAAAAAAACTTAATCTGCATGTACAAGTGCCCATAATTCAGCACCATATAATAACACGGGTAGCATAAGCGTTTTATAGAGCTTGATTTTAGTTCTTACAGAGAAAACTTTATTTCGTAGCTGCCAAAATAGCTTCGGTTGGCAAGTATGATTCTAAGTCTGATTTCAAAACTTATATCGTTATTTATATTGATGGCGGTACCAAGGAAAACAAATTTTTTTACAACCTCGAATCTATAGTTCTTAACAATCATATGTGGTCCAACCCTTATGAACTGTCTGCTTCTAGAAACAATCGGTTTTGTTTTTGATTCATTTGTGGCAATCCCAATGTAGTTCAAGAAGAAAGACATTTTTATCCAAACAGAAATACAAACTGGTTAAAATATAAAATGTATGTGAGTTCCCACCTCCCACTTAATATTCCCCTCAGGAATCCAACTGACATCGAATCTGCAATTAATACTTTTACAGACATCATCACTAATGCAGCCTGTGTAGCAACTCCAATTTTTAAACCGAAGCAAAAGGGTAGCCAGAACATTCCAGAAGATATTCAAAGTCTAGTAAATGAAAAGAGAAGGCTAAGAAGACGGTGGCAAGAAAGTCAATGTCCTGCCTTAAAATGCCCTTTAAATCAATGTCAAAGAAAACTGCATTCCGCATTGAGGATCAATGAACAAAAAACTCTTGACAAGTACTTAAAAAACTTAGATTCCTCTAAGGAAAAAAATTTCGACCTATGGAGGGCTGTTAAACACATGCAACATCCAATAGCATATGAGTCTCCAATTAGGCTCGAAAATGGTACTTGGGCAAGAGATCCGTCAGAAAAAGTTGATGCTTTCGCCGATCACCTAGAAAGGGTTTTTAGACCAAACGAGACAAACTCTAACATAAGCACTTATATTGTAGATGCCATCGTGCTGTCCCCATTAAAATTTCGTCTTCCCCTTCTTATATCAAATATTCAAAAGCTTAATCCAAAAAGTCTCCTGGCATTGACAGAATTTCTTCGTCAATGATTATCCACCTACCTAATTCGGCTGTAAGAATTCTATTGTATATTTATAACGCGATTCTTCATTTCGGACATATCAGATATCGTTATGATTCCCAAACCAGGTAAAGATATTACTCAAGTTTCAGCTTATAGACCTATAAGCTTACTTTCAATTCTATCAAAATTATTCGAAAAGCTTCTTATTTGCACTTTAAGCACACTCGTTAACTGGATGGATATTATTCCGGACCATCAATTCAGTTTCCGTGAATGTCATGGTGCTATTGAACAAGTACACAGAATAACAACATTGATCAGGAAAGCCTTTGAAAAAAAAAAAAACAATACTGTTCCGCTTTGTTCATTGATATTTCACAAGCATTCGATAAAGTCTGGCACGAAGTACTTATGAGCAAAATAATAAATTTGCTACCAGCAAGTACACACAAACTCTTGAAAAGTTATTTGTCCAATAGAACATTCCGAGTTCGATCCAAAGATGAATATTCGTCTCTTAGAAAAATCGCTGCTGGAGTTCCACAGGGTAGTATATTGGGTCCGTTGGTATATATTATCTTTACAGCAGATATGCCAACGAGTGCTCAAATATACAGATCTACTTTCGCAGATGATACAGCGTTTATTAGCATTCATTCTGATCCCAAAATTGCCTCTGCATTATTGCAGTCCCATATTCATGAGCTTGAAGTAAGCCTAAATACATGGAAAATCAAAGTAAATCCGAGCAAGTGCGATCACGTAACGTTTACTCTAAGAAGAGACAACTGCCCCTCAATTGAGATTAACAACGTGACTATCGCCGTGAGTGCTCACGTTAAGTATCTTGGTATACATTTGGATCGCCGCCTCACATGGTCGCATCACATTGATAGCAAGATAACTCAGATAAAACTGAAATCCGTAGAACTGAACTGGCTTATTAGCCCACAATCTGCTCTGAGATTAGATTACAAGGTTCTTTTGTACAAAACAATTATTAAACCAATATGGACCTATGGTATTCAGTTATGGGGAACGGCTTCCACCTCGAACATTGCTAAATTACAGAGAAGACAATCCAAGCTCTTACGTTTAATAACTTGCGCTCCTTGGTACATAAGAAATAATAATATTTACTGAGATTTGAATGTTCCCCTTGTCCAAGAAGAGATTAGAAGGTTTTGTACAAAATATATTTCCAAGCTGCAAGTTCACCCAAACCATCTCGCAAGGCAGCTTTTGCAATTTGAAGGTCACCAACGATTAAGAAGGATGGATACCTTGGACCTGGCAACTAACTAATTTTTTTTTTTCTTAATTCGAATAAATTTTTAAATAGAGTTGCACTGGCAACCTCTATATAATGTTAAGTTAGATTAAGATTTTATTACTTATTGTTATTTTCTTTCCAGAAAGATTCAATAATAAAATATAAGCATATATAAAAACAAAATTACAACTAGACCCATTTTTTACGATTCCTTCTCTATACTTAAAAATATGGCAGTCACCTCATGCAACGTGCGTCCCATGATACCAATGTCATCGGCAAACGAGAGTAGCATGTGTGTTCTGTTGGAATGATTTGCCCTAACACAATAATGAAGAGATCACATGACAAACTATCGCCTTGCCTGAATCCCCGTTTAGTAATGAAGGACTCAGATAGGCTCTTACCTATGCTTAAATTGTTGGGGTTGTATAAGTTTATGTCATCTTGCAAAGCCTAATTAACTTCGTAGGGATGGGAACTTAGACTTGCTTTAAACACTCTCGTTCGTATTGGACTGCCAAAAGCAGCTTAATCATCTCAACGAAGAGATGATATTTGACAATTTGTTTCTCTTGGGTCTTCTCCAGCATTTGACGTAGCACGTAGATTTACCTGGTCTAAAGCCACATTCGTAGGTCTCAATTATTTCATTTACTTTGGACTTTCAGTGTCAGTCATTCTAAATTTAACATCAGCCACCACCGAGACCTAAAAGGCTTAAGCTTGTTGCCACATTGATCCAAAGCCTTTGCAGAGGTTGTAAAAACTTGGTAATGAAAATGGCGGTCATCAACGGAGAGTTACAGGCACCATTCGGTCTTTGGTGCATTCCGAAATTCTCATGGAAATGCTTGTAAAACCTACCATCTGGCCCAACGCATGCTGGTTGCAAATTCGTATCAAATTCATCAACTTCGATGACAAGTGTTCTGTTGAATGCTATCGTTCAGCTCTAAGTAAAGTGTCAACATGGATGTCTTAGTACCAGACTGCCACACTAATAAACCGTATATATAAGCTTTAGTTCGTCGAATTATTTGGAGGAGCACGAATCCATAAAACATCTGTTCTGCACTTGCCATGTTGTACTCTAGGGGATTTACTGAGGTATCTTATTTCTTTGAATGTTATATGACTTTAGAATTTTGTAATGCTGCTAGATGGTGAGAGCCATAAATATGTCTGATTACAAAACTGATACTAAGCTAAACTAACCTATATCAAAACTTTAGTATTTTTAAACTTTTTGAAGCGTGACTTATCCTAGGACCTAAGCTCGTCTGAATCTGACTGTCTGCTTGAAAAATCACCGACCTTCTAGAGGAAAAGAAGCACCCAGGCAAATAGTGCCTATACAATTGCATATATTGTATACACTAATATACTATTAAACACTATAATTGGAAGTCATGTATATTTAAAGAATAAATTGCACCATTTGTTTAAACTTTTTGTTATACACTCAATTTTTTTATTTTACATCGGCTGCGTGTTATTGCTGTAGACTTAACGCCGATGGAGGATGCTGTGGTAATTCATAGTTTGAATAGAAATTAATAATTATAGAAATTAATGCAGCCATGACCGGGGTTAGAACCCATGCCCAATGTGATATGTTATGCTTAGTACTCGTCGACGCACAGTGGTATTTCTTCATATATCGCTGTGTTAAAAATAGAATGAGTGATCCTACAACGATGAAATTTTGCATACTTGTTCAGTTTTATATATATAAGTAAAATTAAAAAACAATTCGAAATCCGTCGACTCCTTAGGGTAGCTGCCTAGGACCCCTATTTCTTATCTAATTTTCTTCTCAATATAAAAATCACAATTCTAAACAGAATTTAATAAAATTCAACACACCTCTACTAATTAATTCAAAAAAGAGGTCCGACTTCTTGGGGTACCTTGGACTTGCACTTAAATGCAATTCGATTAAAAAGTTAAGCCTAAACGATTGCAACACTTTTTGCTTAAATTATGCTTAACAATTTACATGACTTTTTTCAGAAAATTTTGAACTTTTTTCTACGATCGGTAAATTTCGGTGAATTTTGTTCGCTTAATCTAAAGAAGAGACTTTCGCCACTCATGTGGTTGTGGTGGAAGCACCGAGCAAAATCGAGCCAACTCAGTTTTTTTTCTAAAGAAGCACAAAAACTCTGAATTTTGTAGAGCTTTTTTGATTTCCTGATATCTCCTAAACTATATAAGAGACAAAGTTATTTTCTTCTTCAAATTCACAGTTTACTATTCTATAAAGAACATACATACAAACATTCATTTGTTTAAAAGTTATAACATTACTCATTTTTCCCCTTTTTATCCACTACTTTCAAAAAGTTCCATATGCTTATTTTGTACTTCTTTGGTACCAATTGAATTCGGTACATTTTATTAAAACGCAGTTAACATAATTCCTATTCATATTACTTTTGAGATGTTAAGTTATCATTTTATCCCTTTTTTACCCATTTTGGCCCCAAAATCAAAATAGTACCAAGTACGTGTTCAATATTTCTTTCACATCTATTGACTGCAGTACAAAGTTCCTTTCTATATTCTTTGGTTTAAAATATAAGAGTGGTTTAAAAAAGTACAAAAAAAAACTATTTTCACCCTTTTTTACCCCTTATCGGAAAGTACCAAGCACCTGTCCGCTTATTTTTATATATATATATATATATATATATATATATATATATATATATATATACATATATATATATATATATATATATATATATATATATATATATGTATATATATATATATGTATATATATATATATATATATATATATATATATACATACAATTATTGATCCTTATATCTAGACTATAGAACTGCATCATTAGATGCCTGCCTTTTTTGCAACAGAAATATACATATATATATATATATATATATATATATATATGTATATATATATATATATGTATATATATATATATATATATATATATATATATATATATATATATATATATATATATATACATACAATTATTGATCCTTATATCTAGACTATAGAACTGCATCATTAGATGCCTGCCTTTTTTGCAACAGAAATACCAAAGTGCGGCGAGCTAAACAACAAGGCCATTTCTTAGAAAAAGAGGAGTATTATTGACAACGCAGTGTTTTCGGTGTGTTCCAAAGTCCTAATGGAAATGCTGAAAACAAATTTCATCCGTTGCTGTGCAGACTGGATTAAGGACCGAAAAATACACATCGTAGTCGAAGTCAAATATTCTAAGAGCAAAGTATGTGAGGTTATGCCAGAAGCTGATCTGTGTATTGTCAAAAAATATAACATACCGACTTGACCAAGGGTACACTAGTATATTCTGTAAATTCCAGATGATACGGTGCCTATATTATTTATACGTCCCAAGGAGTGAATAGTTAGCTTTCTAGTTTACATGTCGAAAGTCAGTCGATTGGAAAAAGCACCTAAAGATCATAAACACGTTGTATTTATGCTAAATATCGGGTGCCTATCGAGTCAAATCTACAAAGACTTTAAGAGTGACAGGATATGCGTATCTATAACCAAATGCAACATTAAACCAATGTCATAAAGATATCGTCCCCTTAATAAAACAATAGTGTATGTATGATGTTTTTGCCATTTAGAAAGAATCGAGTTTAAAATTTTTGCGTTATTAGACATCTGGCAAGACAGTAGCATTTCAGAAAATAATCGATGTTTTGAAGTTGTGATTATTTAAATATTTGTTGGAATAATCAGGCTACTAGCAGATGAAATTTCATTAATTTACAAGTGCTTTAATCGCAAATAAATGGTACCCAAAGTACCATGATGTCACTTAGGCTGTTTTATTTTTTAAGCATATGTATGAAAATCATTATACAATTGTGTATATGAATATACATAATTTTTTAATTTTATACATCATCTTTCGTTATATATGAAATTATAAATATTGTTATAAATAATAAAAATAGTGCATGCTTTTTATACACTATTTATACCCTTCACCACCATAGGCGGAAAGGGTATTATAAGTTTGTGCTGAAGTATGTAATGCATAGAAATATTAGTCTTAGACCTTTTAGTATACCAATAGATCTTAAATCACTTTCTGAGTCGATTTAGCGATGTCAGTCCGTCCGTCCGTCTGGCTGGACGGTTGGCTAGACCCCCATGTAAACCATGTAATCAAAGTACAGGTCGCAATTATAAAGATAATTTGATGAAATTTGGCTTAGATAATCTTATCTCCCATAAGTCCCGCTTCCCAGAATTGAATATCAACAAATTTTCATGAAATTTAAAACAATTACTGCTTATATAAACCCAAATCACTATACCAAATTTCGTTGAAATCGGTCCACATTTGACCATAGCTCCCATACAAACTTATGTATCAAAACGCACTAAATGAGACAAAAATCACTAAAAACCTCTTAAATCTGAAAATAATGAGAATTTTAAGTTTATTTTTTGCATATATAATAATAATTTGTAACAACTGTTATCAATTTGCCAAATTTCGAGATAATCAGTCCACATTTGACCCTAGCTCTCATATAAGTTCAAATGACGAAAACAGCTTATATATATAAGTTTTGAGAAAATGTTTGTGTGATGGCAAAATTTAGTAATTATCTTATATTCTTAAACGAGCAATAATTGTATGTATATATATATATATATATATATATATATATATATATATATATATATATATATATATATATATATATATATAGAATGGCTATCTCGAAAACGGCTCTAACGATTTTGATAAAATTTGGACAGTGGGTATCCTTTTTGTCTCTAAGAGGGTAAAAACGGGTAAAAAGGGGAAAAAATCGAAAACGTTATATCTCCTAAAGTAATAGGTATTGAAACAAAATTAAAATTACGATTTAAACAGCTACGAAAATAAGCGGGCAGGTATTTGGTACTTTTTTGAAACTATGTCCGATAGGGGGTAAAAGAGGGTGAAAATAGTTTTTTGGTACTTTTTTAACCCACTCTTATATTTTAAACCAAAGTATATAAAAAGGAACTTTGTACTGCAGTCAATATATGTAAAAGAAATATTGAATACGTATTTGGTACTTTTTTGATTTTGGGACCAAAATGGTTAAAAAAAAGGGGTAAGATGATAATTTAACATCTCAAAAGTAATATGAATATGAATTATGTTAACTGCGTTTTAATAAAATGTACCGAATTCAATTGGTACCAAAGAAGTACCAAATAAGCATATGGAACTTTTTGAAAGTAGTGGATAAAAAGGGGAAAAATGAGCAATGTTATAACTCTTAAACAAATGAATGTTTGTGTGTATGTTCTTTATAGAATAGTAAACTGTGAATTTGATCATATTATGCTCTTTAGCGAAGATATTGCGGATAAGCCGGCGAAGGTTTTTAAGTTGGTAAGACTAATTTCCGTTAGGTGGCGCCACTGAAAATTACTAAAAATTAATTAAATCGTAAACTGTATATTTGATCATGCTATGATCTTTAGCAAAGTTGTAGCGCATGAGCCGGCGAAGGTTTTTTAGTTGGTGTGAATAATTTCCGACAGGTGGCGCTACTGAAAATTACTCAATGTTAATTTTATCGTAAGCTGTACATTTAATCATGCTATTATCTTTAGCAAAGTTGTTGCGGATAAACCGACGAAGGTTTATTAATGGGAATGAACAAAGTCCAACAGGTGGCGCCACTGAAAATTCTTCTTCTTCTTCTGTTATCCCTGACTCCCAGTGGAGCATAGGGCCACTGAAAATTACGTAAAATGAATTAAGTCGTAAACTGTGCATTTGATCCTGTTATAAACATTAGCAAAGTTGTTACGCATAAGCAAACGAAGGTTTCTTAGTTGGTATGAACAACTTCAGGTGGCGCCACTGAAAAATACTCAAAATGAAATAAATCGTAAACTGTGCATTTGATCAGGCTATAATATTTAGCAAAGTTATTGCGCATGAGTCGACGGAGGTTTCTGTTGGTATGACCAATTTCCAAAATTTTTCAAAATGAGTTAATCTGTAAACTATGCAAACTATGTGTTGATCGGACAAAATAAATAAAATAATTCAAAATTTACTGAATATTTGCACAAAATGCTTATCATAAAGCTCCGAGCAAGGCTCGGTCAACCAGGTACTTTGTCTTTATATAGGAAAAAGAACACCTTTGACCTTAGTTGTGAAGGGTATCGTATGGTCGAGCTTGACCGACTATAGCACTTTCTTACTTGTTTTCCTTTAAATTGTATTCAGAGTAACAACCAATTTAAACACCGTAACCATAGACTACCACATAAAGTGCAATCATATGTTCTAGTTACTAAGCAACAATAAAAAAGAAAAAAATAGCAGAAAAAAGTCTTATATACCTTGACGTCTCTAAAATGTACTTTGACAGGTCGTCCTCAGACTAGTTGTGGTTTATGACCGTAACCATCACTTACACGTAAAATAATAAAAAAATAATGAACCATAAAAGTAGCGTATGCTTCTTATACACTATTTTTCTTCGAAACTATATTCTGCTGACCCACTTTGTGAATGAAGAATTTCACCAAATTTTGACCACATGTAGAATCAGTTATTTATATTGTAATTATGCAATAAAATGGTTTACAAGAGTATACACTATTGTTTTATTGAGGGGATAATATGAGTGTCTCGTAAGTTTGCGATAAACTGGGGAGTGTGAGGATGATGAAAAATTAGTTTCAGTTCTTCAGATAAATCTTCAGCCTTAGTCTTCACCTACATCTTTCACCTGACACAGATAGCCGATAACGTGGTAAAGGGTAAAAATATTTACATTTCAAACTATTTATAACCGAATGCAGATTAGTAATATTTACCCCAATTTGTCGTCAGTTCTTATATAAACATATTGGGTCATATTTACAATTTTTTTTTTATTTTCAACATATAAAATTCGTGGAAATTTATTGACGAAATTGTTTAACAAAATAAACGATTTTTACAAGATTTTTTATATGTTCGAACTCAAATACTATTAACTTGCATACTTTCAGTATTTGTTTATTTATTTTTTTATTTTATCGTTAAAGATAAGATTATGTCAGAAAATTCAAATTCAGTGGAAAATATTATGATGAACGAAATGCGAAAATGTTGTAAAAAAATATTAACGTAAATGTCTGGAAAAATATGGCAAAGAAAGGGGAAATGGGGAAAGACAATTTTTGTTTATAAAGTAATAAATCATAATTTATTATTAGATCAATATTATTAAATATTTATATTCGAAATATGGAAGTAAAAACGTGCTTGAATGTAAGTGTTGATTGGAGCGAAAAAAAATGGCGTAATGACAGAACAAGGAGAAGGCACGAAAATCGGTTATGGCAAATATAACGAAAACATATTTAAAGTGTCATTTCGCTGCTGTTATCACGCTTTTTGCAAATGAAGGCAATTTATTCTTTAAGTGCTTAGAAATTGAGTCAATGATACTTGATATCAAAAAAAAAACAACTTAAAATATATTTAGAGATTTAAAACATTTTTTATTGAAACAGTTTTACAATGACATTTTCAAAGAATGTTTTCTGACTTGAAAAAAATTTTTCAAAATATTTTCAAAAACAAAATTGGGATATATATAAAACAGCTCTATTAGTTTTTAATATCAGAACAAACTTATACAACCCTTCCCCCCCCCCCCCATTTTGGTATAGGGCATCATTAGATGCTTCAACTATTTCAAAAATTTTTCACTTTTGATCAATAAAACTATGTTTAATTAATAGTAAAATAACTATCAATTTCATCAAAACTATTGTCAAGATTTTTATCAATTGAAATCAAAACCAATTAATTAAAATGATAAAAACTTATTGATAAATAAATATTTTAGAATTGTTCTAAATTATGGGGACTTGAACTAGATTTGAGAAGCTCTAAATCAATTACTTTATTTAATTTAAATTTGAAGAACTTGTGGAATATTTGATAAAACAAAATGCGCAGTTTCTTAGATATTTTAAATCAATGTTGGCCCAAAGTAGAACGTTTTTTAAAATTTTCAATAGAAAAAATATTTTTCTAGAGAAAAATTTTCTATAGAAGTACTTTTCTAGAGAAAAATTTTCTATAGAAATATTTTTCTAGAGAAAAATTTTCTATAGAAAAATATTTCTATCGAAAATTTTTGCTATAGAAAAATTTTTCTATCGAAAATTTTTGCTATAGAAAAATTTTTCTATCGAAAATTTTTGCTATAGAAAAAATTTTCTATCGAAAATTTTTGCTATAGAAAATTTTTTTTATAGCAAAAATTTTTCTATAGCAAAAATTTTCGATAGAAAAATTGTTCTATAGCAAAAATGTTCGATAGAAAAATTATTCTATAGCAAAATTTTTGCTATAGAAAAAATTTTCTGTAGCAAAAATTTTCGATAGAAAAATTTTTCTATAGAAAAATTTTCGATACAAATATTTTTCTATAGCAAAAATTTTCGATAGAAAATTTTTTCTATAGCAAAAATTTTCGATAGAAAATTTTTTCTATAGCAAAAATTTTCGTTAGAACAATTTTTCTATAGCAAAAATTTTCGATAGAAAAATTTTTCTATAGCAAAAATTTTCGATAGAAATATTTTTCTGTAGCAAAAATTTTCGATAGAAAATTTTTCTATAGAAAAATTTTCGTTAGAAATATTTTTCTATAGAAAAATTTTCGTTAGAAATATTTTTCTATAGAAAAATTTTCGTTAGAAATATTTTTCTATAGAAAAATTTTCGTTAGAAATATTTTTCTATAGAAAAATTTTCGTTAGAAATATTTTTCTATAGAAAAATTTTCGTTAGAAATATTTTTCTATAGAAAAATTTTCGTTAGAAATATTTTTCTATAGAAAAATTTTCGTTAGAAATATTTTTCTATAGAAAAATTTTCGTTAGAAATATTTTTCTATAGAAAACTTTTCGTTAGAAATATTTTTCTATAGAAAACTTTTCGTTAGAAATATTTTTCTATAGAAAACTTTTCGTTAGAAATATTTTTCTATAGAAAAATTTTCGTTAGAAATATTTTTCTATAGAAAAATTTTCGTTAGCAATATTTTTCTATAGAAAAAAAATTTCTATAGAAAAATATTCCTAACGAAAATTTTTCTAAAGAAAAATATTCCTAACGAAAATTTTTCTAAAGAAAAATATTCCTAACGAAAATTTTTCTAAAGAAAAATATTCCTAACGAAAATGTTTCTAAAAAAATATTCCTAACGAAAATGTTTCTAAAAAAATATTTCTAACGAAAATTTTTCTATAGAAAAATATTTATAACGAAAAATGTTCTAAAGAAAAATATTTCTAACGAAAATTTTTCTAAAGAAAAATATTTCTAACGAAAATTTTTCTAAAGAAAAATATTTCTAACAAAAATTTTTCTAACGAAAAATATTTCTAACGAAAATTTTTCTATAGAAAAATATTTCTAACGAAAATTTTTCTATAGAAAAATATTTCTAACGAAAATTTTTCTATAGAAAAATATTTCTAACGAAAATTTTTCTATAGAAAAATATTTCTAACGAAAATTTTTCTATAGAAAAATATTTCTAACGAAAATTTTTCTATAGAAAAATATTTCTAACGAAAATTTTTCTATAGAAAAATATTTCTAACGAAAATTTTTCTATAGAAAAATATTTCTAACGAAAATTTTTCTATAGAAAAATATTTCTAACGAAAATGTTTCTATAGAAAAATATTTCTAACGAAAATTTTTCTATAGAAAAATATTTCTAACGAAAATTTTTCTATAGAAAAATATTTCTAACGAAAATTTTTCTATAGAAAAATATTTCTAACGAAAATTTTTCTATAGAAAAATATTTCTAACGAAAATTTTTCTATAGAAAAATATTTCTAACGAAAATTTTTCTATAGAAAAATATTTCTAACGAAAATTTTTCTATAGAAAAATATTTCTAACGAAAATTTTTCTATAGAAAAATATTTCTAACGAAAATTTTTCTATAGAAAAATATTTCTAACGAAAATTTTTCTATAGAAAAATATTTCTAACGAAAATTTTTCTATAGAAAAATATTTCTAACGAAAATTTTTCTATAGAAAAATATTTCTAACGAAAATTTTTCTATAGAAAAATATTTCTAACGAAAATTTTTCTATAGAAAAATATTTCTAACGAAAATTTTTCTATAGAAAAATATTTCTAACGAAAATTTTTCTATAGAAAAATATTTCTAACGAAAATTTTTCTATAGAAAAATATTTCTAACGAAAATTTTTCTATAGAAAAATATTTCTAACGAAAATTTTTCTATAGAAAAATATTTCTAACGAAAATTTTTCTATAGAAAAATATTTCTAACGAAAATTTTTCTATAGAAAAATATTTCTAACGAAAATTTTTCTATAGAAAAATATTGCTAACGAAAATTTTTCTATAGAAAAATATTTCTAACGAAAAGTTTTCTATAGAAAAATATTTCTAACGAAAAGTTTTCTATAGAAAAATATTTCTAACGAAAAGTTTTCTATAGAAAAATTTTCGTTAGAAATATTTTTCTATAGAAAAATTTTCGTTAGAAATATTTTTCTATAGAAAAATTTTCGTTAGAAATATTTTTCTATAGAAAAATTTTCGTTAGAAATATTTTTCTATAGAAAAATTTTCGTTAGAAATATTTTTCTATAGAAAAATTTTCGTTAGAAATATTTTTCTATAGAAAAATTTTCGTTAGAGATATTTTTCTATAGAAAAATTTTCGTTAGAAATATTTTTCTATAGAAAAATTTTCGTTAGAAATATTTTTCTATAGAAAACTTTTCGTTAGAAATATTTTTCTATAGAAAACTTTTCGTTAGAAATATTTTTCTATAGAAAAATTTTCGTTAGAAATATTTTTCTATAGAAAAATTTTCGTTAGCAATATTTTTCTATAGAAAAATTTTCGTTAGAAATATTTTTCTATAGAAAAATTTTCGTTAGAAATATTTTTCTATAGAAAAATTTTCGTTAGAAATATTTTTCTATAGAAAAATTTTCGTTAGAAATATTTTTCTATAGAAAAATTTTCGTTAGAAATATTTTTCTATAGAAAAATTTTCGTTAGAAATATTTTTCTATAGAAAAATTTTCGTTAGAAATATTTTTCTATAGAAAAATTTTCGTTAGAAATATTTTTCTATAGAAAAATTTTCGTTAGAAATATTTTTCTATAGAAAAATTTTCGTTAGAAATATTTTTCTATAGAAAAATTTTCGTTAGAAATATTTTTCTATAGAAAAATTTTCGTTAGAAATATTTTTCTATAGAAAAATTTTCGTTAGAAATATTTTTCTATAGAAAAATTTTCGTTAGAAATATTTTTCTATAGAAAAATTTTCGTTAGAAATATTTTTCTATAGAAAAATTTTCGTTAGAAATATTTTTCTATAGAAAAATTTTCGTTAGAAATATTTTTCTATAGAAAAATTTTCGTTAGAAATATTTTTCTATAGAAAAATTTTCGTTAGAAATATTTTTCTATAGAAAAATTTTCGTTAGAAATATTTTTCTATAGAAAAATTTTCGTTAGAAATATTTTTCTATAGAAAAATTTTCGTTAGAAATATTTTTCTATAGAAAAATTTTCGTTAGAAATATTTTTCTATAGAAAAATTTTCGTTAGAAATATTTTTCTATAGAAAAATTTTCGTTAGAAATATTTTTCTATAGAAAAATTTTCGTTAGAAATATTTTTCTATAGAAAAATTTTCGTTAGAAATATTTTTCTATAGAAAAATTTTCGTTAGAAATATTTTTCTATAGAAAAATTTTCGTTAGAAATATTTTTCTATAGAAAAATTTTCGTTAGAAATATTTTTCTATAGAAAAATTTTCGTTAGAAATATTTTTCTATAGAAAAATTTTCGTTAGAAATATTTTTCTATAGAAAAATTTTCGTTAGAAATATTTTTCTATAGAAAAATTTTCGTTAGAAATATTTTTCTATAGAAAAATTTTCGTTAGAAATATTTTTCTATAGAAAAATTTTCGTTAGAAATATTTTTCTATAGAAAAATTTTCGTTAGAAATATTTTTCTATAGAAAAATTTTCGTTAGAAATATTTTTCTATAGAAAAATTTTCGTTAGAAATATTTTTCTATAGAAAAATTTTCGTTAGAAATATTTTTCTATAGAAAAATTTTCGTTAGAAATATTTTTCTATAGAAAAATTTTCGTTAGAAATATTTTTCTATAGAAAAATTTTCGTTAGAAATATTTTTCGTTAGAAAAATTTTTGTTAGAAATATTTTTCTTTAGAAAAATTTTCGTTAGAAATATTTTTCTTTAGAACATTTTTCGTTATAAATATTTTTCTATAGAACATTTTTCGTTATAAATATTTTTCTATAGAAAAATTTTCGTTAGAAATATTTTTTTAGAAACATTTTCGTTAGGAATATTTTTCTTTAGAAAAATTTTCGTTAGGAATATTTTTCTTTAGAAAAATTTTCGTTAGGAATATTTTTCTTTAGAAAAATTTTCGTTAGGAATATTTTTCTTTAGAAAAATTTTCGTTAGAAATATTTTTCTTTAGAACATTTTTCGTTATAAATATTTTTCTATAGAAAAATTTTCGTTAGAAATATTTTTTTAGAAACATTTTCGTTAGGAATATTTTTCTTTAGAAAAATTTTCGTTAGGAATATCTTTCTTTAGAAAAATTTTCGTTAGGAATATTTGTATCATTTAATTTCTTCTAATATCTTCGAATTCCCAAAGGCCTGATATTAATTCTGGCGAAAGCATTTAGAATCAGTTTTTTTATCTAATCTTATCGCCGAGAACGAAAAATATTTTATAAACAAATGAAATAATCGCTTTAATGTACATTCAAACGTAAAATGAGAAGGGAATATTGTTAATTTTTTGTTGATAAAAAATAAATATTTTATTTGCAAAAAAAAACGAACACCAATACTAAAATTACATACAGCCAAAAAGCAAATGTTAGTAAACTATACCTTTGAGTATGTGCACGAAGGTATGGAAGTAAATAAGGGAATTTGTGTCTGTCACAGGCAGTCCTTCACTCACCTACGGGCAATTGAAATTCAAATAAAACGAAGAAAAAACTAGAATGTGGGTTTTGATAAGATAAAAGACAAAAAATCGCAAAATATACACAAATTTTTGTTGGAAATATTTATCATTTAGTTTAGAACCAAAAAACCCCAAATGGTTTGTTGCCAAAAAAAAAAAAAACATAACAATAATTTGCCTATTTGCTATTTTTAGCAATTGTTGTTATAACCAACAGACAGACAACTACAAATACAAAAAGTATGTTACAACTTGTATGCATGTAACTGACAACAACAACTCAGCAAATTGTCTGACGTTTGTATTTATTGTCTGTTTATGTTTATGTCAAGCCATAATTTTTATGGCGTTTTTGTTTATAGTAGAAATTCCAGCATGAAAATCATACTAAATATTACCAGATAATGGCTAAAACAATATTCTCGACTTATCATCCTCAATCTTATGATAATGATGATTTCCATGATTTCCATGATGTTTATGTTGCTGGCCGGATTGTTGTTGTTGCTGCTGACGTTAATTTTGCGTTAGCAATAATTTAAATTTATCTTGTCTCTAGGGCGCACAAATTTAAATGTTTTGGAGTTTGGAAATAATAAACATAGAAACAAAAATAAAATTTTACATGTCGTTACTTTAATATAGAAAGGCCCTAAGTCGTTTTTCATTCAAATCGCTTTTTCAAGCTTTATCTAATATAATTTTCTAAAAATCTTTTAATTTTAAAAAAACATTATCTTATATTCTTAAACGAGCAATAATTGTACATATATATATATATATATATAGAATGGCTATCTCGAAAACGCCTCTAACGATTTTGATAAAATTTGGACAGTGGGTATCTTTTTTGATGTATAGGTCGAAGAAGAAGAAGGGAATTTTGGAACTTTTACCTCTAAGAGGGTAAAAAGGGGAAAAAATCGAAATCGCTATATCTCCTAAAGTAATAGGTATAGAAACAAAATTAAAATTACATTTTGAACATCTATAAAAATAAGCGGACAGGTGTTTGGTACTTTTTTGAAACTATGTCCGATAGGGGGTAAAAAAGGGTGAAAATAGTTTTTTTGGCACCTTAACCCACTCTTATATTTTAAACTAAAGAATATAGAAAGAAACTTGGTGGAAAGAAACTGCAATCAATAGATGTAAAAGAAACATGAAACACGTATTTGGTACTTTTTTGATTTTGGAGCCAAAATGGGGAAAAAAAGGGATAAAATGATAACTTAACATCTCCAAAGTAATATGAATAGGAACATTATACCTTATGTTAAATGCGTTTTAAAAAATTGTACCGAATTCAATTGGCACCAAAAAAGTACCAAACATACATATGGAACTTTTAGAAATTAGGGAATAAAAAGGGGGAAAAATTAGTATTATTTTAAACAAATGAATGTTTGTCTGTATGTATGTTCTTTATAGAATAGTAAACTGTGAATTTGATCATGTTATGCTCTTTAGCGAAGATGTTGCGGATAAGCCGGCGAAGGTTTTAAAGTTGATAAGACTAATTTCCGACAGATGGCGCCACTGAAAATTACTAAAAATTAATTAAATCGTAAACTGTACATTTGATCATGCTATGATCTTTAGCAAAGTTGTAGCGCATGAGCCGAAGAAGGCTTTTTAGTTGGTATGAATAATTTCCGACAGGTGGCGCTACAGAAAATTACTCAAAGTCAATTTAATCGTAATCTGTACATTTAATCATGCTACAATCTTTAGCAAAGTTGTTGCACATGAGCCGACGAAGGTTTCTTAGTTGGTATGAAGAAATTTCGACAGGTGGCTATTATCTTCAGCAAAGTTGTTACGGATAAGCCGAAGAAGGTTTATGAATTGGAATGAGCAAAGTGCTACAGGTGGCGCCACAGAAAATTACTCAAAGTGAATTAAATCGTAAACTGTGCATTTGATCATGTTATAATCATAAGCAAAGTTGTTACGAATAAGCAGACAAAGGTTTCTTATATGGTCTGAACAACTTCAGGTGGCTCCACTGCAAACTACTCAAAACGAATTAAATCGTAAACTGTGCATTTGATCAGACTATAATCTTTAGCAAAGTTGATGCGCATGAGTCGATGGAGGTTTCTGTTGATATGAATAATTTCCTTATTCAAAATGAGTTAAACTGTAAACTATGCAAACTTTGTGTTGGTCGGACAAAATAAATCAAATAATTCAAAATTAACTGAATATTTCTACAATGTCTTTCCTCTGAATTTATTTTAGCACTTTATAATATAAAATATATAAAAACTTTAAAGTTTTCCTTAAAATGCTTATCATAAAGCTCCGAGCAAGGCTCGGTCAACCAGGTACTTATAGTTTTAAATTCTTTAAAAAAATTAGTAAAAAAAAACTGCGTTTAAAAAATTTCTGTATTTTCAAAACTTAAGATTTTATTTAGTTTTTTTCCTCTCATGTAATGTAAGAAAAATGTTAGCGCTTTTCTATATTAAAGTAACGATATATTTTATAAAAATATGTTTGATAGAAAAATGAGAGAGGGGCTTTTATTAGATACCCTACACAAAAACTTTACATATTTTTCTATTAACCGAAAAATTTCTTAAAAAATTTATACCGAAAAATTTTCTATAAAATTTTTATACCGATAAATTTCCTTGAAATTTTCCATAAAATTATTATACCGAAAAATTTTCTTTAAAATTTTTATACCAAAAAATTTTCTTTAAAAATTTTATACCGAAAAATTTTCTATAAAATTTTTATACCTAAAAATGTCCTACAAAAATTTAAAAATGAAAATTTTTCTATAAAAATGTTATATCGAAAAATTTTCTATAAAAATGTTTATATCGAAAAATTTTCTATAAAAATGTTTATATCGAAAAATTTTCCATAAAAATGTTTATATCGAAAAATTATCTATAAAAATGTTTATATCGAAAAATTTTCTATAAAAATGTTTATATCGAAAATTTTTCTATCAAAATGTTTATATGGAAAATTTTTCTATTAAAATGTTTATATGGAAAATTTTTCTATTAAAATGTTTATATGGAAAATTTTTCTATAAAAAGGTTTATATCGAAAAATTTTCTATAAAATTTTTATATCGAAAAATTTTCTATAAAATTTTTATATCGAAAAATTTTCTATAAAATTTTTATATCGAAAAATTTTCTATAAAATTTTTATATCGAAAAATTTTCTATAAAATTTTTATATCGAAAAATTTTCTATAAAATTTTTATATCGGAAAATTTTCTATAAAATTTTTATATCGGAAAATTTTCTATAAAATTTTTATATCGGAAAATTTTCTATAAAATTTTTATATCGAAAAATTTTCTATAAAATTTTTATATCGAAAAATTTTCTATAAAATTTTTATATCGAAAAATTTTCTATAAAATTTTTATATCGAAAAATTTTCTATAAAATTTTTATATCGAAAAATTTTCTATAAAATTTTTATATCGAAAAATTTTCTATAAAATTTTTATATCGAAAAATTTTCTATAAAATTTTTATATCGAAAAATTTTCTATAAAATTTTTATATCGAAAAATTTTCTATAAAATTTTTATATCGAAAAGTTTTCTATAAAATTTTTATATCGAAAAATTTTCTATAAAATTTTTATATCGAAAAATTTTCTATAAAATTTTTATATCGAAAAATTTTCTATAAAAATGGTTATATCGAAAAATTTTCTATAAAAATGGTTATATCGAAAAATTTTCTATAAAAATGTTTATATCGAAAAAATTTCTATAAAAATGTTTATATCGAAAAAATTTCTATAAAAATATTTACATCGAAAAATTTTCTATAAAATTTTTACATCGAAAAATTTTCTATAAAATTTTTAAATCGAAAAATTTTCTATAAAATTTTTATATCGAAAAATTTTCTATAAAATTTTTATATCGAAAAATTTTCTATAAAATTTTTATATCGAAAAATTTTCTATAAAATTTTTATATCGAAAAATTTTCTATAAAATTTTTATATCGAAAAATTTTCTATAAAATTTTTATATCGAAAAATTTTCTATAAAATTTTTATATCGAAAAATTTTCTATAAAATTTTTATATCGAAAAATTTTCTATAAAATTTTTATATCGAAAAGTTTTCTATAAAATTTTTATATCGAAAAATTTTCTATAAAATTTTTATATCGAAAAATTTTCTATAAAAATGGTTATATCGAAAAATTTTCTATAAAAATGTTTATATCGAAAAAATTTCTATAAAAATGTTTATATCGAAAAAATTTCTATAAAAATATTTACATCGAAAAATTTTCTATAAAATTTTTACATCGAAAAATTTTCTATAAAATTTTTAAATCGAAAAATTTTCTATAAAATTTTTATATCGAAAAATTTTCTATAAAATTTTTATATCGAAAAATTTTCTATAAAATTTTTATATCGAAAAATTTTCTATAAAATTTTTATATCGAAAAATTTTCTATAAAATTTTTATATCGAAAAATTTTCTATAAAATTTTTATATCGAAAAATTTTCTATAAAATTTTTATATCGAAAAATTTTCTATAAAATTTTTATATCGAAAAATTTTCTATAAAATTTTTATATCGAAAAGTTTTCTATAAAATTTTTATATCGAAAAATTTTCTATAAAATTTTTATATCGAAAAATTTTCTATAAAATTTTTATATCGAAAAATTTTCTATAAAAATGGTTATATCGAAAAATTTTCTATAAAAATGGTTATATCGAAAAATTTTCTATAAAAATGTTTATATCGAAAAAATTTCTATAAAAATATTTACATCGAAAAATTTTCTATAAAATTTATACATCGAAAAATTTTCTATAAAATTTTTAAATCGAAAAATTTTCTATAAAATTTTTATATCGAAAAATTTTCTATAAAAATGTTTATATCGAAAAATTTTCTATAAAAATGTTTATATCGAAAAATTTTCTATAAAAATGTTTATATCGAAAAATTTTCTATAAAAATATTTACATCAAAAAATTTTCTATAAAAATATTTACATCGAAAAATTTTCTATAAAAATATTTACATCCAAAAATTTTCTACAAAAATATTTACATCGAAAAATTTTCTATAAAAGTTTTTATTTACATCGAAAAATTTTCTATAAAAATTTTTAACCGAAAATTTTTCTATAAAAATTTTTAACCGAAAATTTTTCTATAAAAATTTTTAACCGAAAATTTTTCTATAAAAATTTTTAACCGAAAATTTTTCTATAAAAATTTTTAACCGAAAATTTTTCTATAAAAATTTTTAACCGAAAATTTTTCTATAAAAATTTTTAACCGAAAATTTTTCTATAAAAATTTTTAGCCGAAAATTTTTCTATAAAAATTTTTAGCCGAAAATTTTTCTATAAAAATTTTTAACCGAAAATTTTTCTATAAAAATTTTTAACCGAAAATTTTTCTATAAAAATTTTTAAACGAAAATTTTTATATAAAAATTTTTAACCGAAAATTTTTCTATAAAAATTTTTAACCGAAAATTTTTCTATAAAAATTTTTAGCCGAAAATTTTTCTATAAAAATTTTTAACCGAAAATTTTTTATAAAAATTTTTAACCGAAAATTTTTCTATTAAAATTTTTAACCGAAAATTTTTCTATAAAAATTTTTAACCGAAAAATTTTCTATAAAAATTTTTAACCGAAAAATTTTCTGTAAATATTTTTAACCGAAAATTTTTTTATAAAAATTTTTAACCGAAAATTTTTCTATAAAAATTTTTAACCGAAAATTTTTCTATAAAAATTTTTAATCGAAAATTTTTCTATAAAAATTTTTAACCGAAAATGTTTCTCTACAAATTTTAAACCGAAAATTTTTCTATAAAAATTTTGTAACCGAAAATTTTTCTATAACAATTTTGTAAGCGAAAATTTTTCTATAAAAATTTTTAACCGAAGATTTTTCTATTAAAATTTTTAACCGAAAATTTTTCTATAAAAATTTTTAACCGAAAATTTTTCTATAAAAATTTTTAACCGAAAATTTTTCTATAAAAAATTTTAACCGAAAATTTTTCTATAAAAATTTTTAACCGAAAATTTTTCTATAAAAATTTTTAACCGAAAATTTTTCTCTACAAATTTTTAACCGAAAATTTTTCTATAAAAATTTTTAACCGAAAATTTTTCTATAAAAATTTTTAACCGAAAATTTTTCTATAAAAATTTTCGGTTACAAAATTTTTAACCGAAAATTTTTCTATAAAAATTTTTAACCGAAAATTTTTCTATAAAAATTTTTAACCGAAAATTTTTCTTTAAAAATTTTTAACCGAAAATTTTTCTATAAAAATTTTTAACCGAAAATTTTCCTATAAAAATTTTTAACCGAAAATTTTTCTATAAAAATTTTTAGCCGAAAATTTTTCTATAAAAATTTTTAACCGAAAATTTTTCTATAAAAATTTTTAACCGAAAATTTTTCTATAAAAATTTTTAACCGAAAATTTTTCTATGTAAATTTTTAGCCGAAATTTTTTCTATAAAAATTTTTAACCGAAAATTTTTCTATAAAAATTTTTAAACAAAAGTTTTACTATAAAAATTTGTATAGTAAAAAATTTTCCATAAAAATTTTTATACCAAAAAATTTTCTATAAAATTTTTAAATCGAAATATTTTCTATAAAAATTTTTTAACCGAAAAATTTTTCATAAAAGTTTTAAAAAAAAAAAAAAATTTCTATCGTAATTTAAGAATTTTAGCATTAAAATACATAACAATTAAAAGTTTTACATATTTAGAATTTTGGAATTCCATTCCATTTAAAGCAAATTTGATCTCATTCTATTTACATACATACTAAATATACATTTGTATGTAACCATATAGTCGACAGTCATCAACGACCTATATCCACCTACAATTTTTATAGTTGACCATAATCAAAATGTTTTATTTTATATTTTATTTAAATATTTACAACCTGATGTCAACATCATCATGAAACGATTTAGAAATTAATGTTTTACAAAAAATTTTTTTTGTTTTTCATAATTTTTCTTCAAAATTCTTGTTGTTGTTGTCAACATAAATTTTGTTGTTGGGATTTTATTTAAGGGCTTCTAAGGTCAACGAGAACATTTTTAACCAAAAAATAAACTACGGGTGAATATTTCTATATCATTGTAATATTTACTTTTTGTCTATTAATGTCAAAAGCCATAAATTCAAAATATGTCAGATTTGAAAATACATTTTGATAGTGGGTGTTATTTTTCCCCAAAAGTAAATAAAAAAACCATACAGAAACAATCGAAATAAACAAAAAATAATGATCCATTATAGATGGAAAATATTTGTCAAATTATATCTATATAACAAAGTGATATATCTTGTAATCTGTAATTCACAACAACAAAATGACAAAAACAGATATTGGATTTTTACATAAAAAAGTGATTTAGCTTTAGCCCGGAAAATAAATCTTCACCTTTATCAAATAAATTGTAAATATGTATATGTATGTATGTATAAAGTATCTGACTACTCGTATCTGATGGCTCTAAGTAAATAATGTAATTCGTATTTAATTTAATGGCCAAGTGGAGATTTCTTTTGATGACATTAAATTAAAATAAATAATACGCGGGTGTCACAAACATTTATGGCTTGAAATTCTTTGAAGTTGTCACTTTAATTTTAGTTTATTGCCCGTCGTCATGCGAGTATTTAAAAGATTTATTTGAAGAATAAATATTGAAAAATATACATAAGTGCTATGCACCAATTACAACGGACTTTTTGGTGCGATACGATTTTTTTTTATCAAAAATATTTCTATAGAAAATTTTTTTATCAAACATTTTTCTATAGAAAACTTTCCAACAAAAATTTTTCTATAAAAAATTTCTTTATCAAAATTTTTTCTACAGAAAATCATTTTATCAAAAATTTTTATATAGAAAATTTTTTTATAAAAAATGTTTTCTATAAAAAATCATTTTATCAAAAATTTTTCAATAGAAAATTTTTTGATCATTATTTTTCTATAGAAAATTTTTTTATCAAAAATTTTTTTCTCATTATTTTTTTATTAAAAATTTTTTTATAGAAAATTTTTTTATTAAAAATTTTCTATAGAAAATTTTCTATAGAAAATTTTTTTATCAAAAATTTTTCTATAGAAAATTTTTTTATCAAAAATTTTTCTATAGAAAATTTTTTTATCAAAAATTTTCTATAGAAAATTTTTTTATCAAAAATTTTCTATAGAAAATTTTTTTATCAAAAATTTTCTATAGAAAATTTTTTTATCAAAAATTTTCTATAGAAAATTTTTTTATCAAAAATTTTCTATAGAAAATTTTTTTATACAAAATTTTTCTATAGAAAATTTTTTTATCAAAAATTTTTCTATAGAAAATTTTTTTATCAAAAATTTTCTATAGAAAATTTTTTTACCAAAAATTTTTCTATAGATAATTTTTTTATCAAAAATTTTATATATAAAATTTTTTTATCAAAAATTTTATATAGAAAATTTTTTTATTTATGATCATTATTTTTTTTATCAAAAATTTTTCTATAGGAAATTTTTTTATCAAAATTTTTCTATAGAAAATTTTTTATCAAAATTTTTCTACAGAAAATTTTTTATCAAAAATTTTTCTATAGAAAATTTTTTATCAAAAATTTTTCTATAGAAAATTTTTTTATCAAAATTTTTCTATAGAAAATTTTTTTATCAAAAATTTTCGATAGAAAATTTTTTTATCAAAAATTTTCTATAGAAAATTTTTTTATCAAAAATTTTTTTATAGAAAATTTTTTTATCAAAAATTTTCTATAGAAAATTTTTTTATCAAAAATTTTCTATAGAAAATTTTTTTATCAAAAATTTTCTATAGAAAATTTTTTTATCAAAAATTTTCTATAGAAAATTTTTTTATCAAAAATTTTCTATAGAAAATTTTTTTATCAAAAATTTTCTATAGAAAATTTTTTTATCAAAAATTTTCTATAGAAAATTTTTTTATCAAAAATTTTCTATAGAAAATTTTTTTATCAAAAATTTTCTATAGAAAATTTTTTTATCAAAAATTTTCTATAGAAAATTTTTTTATCAAAAATTTTCTATAGAAAATTTTTTTATCAAAAATTTTCTATAGAAAATTTTTTTATCAAAAATTTTTCTATAGAAAATTTTTTTATCAAAAATTTTTCTATAGAAAATTTTTTTATCAAAAATTTTTCTATAGAAAATTTTTTTATCAAAAATTTTTCTATAGAAAATTTTTTTATCAAAAATTTTTCTATAGAAAATTTTTTTATCAAAAATTTTTCTATAGAAAATTTTTTTATCAAAAATTTTTCTATAGAAATTTTTTTTATCAAAAAGAAAATTTTTTTATCAAAAATTTTTCTATAGAAAATTTTTTTATCAAAAATTTTTCTATAGAAAATTTTTTTATTAAAAATTTTTCTATAGAAAATTTTTTTATTAAAAATTTTTCTATAGAAAATTTTTTTATTAAAAATTTTTCTATAGAAAATTTTTTTATCAAAAATTTTCTATAGAAAATTTTTTTATCAAAAATTTTCTATAGAAAATTTTTTTATCAAAAATTTTATATAGAAAATTTTTTTATCAAAAATGTTCTATAGAAAATTTTTTTATCAAAAATTTTTCTATAGAAAATTTCTTTTATCAAAAATTTTTCTATAGAAAATTTTTTTATCAAAAATTTTTCTATAGAAAATTTTTTTATCAAAAATTCTAATATTAAACAATTTTAGATTTTTATATATTATTAGATATTTTCGATCCAAAAAATTTTCTATAGAAAAATTTTTAATAAAAATATTTTTCTTCGGAAAATTTTTCAATAACAATAATTTTCTGTAAAAAATTTCGATAAAAATATTTTTATATTCAAAAATTTGAAATCTTATATGGAAAAGTTTTTGATAAAAAAAAAAAAATTTATAGAAATATTTTAGATAAAAAAAATTTTCTATGGAAAATTTTTTGATGAAAAATTTTTGTTGAAAAAGTTTTCTATAGAAAAATTTTTGTTTATCAATTTTTTTATCAAAAATTTTCTATAGAAAATTTTTTTATCAAAAATTTTCTATAGAAAATTTTTTTATCAAAAATTTTCTATAGAAAATTTTTTTATCAAAAATTTTCTATAGAAAATTTTTTTATCAAAAATTTTCTATAGAAAATTTTTTTATCAAAAATTTTTCTATAGAAAATTTTTTTATCAAAAATTTTTCTATAGAAAATTTTTTTATCAAAAATTTTTCTATAGAAAATTTTTTTATCAAAAATTTTTCTATAGAAAATTTTTTTATCAAAAATTTTTCTATAGAAAATTTTTTTATCAAAAATTTTTCTATAGAAAATTTTTTTATCAAAAATTTTTCTATAGAAATTTTTTTTATCAAAAAGAAAATTTTTTTATCAAAAATTTTTCTATAGAAAATTTTTTTATTAAAAATTTTTCTATAGAAAATTTTTTTATTAAAAATTTTTCTATAGAAAATTTTTTTATTAAAAATTTTTCTATAGAAAATTTTTTTATCAAAAATTTTCTATAGAAAATTTTTTTATCAAAAATTTTCTATAGAAAATTTTTTTATCAAAAATTTTATATAGAAAATTTTTTTATCAAAAATGTTCTATAGAAAATTTTTTTATCAAAAATTTTTCTATAGAAAATTTCTTTTATCAAAAATTTTTCTATAGAAAATTTTTTTATCAAAAATTTTTCTATAGAAAATTTTTTTATCAAAAATTTTTCTATAGAAAATTTTTTTTTAACAAAAATTTTTCTATAGAAAATTTTTTTATAGAAAATTTTTTTATCAAAAATTTTTCTATAGAAAATTTTTTTATCAAAATTTTTCTATAGACAATTTTTTTAACAAAATTTTTGTGTAGAAAATTTGTTTATCAACATTTTCTATAAAAAAGTTTTTTATCAAAAATATTTCTTTAAAAAATTTTTCTATAGAAAAATTTTTATCAAAAATTTTTCTATGGAAAATTTTTTATCAAAAATTTTTCAATGGAAAATTTTTTATCAAAAATTTTTCTATGAAAAATTTTTTATCAAAAATTTTTTTAATTTTTTTTAATTCTTAGGAAAATTTTTTATCAAAATTCTTCTATAGAAAATTTTTTTATAAAAAATTTTTCTACAGAAATTTTTCTTTTTTAACAAAAATTTAGCTATAGAAATTTTTTTGTTAAAAAATTTTCTATAGAAAATTTTTTATCAAAAGTTTTTGTATAGAAAATTTTTTTATGAAAAATTTTCCTATAGAAAACCTTTTTATCAAAAAATTTTTTTTTATTATTTTTCTATAGAAAATTTTTTTTATAAAAAAATTTTCTATACAAAATCTTTTTATCACGAATTTTCTATGGAAAATTTTTTTATCAAAAATTTTTTTATAAAAAAGTTTTTATCACAAATTTTTCTATAGAAATTATTTTATCAAAAATTTTTCTATACAAAATGTTTTTATCAAAAATTATTCTATAGAAAATCATTTTATCAGAAATTTTTCTATAGACAATTTTTTATCAAAAATTTTTCTATAGAAAATTTCTTTATGAAAATTTTTTCTATAGAAAATCTTGGTATCAAAAATTTGTCTATAGAAAATTTTGGTATCAAAAATTTTTCTATAGAAAATTTGTTTACCAAAAATATTTCTTTAAAAAATTTTGTAATCAAAAATGTTTCTATAAAAAATGTTATTATCAAAAATTTTTCTATATAAAACTTTTTCAACAAAAATTTTTCTATAGAAAATTTCTTTATTAAAACTGTTCTATAGGAAATCTTTTTATCAAAAATGTTTCTATAGAAAACTTTTTCAACAAAAATTTTTCTATAGAAAACTTTTTCAACAAAAATTTTTCATCAAAAAATTTTCCATAGAAAATTTTTTTTATCTAAAATATTTCTATAAAATTTTTTTTTTTTGTCAAAAACTTTTCCATATAAGATTTCAAATTTTTGAATATAAAAATATTTTTATCGAAATTTTTTACAGAAAATTATTGTTATTGAAAAATTTTCCGAAGAAAAATATTTTTATTAAAAATTTTTCTATAGAAAATTTTTTGGATCGAAAATATCTAATAATATATAAAAATCTAAAATTGTTTAATATTAGAATTTATTTCCGTTTTGAAAAATATTCCTAATATTTAAAAAAATATTCCCAATATTTAAAAAAATATTCCCAATGATTACAAAAAAAAAAATAGTGTGGCGGCAACAATGTTCGAGATTATATTTCTTTGTTCTCTTGAACCATATATTTTGTTGCTATATATTAGATTTTGATTTGTTTCATGCCTATTTTGTTTTTGTATTTCCTTAAACAAAGCGGCACCAACTCTATTAACATCCAAATTCCAACTGAATGATTTTAATACTAATTTTCACGAGTTTTATTAATGATCGTGGTATTTACGAAAATTAAAAAAAATCATCGGCTGCTGGTGGTATGACCAGCTCCTAGTTATGACCAAAGATAAGCAGTCCATCCCACCAGGAGCCGAAGATTTTGTGTAATTTTAATAAATATTACGATCGTTAATGAAACTCGTGAAAATGAGTATTAACCCCTTGAATTATCAATTAGCGCAACGAAGTTCGCTTCAAACTGTTCGCACACAATTTGCACTAAACAAACCAGTTTTGATGCTTGAGAACAGTCGCAAAACGAGTCAGACTCGAGATAATCATGTTAGGCACAGAAATTGTACTACGAGTAAGACTCGTGATAATCATGTTAGGCACAGAAATTGTACCACGAGTAAGACTCGTGATAATCATGTTTGGCACAGAAATTATACCACGAGTCAGACTCGTGGAAATACGTGAAGGGGTTAAAAGCATTCAGTTGAGATTTGGATCAGGGATTGCCAACATGGTACAATTGTACTTTTTTGATACATTTTAAAACTGAGATTTAACATTTTTTTGGTACCGTGGTACTCCCGAGTCCTTCTTGATACAATTTAGAAATCATTAAAAAGTTGATCCATATAACAACTTCGAAACCTCAAACTTTTTTATAATTAGCTAATGATGTTGGATTAATATGAAAAACATACAAAAATGGGTATATAAAAAATAAGTCTCTTTGAATTGATTTAAAATTCTGATGGAAAAATACATTTCTATTAAAATAGCGTTAAATTGGTCGATAATTTCGATTTGACGAAATTGAGAAACAAAATCTACTTTAGAATACAGAAATTAAAATTTTATAAAATAAAATCAAATTTACATATTTTTTTATACTGAAAAGGGTACTTTTTTTAGGGACCGTACCCAAATTCACTTTGTAAGTTTTAGAACATTTTGTTAAATAATTAATAAAACTCCAAAATGTTTCATTGGCATGTTATATATGTTGCAATCCATAGAAGCAATAATAATTTCAATTCTGCTTATAAAAACTGCTAATATATAACAATTCACGTGATTTTTTTTATAACAGTGGAGAAAAAAAGGGTTTTTGTCGAAATCCTTTGATTTTAAGTCCCTGGTACGGCTAAACGTTTTTACTAACACTTTGGAACTTTTTTTTTACTTTTTTCGAATTCATTTAAAAAACTATTGCAAAACCCAAAAAAGTAGTTTAGAAAACGGTATGAAAAAAAAATACTTTTGTTCTTTCTATGCAAAAGTGACTTAAATATATTGAGGCCTCAAAAAAGCAAAAAAAGTCAAAGTTTTTAAAAATGTTTAAAATAATAATTTTTTTATTGCATATGCTCAGGAGAGTCTTGAAGGACGTAAAATCTATAATATTAATACGCAAGCACCCATTTATTATCCCCTTTTACGCTTTAATTATACACTCATTTCTGGGAAATTTTATACCATTTGAAAGGTATTTTTCCGTAGATCAGATCAGAATCTATATTTTATTAAAATCGGTTCAGTTTTAAAAAATCGGTTTGGTATTTAAAAATCTTACTAACACAATAAAGAAAACTCACATGCATATGAAATTCACTATTAAGAATCAAACAAGAGAAATTGTATGCAAACATGTTTTCTTTTGTTTTTATTATTTTTGGTGAGTGATGAGAATAAAAGAGTATATTTGTGGGGAGATAGTGGTAAACAAAGACAAAAATAAAGAGTATTTTATTACAATTAAATAAATGTTTTTGTTTTGTAAAATAATAGCAACAAAAATTATTGATATTGTTTTTATTATTTGTGGTGAGGGAGTGAAAGACAAAATTATTATTTTGGAAGATTTGACAAAAAAGTGCTTAAAATGTAAATCTTTCAAATTAGAATTATTTGAAGTTAAATTTTTATGGAATTTTGTTTTTTGGGTTGGATTATTGGGATAAAATTTTCGAGTGATTGAGGAATAAATATTGTGTTAAAAAATTAAATAATATTGCAGGGAAGGGCACGCATGAGATCATTAAGAGCTATTTTACAATGCCAATTTTTTTAGGAATCATAGTAGTAGATTAGATTAGATAGGAGGTCCTCACAGAAAACTGTAAGATTATGCACAAGACCATAGGTGTTGATCCATAGTGCGTCCTCGATTAAGAAGCTTCATTTCGAGAAGCATTACCAACACTTAGCACATTTTGTTTTCCTCCTTTATCAGTTCACATAAAGCTTCGACAATTTGATATATTTTATCATCTTTAGAGGATGCACGTTCCTTAGATCTTCTAGATTCTGAAAAAAGTAAGAATCAAAACATTTAAATCGATTGTTAGATAGTGCAACACATTGACAAAGGAAGTGGTATGTAAAAATCATAGTAGTAAAGAGTTGGAAAAGAAAATTGTGACTTATACCCAAAAAGGATGTTACCGATTAAAAAAAAACAGTCTTTTGAAGGAAAGTTTATAATAATTACATATTATTATCAAGAAAATGAATTAAATGATCGGTCTGAATCAAATGTGTAATATCAGGAAGGAATATTAAAAGGCAAATCTTGCATTGCCACTGGAATGGTTTTAGACTGTAAATTTCTACAGATTCCAAGTAGTTCGTGGTTCTCGCAGTTAATTATGCAGTAAAATGATAATAAATTTGAAATATTAGGATCTTTGTTAAAAAGTTCAATAAGACCTTGATTTCTCCATCATTTTTTTCAGTCCGTTAGTAACGCTTACAAGTTTATCTGTTCATCACTTCACAGAGCGCTGTTTTGACATCGATAACGCAAGTTGTTTTGGTAAGAGCTACTAAGTCTAACTCTTTTTCCTTCTCATTCACTTCTGAAGATGCAAAAACGGTTAATTATGGAATATCTTGGAATCAGTAAACTCTTCGAAGGCTACACAATTTTTAATTATAGTTTTACCAAATTGGCCAATTCGACGCTCTATTGTACGAAGTGACATAGAAATCAATGAGATCAATTTCCCCACATATCCGTTTAGCCCGAGCAATTTTAAAAACTTGCTACATCGACACTGTCATTTTTGACTTCAAGCTCTGATTGTGATGAGTTTTTTTTTAAGAGAAGTAGCACTCAGTCAAATACTACCTATACAATTGCATATAAAGTATATACGAATTGGGTAACCTTCTTTGGAAAGGGGATAGTAGAGAAGAGAAAGGTGATGAAAGGGAGAGATAAAGCAACACTGTAATTGCACATCATATCTATTTTTAGAACAGTGAAGTGCCATTTGTTGTTATTTAGACGCATTTTTTTGTTTTACAGCCAATTTTATTTATTTTTCGTAGACGGCGTGTTATTGCTGTAGTCTTACCGCCGACGGAAGATGCTGTGGTAATTAATAATTTTAATTCTGTTATCATTGACTCCCAGTGGAGCATAGGGCCTCAGGCTCAATGCGATATTACGTGCTAACCAACTAAGCTACAGCACGGGAAATTTGTATTCACAATGAACTAGATGACGGTCGATTGTGTCGACCGCAGGATACGCTAGTATTTTAGAAAAGTCTTAATAATTAGAGAAGTTTTGAATTTTGAATAAATTCATAATTTTCATTAAAATAAAAAAATGTTGTTCCTAGTACCCCATAAGTTCTTTAGGATGACACCCATATGGGCAAATCCGAAAAACATTAAACCAAGGACAAAATTTTAAAACTGTCAAAATCACGTATTTGATTTTTGATTGCTCTCTTCGTGAATGGTAGGTCTTTATTTGCATATACACTTTTTAAAAGTTCATAAAAATCGCAAAAACATCCATTTAGTTATCAAGTCTGCTTAATTTTATCCAAATAGATGTAAAAAACCCCATCAAAAGTAAGTATAAATAACGTCAAGTAAAAAGGACCCACAGTGTGTAGCGTCCGTCACAGAAATAAAGGTTTTTTTTAATTTGACTAGTGCAATTTTTATTCTCCAATTTTCTCCAACTTGGTTCGTAAAGAGAACTTATAGTTTGTTATAAATTAGGCTAAAAATATATAGATGTTTATATAGCATTTTACAGAATAATATGTATAGGAAAGTGTGTAACGTCCCTCACAGTATATATTTTTAACAAAATGATATTTATTAAATACAATATTTACGAACACATATATGTCTAATTCATAAAGCAATAACACTGTCTATATCCACAGATTAAATTTAAGATATTAGGTGTTAAAAAAATATACAGTGAGGCAAATTAGAAGATTTTGAAAAATGTTTTTGTTTTTTTTTTTTTTTTGGATTTTTGGGACACTCTAACAACTAGCCGCCGCATTCTTGGAACGAAATATAAGATGTAAAAAGTTTAAAACTTTAAATAAATACTAGCGTATCCTGCGGTCAACACAATCGACCGTCATCTAGTTTATTGTGAATACAAATTTCCCGTGCTGTGGCTTAATTGGTTAGCACGTAATATCACATTGAGCCTGGGTTCGATCCCCGGTCTCGGCAACAACAATTTCTGTAATTATTAATTTTTATTAAATTTAAGGTCCTATGCTCCACTGGGAGTCAATGATAACAGCATTCAAATTATTAATTACCACAGCATCTTCCGTCGGCGGTCAGCCTACAGCAATAACACGCCGTCTACGAAAAATAAATAAAATTGGCTGTAAAACAAAAAAAATGCGTCTAAATAACAACAAATGGCACAACTTCACTGTTCTAAAAATAGATATGATGTGCAATTACAGTGTTGCTTTATCTCTCCCTTTCATCACCTTTCTCTTCTCTACTATCCCCTTTCCAAAGAAGGTTACCCAATTCGTACATATAAACTCTATATGCAATTCTATAGGTAGTTTTGACTGAGTGCTACATCTCTTTAAAAAAAAAACTCATCACAATCAGAGCTTGAAGTCAAAAATGACAGTGTCGATGTAGCAAGTTTTTAAAATTGCTCGGGCTAAACGGATATGTGGAGAAATTGATCTCATTGATTTCTATGTCACTTCGTACAATAGAGCGTCGAATTGGCCAATTTGGTAAAACTATAATTAAAAATTGTGTAGCCTTCGAAGAGTTTACTGATTCCAAGATATTCCATAATTAACCGTTTTTGCATCTTCAGAAGTGAATGAGAAGGAAAAAGAGTTAGACTTAGTAGCTCTTACCAAAACAACTTGCGTTATCGATGTCAAAACAGCGCTCTGTGAAGTGATGAACAGATAAACTTGTAAGCGTTACTAACGGACTGACAAAAATGATGGAGAAATCAAGGTCTTATTGAACTTTTTAACAAAGATCCTAATATTTCAAATTTATTATCATTTTACTGCATAATTAACTGCGAGAACCACGAACTACTTGGAATCTGTAGAAGCTTACAGTCTAAAACCATTCCAGTGGCAATGCAAGATTTGCCTTTTAATATTCCTTCCTGATATTATACATTTGATTCAGACCGATCATTTAATTCATTTTCTTGATAATAATATGTAATTATTATAAACTTTCCTTCAAAAGACTGTTTTTTTTTAATCGGTAACATCCTTTTTGGGTATAAGTCACAATTTTCTTTTCCAACTCTTTACTACTATGATTTTTACATACCACTTCCTTTGTCAATGTGTTGCACTATCTAACAATCGATTTAAATGTTTTGATTCTTACTTTTTTCAGAATCTAGAAGATCTAAGGAACGTGCATCCTCTAAAGATGATAAAATATATCAAATTGTCGAAGCTTTATGTGAACTGATAAAGGAGGAAAACAAAATGTGCTAAGTGTTGGTAATGCTTCTCGAAATGAAGCTTCTTAATCGAGGACGCACTATGGATCAACACCTATGGTCTTGTGCATAATCTTACAGTTTTCTGTGAGGACCTCCTATCTAATCTAATCTACTACTATGATTCCTAAAAAAATTGGCATTGTAAAATAGCTCTTAATGATCTCATGCGTGCCCTTCCCTGCAATATTATTTAATTTTTTAACACAATATTTATTCCTCAATCACTCGAAAATTTTATCCCAATAATCCAACCCAAAAAACAAAATTCCATAAAAATTTAACTTCAAATAATTCTAATTTGAAAGATTTACATTTTAAGCACTTTTTTGTCAAATCTTCCAAAATAATAATTTTGTCTTTCACTCCCTCACCACAAATAATAAAAACAATATCAATAATTTTTGTTGCTATTATTTTATAAAACAAAAACATTTATTTAATTGTAATAAAATACTCTTTATTTTTGTCTTTGTTTACCACTATCTCCCCACAAATATACTCTTTTATTCTCATCACTCACCAAAAATAATAAAAACAAAAGAAAACATGTTTGCATACAATTTCTCTTGTTTGATTCTTAATAGTGAATTTCATATGCATGTGAGTTTTCTTTATTGTGTTAGTAAGATTTTTAAATACCAAACCGATTTTTTAAAACTGAACCGATTTTAATAAAATATAGATTCTGATCTGATCTACGGAAAAATACCTTTCAAATGGTATAAAATTTTCCAGAAATGAGTGTATAATTAAAGCGTAAAAGGGGATAATAAATGGGTGCTTGCGTATTAATATTATAGATAGGAAAGTGTGTAACGTCCGTCACATTATATATTTTTTACAAAATGATATTTATTAAATACAATATTTACGAACACATATATGTCTAATTCATAAAGCAATAACACTGTCTATATCCACAGATTAAATTTAAGATATTAGGAGTTAAAAAAATATACAGTGAGGCAAATTAGAAGATTTTGAAAATTGTTTTTGTTTTTTGGGACACTCTAACAACTAGCCGCCGCATTCTTGGAACGAAAAATAAGATGTAAAAAGTTTAAAACTTTAAATAAATATATGTATGCAGCCGTTTTGTGAAATATTAAATTGTGCCCAAAAATTCCATTCTAACCGCGAACATGAAAAGGAATTAGATGAAATTCGGGAAAAAATAAAACCATTATTTTCACTGATTAACTAATCCTTAAAAAAATATGAAGTATGATTCTTTTCCTTATAATAAACTTTTAAGTAAAAACTGTATCGTCCGTCATGTAGCGTCGGCAACAGTACATTTATAGATTTTTTGTGAAACTGGAAACTTAAAAATATTTTGTAAAAGCTGTTTTGTAATCCTCTGATTTTCCTCTATCTTTAATGTATTTACAATTTTTTTTTACTATGACCGATTTGATGAAAATTACCGAAACATGTGTTGAAAAAAAGTCACTTTCATTTTTTGTAGCGCCCGTCGCAGCACTTTAAAAGCGGATATCTTTTTCCTCCAAAAGAAGTACATATGTAAATTAACAAACACCATTCGATAGCACAATCCATGGGCTAAATTTCTGTGCAAAAATATTTAGTGTAGAACGGCAATGGGATACATTTAAGTACACCAAAATACGTACAAATGTATCGTCCGTCACGCAGGATTTGCCCATATGTTCTTGATAAACATTTAAAACTTAATCCTAAATCCTGCAGAGTTTTGCCTTCTTTATAAAATTTTAGGTAAATTTTCTTATCTTCATCTAATTGCTTTATTATTCTCTTTGTCTTAAAATTAAACAAATTTCTTAATAATAAAAAAAAATCATTAAATTTAAACCTTACTTTCTCTTCAAATATTCTGTTAAAATAATCTTTAATATATTCACTTTAATTTCCTTGAATTCCCTTTAAGGAATAAAAGGAAACATAAGACAAATAAATAAAAAACAAATCTGATATTTTATGTTTCTACTCTAAGGATACGAGCACATGTACGAGTATGTTATGTAGTTAGTACTTTTTTCTTCTTCTTTCTTTGTTGTCAATTTAAATTCATCCCTCTACGGTATTGTCCTGTTAACAAAAGTTCAATTGAGGACAAACAACAAATTTTTCCAAAGATTTTTCAGTGCTAACAACGGCAAGGACTTGAAGGCAAAAAAGCGAAAAAAAACCGGCAGCAAATAAAGAGCAAAAAAATCCTAACACACGTTAAGGCAGTAAAAAAAAGAAGAAATCTTAAATATTTCAAGGATATCCGAAACAAATCAAGGATACATTCAAAACACCCTCACTTTTTCTATGTTATTTCTTGACATGGTATTTTCTGCAATTTATTTGCTAGCGCTTAAAGCTGCACCCTTTCTTTTTTAGAACCAGGACACAAACACATAAATTCAGGATATACACACACTCTCTTTTTATTTATACTCACAGGATAATCGTCTTGTTTAAGAGCATGAAAAGGAAAAGCATCATGTGTCTTTAAAAAAAATACCGAATTTTTTTTCCAATGACTTAAAATTAAAGTCAAACAAACATTTTGCTAAAGGATCTAAAGAAAAAATTTTAAGAGATTAAATCAAATATAAAATATGGTCAAGACCGACAATATTTGGCACTACACCTTATATCAATCACATAAAGAGAATTTTAATAACTTCTGGCCGAATGAGAACCAGGCGTCTTTAAATCCCATCAGAGGTGTAATTATACCATCATATTCTTGAGATTCAACTTTAAAGCCTTAAGATCTTCTAAGATAAATAGAATTTGTTTTAATTTTATAAATAAAGTATCCCTAGAAAACAAGCTATAATTCCCCTATATTTTTCTGTTCATATTAACAAGTTGAGATTTCAACCGATCTATTAAGAATGACTTAATACTCATACAAATGTGGGCAATATGGGTTTTAAAATTTAGGATTTTATTAGTAAAGGACAATAAAAATATAAATCTGGCGACTTTGTTGCTTAATATTAAGGAAATCATGCAAAAACTGCAAAAAATATTAATTATGAACTTATTTTCAATTCAAATTTGGAAAATTTTCTTTTATTTGACAGTTTTTCTATAAAAAAGAAAATAACATTTTGCTAAAGGATCTAAAGAAAAAATTTTAAGAGATTAAATAAAATATAAAATATGGTCAAGACCGACAAAATTTAGCACTACACCTTATATCAATCACATAAAGAGAATTTTGATAACTTCTGGCCGAATGTGGACGAGGTGTAATCATACCAACATATTCTCGAGATTTATCTTTAAAGCCTTAAAATCTTCTAAGTTAAATGGAATTTCTTTTAATTTTATAAATATAATATCCCTAGAAAACCAGCTATAACTCCCCTATATTTTTCTCTTCATATTAACAAGTTGAGATTTCGACCGATCTATTAAGAATGACTTAATACTCATGCAAATGTTGGCAATATGGGTCTTAAAGTTTAGGATTTCCTCAGTAAAGGACAACGAAAATATAAATCTGGGTACTTTGTTACTTAATATTAAGGAAATCATGCAAAAACTACAAAAAATAATACTTATGAACTTTTTTGCATTTCAAATTTGGAAAATTTAACATTTAAATTTAAATTTGTTTAGTAGTATTTATTTATATCAAGTAGCATTTAATAACTATATAAGGCTTTCTGTGCTTAGTTATATAATGGAAGAATAAATAAAAAAAAAAAAAATTATTTTATTTGGCAGTTTTTCTATATAAAAGAAAATAATCTACCGATGGTGATGACAACTTTCTTTACTATATAAAGTTGAGGTTACAGCCGATCCATTAGGAATGACTGAATACTTAAACAAATCCCAGCAATATGGACCTTAAAATTTTATATTTCGTCTGGACATGAATTTAAAAACAATATAATCGTTTTTTAAACTAAATAAAAAAATCTGAAATTTTCTGAAAACTACAAAAGTTTAAATCCTTCAGAAGTTTTTAAGAATTTCTTTCTTAATTTAGTGACCCTAAAATTTTACAAACATATTATTTTTAGTTTAAATGTGACCCGATGTATTAAGAATGACTTTATATTTTAACAGAAACAGTCAAAATGGGTCATAAAATTGAAGAAATTAATAGACGTTAAAGAAAAAATATAAATCTTTGAATTTTTTACGGCATAATCCATAGTTTACTAAAAATCAAGTTATATTATCCAGAAATTGATTCTATTTTACACATTTAGTATAAACAGACAAAAATCAATAATTTCCCATCAAAATTATCTTAATATCTTCAAGTTGAGATTTCAACCGATTTATTAAGAATGACCCTAATCCTAAGGTAATTCTTGCAATATGGGTCTTAAACTTTAGGAAATTCATAGCTGAACATTAGAAAAATATAAACTTTAGAGATTTCTTACCACACATAACAATTTTACTAAAAATCAAGTTATATTATCCTGGAATTGATTCTAATTTATACATTCAGTATAAACAGACGAAAATCAATAATTTCCCAGCAAAATTATCTTAATATCTTGAAGTTGAGATTTCAACCGATTTATTAAGAATTACTCTTTTCCTAATGTAATTCTTGCAATATGGGTCTTAAACTTTAGCAAATTCATAGCTGAACATAATATAAATATAAACTTTAGAGATTTCTTACCACACATAAAAATTTTATTAAAAATCAAGTTATATTATCCTGGAATTGATTCTTATTTACACTTTCAGTATAAACAGACAAAAATCAATAATTTCCTATCAAAATTATCTTAATATCTTCAAGTTGAGCTCTCAACCGATTTATTAAGAATGACCCTTTTCCTAATGCAATTCTTGCAATATGGGTCTTAAACTTTAGGAAATTCATAGCTGAACAAAAGAAAAATATAAACTTTAGAGATTTCCTACAACACAAAAGAATTTTAAGGCAAAAATATACATTCGTACATGTTAAAAACTTAAAAGTTTTTCTAACAAAATTTGATTTTCAATTTCTGAAAAACTGTACAAGGCACATAAATATTTTTTTGCAGTTATAAAGCTTATTTTATTGTTTATGTAAAACACTTTCAAAAATTTCAAAAAACGAAACCTAATTGACCTTTTTTGCAATTAAAATTTTGGAATATAAAAATTTGTCATTTTTCATAAAATTCGATTTTTTGGATCCGTTTATGAATTCACTCTACCTTTTATTTTTGAAATCTAAAGAGAATATATGGGGCTATATAACTGCATTTCAAAAAGTTGCAAAATCGGTTTGACTCTTTTGTTATATGTTCGAAAACACAACAATTTTCTTAAAAATAAAACAAATTCCCTTCAATGCTGTACGTAAGGGGAATGTTGCTTTGACTTAAATTTTAGTTTAAAGTCATCCTTGAACTCCATTCTCTACGACTATATAATAAAACATTAACTTTTAATAAAAACTTCTTCGTAAAAAGTGAAAAATTGATACCAATTAAAAAATATGTACTTTTTTGATCAGCGAAAAATATTTGATTTTAGAAATTTCTCAACATTAAACGGTTTAAGATATTTGAAAACAGTTTTCACTATTTTACTTCCAGATCTTTTGGCTATATGTCAGAATTTTAAAAAGAAAATATGGGTTCAATATAGAATGCATAATGGGTCAAAAGCTAAAAAAGTCGAAGATAATTTTTTTTTTTATTTTTGAAATGAAATAACTTAAAACTCATAACAGCTATTATAGTAAAGAAGGCATGTTTTTTCTTCATTTCTTCAATTATATTCCAAAATGTAAAAAATCGATCACATTAGGCAATAATTGAAGGAGCTACACGATCCAAAAGCTTTTTTACTTCTGAGGTGCGCTACTTTGACTCATAGTGATTCACCATGTATAAACACATGGTAACCACAAATCTAAAATTTAGAAAGCTTGGGTCCTCCTTAACAATTCGCTTATACATACTGATGCATTCAGACTTACAGTTTAGAAGATACAGATATATTACCACTTTTTTTTTGTTTCAAACCACTGTGCAGCGTGAGAAGATCCCGTAGCCTACTGGATAATTGAGTCGAGAGCCACACTGAAGGAGATACAAATATACCGTTAAAATAATTGACTTTAAAAGAAATTCAAAGACGATAGATATATTAAAGATTGATGTCGTACCTATATTTTCTGTCCGTTACAAACTCTAGCCCAAATCCTCTCTTAACCTATGCAAGCGTAGGGCACAAAAACCCCAAAAACAAACAATAAACTTAATGTAGCAACAAAAAAACAAAGAAGTTGAAAATTAAAACACACAAAAAATAAAAATAAAATAGAGATTCCAAAGCCATAAAAACTTTAACTACATTTTCATTTTACATACATTTAGCTACGCATCCTTTCAAAACATTCAATGATTTTTTGCTTAAAAGGGAATCAACATCATCATCAGCATCATCACGATGATGAACATCCCAGCACCATCAACATCTCACCCATCTTTGCCACGTTACTCTAGTCTATTTATCGTGTTCTGCAAAACAGTTTCAACCCTCTTACGATTACTAGACTATAATGTTTTATATTTTTCTTTTTTTTTTGTTTCATTTTTCCTGATTTTAATGACTAAAACATGCTGTTTCTTTATCGTCCCCGTTTGGTTGTAGTCAGTCGTTCAAATGGCGTCAACAAATCAATTCCACATCACAGGATTCTGATGAATGAGCGAGCAACTTCTGCATAGTCCTCTAGTCGTACTTAGTAGTCCTTGTGCTCGTATTTGGTGCGTATATGAGTGTCTGTGTATTTGTGTGTAGTCCATTGGAGAAGAGTAAAATGATGATGGTGACTACCACCAGCTTTATTTTAATTTTTATTGTCTCAACCCAAAGCTGCTTATACAGAGTCCTTGTTCTATTATATTTAAGAAGAACTGCGCAAAGAAAGCTTCTTTAATGGTTTTTAGTTCAGTTTAATAACCGAAACTAATCCCTAAATGGATTAGGGCAAGATTAAGGTTTAGAATACGATAGACTATTTTATTTCCAAAAGCATCCATCTTTCCTTGTTGGTGTTAGGTTGTACTAGTTTTCGGTTCCTCATCCCTCTTATAACTAAAATATTTTAGTATATAGTACATTAAGACTTAAGTATCTTACAAAGATACCATAGGATTGAGAAAAATTTTCTTTATAAAAATTTAATATCGAAAAATTTTTTATATAAAATTTTAATATCGAACAAATTTTTATATAAAATTTAATTTTGAAAATTTTTCTTTATAAAATTTTAGTATTGAAAAATTTAGTATATAAAATTCTTATATTGAAAAATTTTCTATATAAAAATTTAATATCGAAAACTGTTCTATATAAAATTTTAACATTAAAAAATTTTCTATATGAAATTTTTACAACGAAAAATTTTCTATATAAAATTTTAATATCGAAAAATTTTTTGATATAAAATTTTACTATTGAAAAATTTTCTATGTAACATTTTAATATCGAATAATTTCGTATATAAAATTTCAATATCGAAAAATTTTCTATATAAAATTTTAATAACGAAAAATTTTCTTTATAAAATTTCCATGTCGAAAAATTCTCTTTATAAAATTTTAGTATCGAATAAATTTCCTTATAAAATTTTACTATCGAAAAATTTTTTTTGCAAAATTTTACTATCGCAAAATTTTCTATATAAAATTTTACTATCGCAAAATTTTCTATATAAAATTTTACTATCGCAAAATTTTCTATATAAAATTTTAATATCGAAAAATTTTCTATACAAAATTTTTCTATCGAAAAATTTTCTATATAAAATTTTAATATCGAATAATTTTCTATATAAAATTTTAATATCGAATAATTTTCTATATAAAATTTTAATATCGAAAAATTTTCTATATAAAATTTTAATATCGAAAAAATTTTTATATAAAATTTTAATATCGAAAAATCGTCTATAAACCATTTTAATATAGAATAATTTTCTATATAAAATTTTAATATCGAAAAATTTTCTGTATAACATTTTAATATCGAATAATTTTCTATATAAAATTTCAATATCGAAAAATTTTCTATATAAAATTTTAATAACGAAAAATTTTCTATATAAAATTTTAATATCGAAAAATTTTCTATATAAAATTTTAATATCGAAAAATTTTCTATATCAAATTTTAATATCGAAAAATTTTCTATATCAAATTTTAAAAATACTTTTTTTTTTATACAACCTTATAATCGAAAAAATTTTCTTTATAAAATTTTAGTATCAAAAAATTTTCTGTATATTTTAATATCGAAAAAATTTTTTTACAAAATTTTTATATCGGAAAAATTTCTATATAAAATTTTATTATCGAAAAATGTTCTTTATAAAATTTTAATAGCGAAATTTTAATATCGACAAATTTTCTTAAAACAATTTTTATAAAAAAAAGTTTCTTTATAAAAACTTTCTATATAAAATTTTTAAATCGGCAAATTTTCTTTAAAATTTTCGATGTAAAATTTTAATATAAAAAATTTCCAAATCGTAAAATTTTCTATATAGAATTTCAGCTTAGAAAATTTTTCTATATAAATTTTAATATCGAAAAATTTTTCTATATAAAATTTTAATATCAAAAAAATTTCAATATAAAATTATAATATCGAAAAAATTTATATATACAATTTTAATATCGAAAAATGTTCTATTAAAAATTTTAATATCGAAAATTGTCTATATAAAATTTTAATATAGAAAATTTTCTATATAAAATTTTAATTTAGAAAATTTAATCCAAATAAAATTTTCTATCTTATATTTTAATATCGAAAAGTTTTCTATCTAAACTTTTAGTATCAAAATACTTCCATATAAAATTTTGATATCGAAAAATTTTCTATATAAAATTTTTATATCAAAAAATTTTCTATCGAAAAATTTTCTATATAAAATTTTAATATCGAAAAATTGTTTATATAAAATTAAAATATCGAAAAATTTTCTATATACAATTTTAATATCAAAAAAATTTTCTATATAAAATTTTAATATCGAAAAATTTTCGGTATAAAATTTTAATATCGAAAAATTTTCTATATAAAATTTTAATATCGAATAATTTTCTATATATAATTTCAATATCAAAAAATTTTCTATATAAAATTTTAATAACGAAAAATTTTCTATATAAAATTTTAATAGCGAAAAATTTTTTAATATAAAATTTTAATATCGAAAAATTTTCTATATAAAATTTTAATATTGAAAAATTTTTTAAATAAAATTTTAATATAGGAAAATGTTCTATATAAAATTTTGCTACCGAAAAAATTTCTGTAAAAATTGGAATCCGAAAAATTTTCTATATAAAATTTTAATATCGAAAAATTTTTAATACAAAATTTTAATATCGGAAAATTTTATATAGAAAAATTTTCGATATTAAAATTTTATATAGAAAATTTTTCGATACTTAAATTTTATATAGAAAATTTTTCAATACTAAAATTTTATATTGAAAAGATTTTAATACTAAAATTTTATATAGAAAATTTTTCGATGTTGAAATTTTCTATATATAATTTGAATATCGAAAAATTTTCTATATAAAATTTTAATATCGAAAAATTTTCTATCAAAATTTAAATATCATAATATTTTTTATATAAAATTTCATTATCGAAAAATTTTCGATATAAAATTTTAATATCGAAAAATTTTCTATATAAAATTTGAATATTGAAGAATTTTCTATATAAAATTTTAGTTTTGAAAAATTTCAATATCGAAAAATTTTATACAGAAAATTTTTCGATATTAAAATTTTATCTACGAAATTATTCGATATTAAAATTTTATCTACAAAATTTTTCGATACTAAAATTTTATATAGAAATTTTTTCGTTATAAAAATTTTATATAGAAAATTTTTCGACATCAAAATTTTATATAGAAAATTTTTTGATATAAAAATTTTATATAGAAAATTTTTTGATATAAAAATTTTATATAGAAAATTTTTCGTTACTAAAATTTTAAATAGAAAATTTTTTGACATAAAAATTTTATATAGAAAATTTTTCGATATTAAAATTGTATATAGAAAATTTTTCGATATAAAAATTTTATATAGAAAATTTTTCGATATAAAAATTTTATATAGAAAATTTTTCGATATAAAAATTTTATATAGAAAATTTTTCGATATAAAAATTTTATGTAGAAAACTTTTCGATATAAAAATTTTATATAGAAAATTTTTCGATATAAAAATTTTATATAGAAAATTTTTCGATATAAAAATTTTATATAGAAAATTTTTCGATATAAAAATTTTATATAGAAAATTTTTCGATACTAAAATTTTATATAGAAAAATTTTCGATACCAAAATTTTATATAGAAAAATTTTCGATGTTGAATTTTCTATATATAATTCATACAGAAAATTTTTCGATATTAAAATTTTAAGTACAAAATTTTTTGATATTAAAATTTTATACAGATAATTTTTAGATATTAAAATATTAAATAGAAAGTTATTTGATATTTAAATTTTATATAGAAAATTTTTCGATATTAAAATTTTATCCACCAAATTTTTTTTAATATTTAAAGTTTATCCAGAAAATTTTTCGATGTAAAAATTTATATAGAAAATTTTTCGATATTAAAATTTTATATATAAAATTTTTTCGATATTCAAATTTTATATATAAAATTTTTTCGATATTAAATTTCGAGGGCGCTAAGTGCTGATGACGTCCTGTGGCGGGACAGAAATTGCAATCCACTAGCCGCGTTCAAAAATAATTTTTTCAGTTTTTCTCCATAATTTACTTTCCAATTTTCAAAATTAATAATTTGAAAATTAAATGAACTCAAGCCTGATGAAACCTAATTTTTCAATTAAAATTTTATATAGAAAATTTTTCGATATTAAAATTTTATATATAAAATTTTTTCGATATTCAAATTTTATATATAAAATTTTTTCGATATTAAATTTCGAGGGCGCTAAGTGCTGATGACGTCCTGTGGCGGGACAGAAATTGCAATCCACTAGCCGCGTTCAAAAATAATTTTTTCAGTTTTTCTCCATAATTTACTTTCCAATTTTCAAAATTAATAATTTGAAAATTAAATGAACTCAAGCCTGATGAAACCTAATTTTTCAATTAAAATTTTATATAGAAAATTTTTCGATATTAAAATTTTATATAGAAAATTTTTCGATACTAAAATTTTATATAGAATTTTTTCGATATAAAAATTTTATATAGAAAATTTTTCAACGTAAAAATTTTATGTATAAAATTTTCTGATGTAAAAATTTTATATAAAAAATTTTTCGATATTAAAGTTTTATATAGAAAATTTTTCAATACTAAAATTTAATATAGAAAATTTTTCGATACTAAAATTTTATATAGAAAATTTTTTGATAATAAAATTTTATATAGAAAATTTTTCGATGCTAAAATCGTTACTAAAATTTTATATAGAAAATTTTTCGATGTTGAAATTTTTTATATAAAGATAATTCATTGCCACACTGACAAAAAAGCTAAATACAAAACGATATGTTAAGAAAGAAAGGAAGTTTAACTGGGAAAATAATATGGTAAAGAAAGTAAAGTAGATTTATCATAGAACAAATTGTAAGGTTATGTATAATACTCTTATTCTGTGAATATAAAATTGTGTCCTAATTATTTTCTTTTGTAACAGTTACTTATTATTATTATTTTAATTGTTATTGTTTATTATCTAAGGATTAATTTCTATACCCAAAAACAAAATAACTTTCATCTCATCTTAATTGAAACTTTTGATATAAAAATATGCGACTCACGTTCCAAAGGTTGTCGGCCTTTGGCTGGTTTTTAGTTAATAGTAAACTTAACATTGATGTTTGATCTCGAAAAAAGGGAAACAAAAGTTTTTACATAACAAAAGATTTTTTTTTTGTTGTTGTCGATAAAAATCTATAGTGTAAAATGAATGTAAACGTAAAATGTTGGTGTTCTGGGTAGAAGTAAGTATGTATGTAAGGGGTATATATCTGTAAGTTCTGGTGTAATGTGTGCAGAATTGCAGACATTACAGAGCCATTTAAAGCCGGCCGGTATTTTTGCAGAACATTTTTTTGTTTCTTTTGTAAACCATTTCTTGTTTAACTTTAAAACCAGGGATACGTTTTTGTGGTTCACAACTCCGACCCCCCTTGGGCTGAAATGTTAGCAAATATTTTTAAATGGAAAACACACACAGTTTTAATACTAAAATAAAATAACAACAATAATATATTTTGTTTGTTGTTTTTTTTCGGTTTTTCTTTGCCGGATTTCCCTTTTTGTAATTTAGTGAAAATTTACGTACCTGCGCATTTGTTTGGACTCTGCAAGTTGTAGTCGATGCAGTTGAAGGACTGTTTCTACAGCTGCTGCTGCTGCAGCTAATATTGTTGCTGGTATTTATGTTCATGTTGCAACTGATGGTGGCCGCATGTTGGACATTCATTGATGTCGAAGTCGAGGATGATGTTGTTGTTGTTGTTATTGCTAAAATTTTAGTGTTTATTGGCTTCGTATGCAAAAATTGATGTTTGTATGGTTTTTGTTGCTGGTTAAGTGGCTGCATATGTTGCTGTTGTTCTGATTGTTGTTGCTGTTGCTGTGGCAATTGTGTTTGTTGTTGATTACCTTCAAACGTTAGGGAAGATAAACTACCTTCATCCTCTAGTTCAGTTGTGGCAATTGATGATGTTGCAATGTATGTTGCTGTTGTTGGTTCTGTTGTTGCCAATGTTGATGTTTGTTTTATTGCTGATGGTTGACCAACAGCAACCATAATTGCATTTTCTTGCTGCGGTTTTTCCAGCTGCACTTGAGTTGTTTGCACGAGTAATTCCTGTCCATTATGTAGTTGTTCTGATATATTTGATTCTAAACTAGACATTGAAATGATTTTAAGAGTCAACTACACAGGAATTTTAACAATAACACGAGTAATCAATATAGCAATAAATTTAATTGAATTCTCTTTATTTGAAATTTTCGATCAGAAAATTGAAAATCTTAAATTTTTAACATTTTTCTTAATATTTTTTCTTAATTTTTCAATTTTTTATCACTTTCTTTTATATAATTTTTATAATAGCAGCCTAGTGCAATACACTAATTGTAAATGTATTTTTTCTCGTAATTTTTAATTTCAATCTTTAAATAATGTCAATCTAGAGCAATACACTTAACGTCATTTTTCGTTTTTTTCGTAATTTCCAATTTAATTCTTGAAGCAATAGCAAGCTAGTGCAATACACTAAATGTAATTTTGCGTTTTTCCTTGATTTTCCATTTAATTCTTGAAATTATAGCAATCTAGAGCAATACACTTAATGCCATTTTTCGTTTTTGGTCGTAATTTTCAATTTAATTCCTGTAATGATAGCAATCTAGTGCAATACACTTAATATTAGGTCCTTTTTCCTACAATCTAGTGCAATACACTAATTGTAAATGTATTATTTCCCGTAATTTTTAATTTCAATCTTGAAATAATGTCATTCTAGAGCAATACACTTAATGTCATTTTTCGTTTTATTTTCGTAATTTTCCATTTGATTCTTGAAATAATAGCAAGCTACTGCAATACACTAAATGTAATTTTTCACGTTTTTCCTTAATTTTCAATTTAACTCTTGAAATAATAGCAATCTAGTGCAATACACTTAATATCATTTTTCGTTTTTGTTCGTAATTTTTAATTTAATTCCTGTAATAAAAGCAATCTAGTGCAATACACTTAACGTAATTTTGCTCTTTTTCCAAAATTTTCAATTTAATTCTTGAAATAATAGCAATCTAGAGCAATACACTTAATGTAATTTTTCATTTTTGTTCGTAATTTTCAAAAGTAATAACAGCAATCTAGTGCAATACACTTAATGTAAACTAAATATTTCGTCTTTTTTCTCAATTTTTATGTACATTTTAAAAATGACAGCAACCTTGTGCAATACACTTAATGTATTATTGCGTTTTTCCTTAATTTTCAATTTAATTCTTGAAATAATGGCAATCTAGAGCAATACACTTAATGTCGTTTTTCGTTTTTTCGGAATTTTCAATTTTATTCCTATAATGACAGTAATCTAGTGCAATACACTTAATATAAATTTAACATTCCGTCTTTTTCCTTAGTTTTTATTTAAATTTTAAAAATGATGGCAACTAGTGAAATACACTTAATGTAATTTTGCGTTTTTTCATTAATTTCCAATTTAATTCTTGAAATAATAGCAAGCTAGTACAATATACTTAAAGTATTTTTTTTTTTGTAATTTTCAATTTAATACCTGTAATGACAGCAAACTAGTGCAATACACTTAATATAAATTTATTATTAAGTCTTTCTTCCTCAAATTTTATTTAAATTTTTAAAATGATAGCAAGCTAGTGCAATACACATAATGTAATTTTTAATTTTTTCCTTAACTTCCAATTTAATTCTTGAAATGACAGCAATCTAGTGCAATACACTTAATATATACTTAATATTCCGTCTTTTTCCTCAATTCTATTTTAATTTTTAAAATGATAGCAACCTAGTGCAATACACTTATTCTTATTTTGCGTTTTTTCCTTAATTTTCAATTTAAATCTTGGAATAATAGCAATCTAGAGCAATACACTTAATGTTATTTTTCGTTTTTTTTTGTAATTTTCAATTTAATTCCTATAATGACAACAATCTAGTGCAATACACTTAATAAAAATTTAATATTCCATCTTTTCTTTAAATTTTTAAAATTATAGCAACCTAGTGCAATACACATAATGTAATTTTTAATTTTTTTCTTAACTTCCAATTTAATTCTTGAAATAATAGCAATCTAGAGCAATACACTTAATATCATTTTTCGTTTTTCAATTTATTTCCTGTAATGATAGCAATCAAGTGCAATACACTTAATATAAACTATTTAAATTCTTAAAATGATAGTAAGCTAGTGCAATATACTTAATGTAATATTGCTTTTTTTCCTAAATTTTCAGTTTAATTCTTGAAATAATAGCAATCTAGAGCAATACACTTAATACCATTTTTCGTTTTTGTTCGTATTTTTCAAAAGTAAAGACAGCAATCTAGTGCAATACACTTAATATAAATTTAATATTCCGTCCTTTTCGTCAATTTTAATTAAAAATTTTTAAATGGTAGCAATCTAGTGCAATACACTTAATGTCATTTTTCGTTTTTTTTTCAATTTAATTCTTGAAATCAAAGCAAACTAGTGCAATACACTTTATTTAGTTCTCATAATGATAGCAGCCTAGTGCAATACACTTAAAATAAATTTAATATTTCGTTTATTTCCTTAATTTTTATATAAATTTTTTAAAATGATAGCAATCTAGTGCAATACACTTAATGCAATTTTTCGTTTATTTTTTCAATTTATTTTTCGAAATGATAGCAATCTAGCGCAATACACTTAATGTAAATTTAATATTCCGTCTTATTCCTCAATTTTTTTTTTGAATTCTTAAAATGATAGCAAGCTAGTGCCATACACTTAATATAATTTCGCGTTTATCCTTAGTTTTAATTTAATTTTCGAAATGATAGCAAGCTAGTGCAATACACTTAATTTTAATTAGATATTTCGTCTTTTTTCCTCAATTTTATTTAAATTTTTAAAAGTAAAAGCAAACTAGTGCCATACACTTTTTTGTAAACCTCTTTTAATTCCCTTAAACCCTTTTTCAAATTTTCCTCACCACTTCACTTTTAATTACCACAATTATTCATTCATTCATTCATTAATTATTTTTTTTTTCTTTATTTTCATCAACATTCGCCCGCTTGTATTTCTTTTCTCTTCACTTCAAACGCTTTTTTTTTTGCACGTTGTAATCAAGTCCGTACCGGATTTCATACTAACTCCTGGAGCGGCACGGCAACATTTTTGTTAATGATAACGTTTACGCTAAATATTACAGAAGAAAAAAAAACACACATTTTTTTCATTTTTCCAATTTGCGCTTTTCTGTAACGCTCAGGGTATAAACGCCAGAAGAGGTACAATGAACAGTGGTTTCGTAAGAGATTTTTTTGCAAAAAAAAATGAAAGTTTGTAGTAGAAAAAGTATCAAAGAAATTTATCCACAAAATTAGTCAGATATATATATATATATATATATATATATATATATATATATATATATATATATATATATATATATAAAAAATTTACTTTTTATAGGAAATTTTTCAAAAATTTACTTTTTATAGGAATTTTTCAAAAATTTACTTTTTATAGGAAATTTTTCAAAACTTGACTTTTTATAGGAAATTTTTCAAAACTTGACTTTTTATAGGAAATTTTTCAAAACTTGACTTTTTATAGGAAATTTTTCAAAACTTGACTTTTTATAGGAAATTTTTCAAAACTTGACTTTTTATAGGAAATTTTTCAAAAATTTACTTTTTATAGGAAATTTTTCAAAAATTTACTTTTTATAGGAAATTTTTCAAAAATTTACTTTTTATAGGAAATTTTTCAAAAATTTACTTTTTATAGGAAATTTTTCAAAAATTTACTTTTTATAGGAAATTTTTCAAAAATTTACTTTTTATAGGAAATTTTTCAAAAATTTACTTTTTATAGGAAATTTTTCAAAAATTTACTTTCTATAGGAAATTTTTCAAAAATTTACTTTTTATAGAAATTTTTCAAAAATTTACTTTTTATAGGAAATTTTTCAAAAATTTACTTTTTATAGGAAATTTTTCAAAAATTTACTTTTTATAGGAAATTTTTCAAAAATTTACTTTTTATAGAAATTTTTTCAAAAATTATTTTTTATAGAAAATTTTTCAAAAATTATTTTTTATAGAAAATTTTTCAAACATGACTTTTTATAGGAAATTTTTCAAAAATTTACTTTTTATAGGAAATTTTTCAAAAATTTACTTTTTATAGGAAATTTTTCAAAAATTTACTTTTTATAGGAAATTTTTCAAAAATTTACTTTTTATAGGAAATTTTTCAAAAATTTACTTTTTATAGGAAATTTTTCAAAAATTTACTTTTTATAGGAAATTTTTCAAAAATTTACTTTTTATAGGAAATTTTTCAAAAATTTACTTTTTATAGGAAATTTTTCAAAACTTGACTTTTTATAGGAAATTTTTCAAAACTTGACTTTTTATAGGAAATTTTTCAAAACTTGACTTTTTATAGGAAATTTTTCAAAACTTGACTTTTTATAGGAAATTTTTCAAAACTTGACTTTTTATAGGAAATTTTTCAAAACTTGACTTTTTATAGGAAATTTTTCAAAACTTGACTTTTTATAGGAAATTTTTCAAAACTTGACTTTTTATAGGAAATTTTTCAAAACTTGACTTTTTATAGGAAATTTTTCAAAACTTGACTTTTTATAGGAAATTTTTCAAAACTTGACTTTTTATAGGAAATTTTTCAAAACTTGACTTTTTATAGGAAATTTTTCAAAACTTGACTTTTTATAGGAAATTTTTCAAAACTTGACTTTTTATAGGAAATTTTTCAAAACTTGACTTTTTTTAGGAAATTTTTCAAAACTTGACTTTTTATAGGAAATTTTTCAAAACTTGACTTTTTATAGGAAATTTTTCAAAACTTGACTTTTTATAGGAAATTTTTCAAAAATTTGTTGTAATAAACTAGTTTTAGAACCACTGTTCCACAAGTTCGAGAGATTCACTCTCATACTTACGGATATCTACTTCTACCAACTTCAAATACGTTTAGATACTGCGCACTTTCAATTCTCACAGCTCCCCCATGAAATGTTCCTTTTATTTGAACTTCCTTTGCTTCCTTCTTGCCTAAAATTTTTTATCTTGTTACCATTTATTATTCTTCTTGAATGAAGTTTATCAAAATTGAATTGAAGAAAATAATGTATAACAAATGTGCAAATAAAAATACTTAATAGCACAAATAGTTTCAAACTAAAATTATACCATTCATTCTGTTCATAAATTATTGCCAAAAGAAGTGTTTGAGTTCCTTGGGGGTTGCGTACGAAGGCACATGAAGAGAACCCCTCACAAACGGCCAACGTCACACAGTTCACAAATTCAAGGGCGGCTGTGTTTACTGTGTTTGAGATTTTTTTTTTTTTTTTTTGCCGCAGTCCGACACAAACACATCCATGATTTTTTCTATTTGTTTGTGGTATTCCCGCTTTATTTTTATCGTAATGAAATCTTTTGATTTCATTTATTGGGTACAAGTAGAATAATTTATTAGCAACATCTGTAGTTATCCAGGAAAATGTTAAACTGTTAATTTATGACGTGCGTGTACGTTTGACAGGTGAACAGCAAGTTATACAAATTGGCTATTTTCACTTTGTCAGAGAGAAATTTTGATTATTGTTTTACATAAGAAATTGTAGTCAATTAATTCAATTACGTAAATGTCAACTAGTATTTTGGAAGCTTCTTCAATAAAAGTTTTAGAACGACTTTTGATACATGTGAAAAGGCTACCGAAATTTTTTGCAACTTGCGTCCAATGGTAAAAAGTATGATAAATAACACATTGAACTATAGGGGGGAAGGATACTATATAGGGTGTTCATTTTACTCGACTTTTAATTGTTTGAGTAATCAAATAACTTGAAAATGGGATTTTTTAATTACTCGGAAAATCGATTAATCGTTAAAAATTACTCGAGTTAATCGAGTAAAAAATTCATCTTAGAACAAGTAAGAAAGCGCTATAGTCGGTCAAGCCGACCATACGATACCCTTCACCACTAAGGTCAAAGGTGTTATTTTTCCTGTATAAAGACAAATATTTGCTAAATTTTGCCATCATACAAACATTTTCTCAAAACGTATATATTCAACCTGTTTCCGTCATTTGGACTTATATGAGAGCTAGGGTCAAATGTGGACCGATTATCTCGAAATTTGGCAAATTGATTACAGTTGTTACAAAAATTATGTATGCAAAAAATAATTTACGAGCGTTTTAGTGATTTTTTGTCTCATTTAGTGTATTTTTGAAGAAGAGTTTGTATGGGAGCTATGGTCAACTGTGGACCGATTTCAACAAAATTTGGTACAGTGATTTAAGTTTACATAAGCAGTATCTGTTTTAAATTTGATGAAAAAATATTATTTGTGGCCAATATAACAATTCCGGGAAGTGGGACCTATGGGAGGTACCATAAATAATGGACTGATTTTGACCAATTTCAATAGCCATGGTCCCATTATCAAAAAAATTATCTGTGCCAAATTTCATCAAATTATCTTTAGAATTGCGACCTGTAGTTTGATTACAAGGTTTACATGGGGGTCCAGCCAGCCAGCCAGACGGACGGACGGTCGGACGGACATCGCTAAATCGACTCAGAAAGTGATTCTAAGTTTATTGGTATACTAAAAGGTGGGTCTAAGACAAATATTTCTATGCGTTACAAACATCAGCACAAACTTATAATACCCTTTCCACCTATGGTGGTGAAGGGTATAATTACTCGAGTAAGATTTTTCTGTAAGCTTTTTATATATATATTTTTAATACAAGAATTTTTTTTTAATAAAATTATAGTGTTTTTTAACAAAAAAGTTTAACAATTCGCAATAAAAAATATAAAACAAAAATAAAATAGTTTATTTTCAATACAAATTAACATTTGTAACATTGTCAGCCTAAATATTTTAAGTGAGTTTATTTACTTCTATATATAAAAAGCAATCATTCAATTTCATAAATCCTGAGTTTGATCTAAAAGATTAGTAGACTCTACGACTACATTTTACCTATCTTTACAATGGGATCTTCAACATGACTAAAGTAGGATCTACGATTATTTTGGGTCCTTTAACTGAACTATAGTAGAAAGTATTGTTACTATAGTAGGACCTACGATTACACAGGGATCATCAACTAAACTAATAGTATCTACGAATACATTGGAGACTTCAACTGGCCTATAGTAGGTTTTACAATTGCAATGGTACCTTCAACTAATCTATAACATGAGCTACGATTACATTAGGACTTTAAGTATACAATAATAGAAATTACGAATACATTGTATACCACAACAGGTCTATGGTAGACTAGGCTACTTATATCTGAAATTACATTGATATATACTATGGACTATATGCTGTAAATTCTACTGCCCTGATATTTTGTGAGATGATGCAGATGATCATGAATAATAAATTTTAATAATAAAACGAAAATCGTCCATCATGTCGCATAAGCCCTTTTCGCGGTTATGGCTTAATAATATCATTAAAACCCTCGATTATTGCTTTAAATTAACTTTAGTAGATCCATTAATTATTGTCTAAGATGGACCATAGAACGGTAGGTAATTGATTTAAGTGGTCTTTATTTGAACCCTTGATTATTGCATAAAATGGAATACAAACTTAACAGTTTAGAAATACGCTGAGACAAATTTTAGTCGTTTTATTTAAAAAAAATATTTACAAAATTATTGAAATAATTTTACTCGAGTAACTCGATTACTCGTGGAAAATTACTCAAATAAATTTTTATTTGAAATAAGCCATTTTATTTTACTCGAGCGATTAATCGATTTTATTTTTCCGATTAATCGAGCAAACATAACTCGAGTAAACACCCTAATAATATATCTGTCATTAGCTTAGGTCTCGAAACTAGATCATGATACGAAATTTAAAGTAACAATAATCGAACTTAACTGAAATTTAGAAACATATGTCATATATCTACGAGGGTGCATCTAATTCAAAATGTGGACCAAATGTGGTATTGTTGGTAAAATAATTGGACTAAATTCGTTTGCAATAGCTTCATAGTTCAACATTTAAATGTGTCTTAAGTGGTTTCCATAGTATTTACTTTGCACAAAATTTTGTTCCATAAGCGGGTATAGTAACACGGCAGGTTCATATATTTTGTTAGGAGTACCTAATGCATCTACCATATATATATATATATATATATATATATATTTATATATATATATATATATATATATATATATATATATATATATATATATATATATATATATATATATATATATATATATATATATATATATATATATATATGTATATATATATATATATATATATATATATATTTATTTATTCTATATCTTATTTTGTATTCTTAAACGACCAATAATTGTATGTATATACATATATATATTTATATAGAATGGCTATTTCGAAAACGGCTCTAACGATTTTGATAAAATTTGGAAAGTGGGTACCTTTTTTGATGTTTAGGTGGGTAAAAAGGGGAAAAAATCGTAAACGTTATTTCTCCTAAAGAAATAGGTATAGCTACAAAATTAACATTACGTTTTAAACAGCTATAAAAATAAGCGAACAGGTGTTTGGTACTTTTTTGGAACTATGTCCAATAGGGGGTAAAAAAGGGTGAAAATAGTTTTTTTTTTGGTACTTTTTTAACCCACTCTTATATTTTAAACTAAAGAATATAGAAAGAAACTTTGTACTGCAGTCAATAAATGCGAAAGAAACAGTAAACACGTGTTTGGTACTTTTTTGATTTTGGGGCCAAAATGGATAAAAAAGGGATAAAATGATAACTTAACATCTCAAAAGTAATATGAATAGGAATTATGTTAACTGCGTTTTAATAAAATGAACCGAATTCAATTGGTACCAAAGAAGTACCAAATAAGCATATGGCACTTTTTGAAAGTAGTTGATAAAAAGGGAAAAATGAGTAATGTTATAACTTTTAAACAAATGAATGTTTGTATGTATGTTCTTTATAGAATAGTAAACTGTGAATTTGATCATATTATGCTCTTTAGCAAAGATGTTGCGGATAAGCCGGCGAAGGTTTTTAAGTAGGTAAGACTAATTTCCGTTAGGTGGCGCCACTGAAAATTACTAAAAATTAATTAAATCGCAAACTGTATATTTGATCATGCTATGATCTTTAGCAAAGTTGTAGTGCATGAGCCTGCAAAGGTTTTTTAGTTGGTGTGAATAATTTCCGACAGGTGGCGCTACTGAAAATTACTCAAAGTCAATTTTATCGTAAGCTGTACATTTAATCATGCTATAATCTTTAGCAAAGTTGTTGCGCATGAGTCGACGGAGGCTTCTGTTGGTATGAATAATTTCCAAAATTATTAAAATAAGTTAAACTGTAAACTATGCAAACTACGTGTTGGTCGGACAAAATAAATAAAATAATTCAAAATTAATTGAATATTTGTACAATGTCTTTCCTCTAAATTTCTTTTAGCACTTTATAAAATAAAATATATATAAACTTAAAAATTTGCCTCAAAATGATAATCATAAAGCTCCGAGCAAGGCTCGGTCAACCAGGTACTATCTACATATATATATATAGAATGGCTATCTCGAAAACGGCTCTAACGATTTTGATAAAATTTGGAAAGTGGGTACCTTTTTTGATGTTTAGGTGGAAGAAGAAGGGACTTTTGGAACCATTGCCTCTAAGAGGGTAAAAACGGGTGAAAAGGGGAAAAACTCGTAAACGTTATATCTCCTAAAGAAATAGGTATAGCTACAAAATTAACATTACGTTTTAAACAGCTATAAAAATAAGCGGACAGGTGTTTGGTACTTTTTTGGAACTATGTCCAATAGGGGGTAAAAAAGGGTGAAAATAGTTTTTTTTTTGGTACTTTTTTAACCCACTCTTATATTTTAAACTAAAGAATATAGAAAGAAACTTTGTACTGCAGTCAATAAATGCGAAAGAAACAGTAAACACGTGTTTGGTACTTTTTTGATTTTGGGGCCAAAATGGATAAAAAAGGGATAAAATGATAACTTAACATCTCAAAAAGTAATTTGAATAGGAACATTATGTTAACTGCGTTTTAATAAAATGTACCGAATTCAATTGGTAACAAAAAAGTACCATATATTCATATGGAATTTTTTGAAATTAGGGGATAAAAAGGGTAAAAAATTAGTAATGTTATACCTTTTAAACAAATGAATGTTTGTCTGTATGTATGTTCTTTATAGAATAGTAAACTGTGAATTTGATCATATTATGCTCTTTAGCAAAGATGTTGCGGATAAGCCGGCGAAGGTTTTTAAGTAGGTAAGACTAATTTCCGTTAGGTGGCGCCACTGAAAATTACTAAAAATTAATTAAATCGCAAACTGTATATTTGATCATGCTATGATCTTTAGCAAAGTTGTAGTGCATGAGCCGGCAAAGGTTTTTTAGTTGGTGTGAATAATTTCCGACAGGTGGCGCTACTGAAAATTACTCAAAGTCAATTTTATCGTAAGCTGTACATTTAATCATGCTATAATCTTTAGCAAAGTTGTTGCACATGAGCCGACGAAGGTTTTTTAATTGGTATGAGCAAAGTCCGACAGGTGGCGCCACAGAAAATTACTCAAGGTGAATTAAATCGTAAACTGTGCATTTGATCTGACTATAATCTTTAGGAAAGTTGTTGCGCATGAGTCGACGGAGGTTTCTATTGGTATGAATAATTTCCAAAATTATTAAAATGAGTCATACTGTAAACTATGCAAACTACGTGTTGGTCGGACGAAATAAATAAAATAATTCAAAATTAATTGAATATTTGTACAATGTCTTTCCTCTAAATTTCTTTTAGCACTTTATAAAATAAAATATATAAAAACTTAAAAATTTGCCTCAAAATGCTAATCATAAAGCTCCGAGCAAGGCTCGGTCAACCAGGTACTATCTATATATATATAGAATGGCTATCTCGAAAACGGCTCTAACGATTTTGATAAAATTTGGAAAGTGGGTACCTTTTTTGATGTTTAGATGGAAGAAGAAGGGACTTTTGGAACCATTGCCTCTAAGAGGGTAAAAACGGGTAAAAAGGGGAAAAAATCGTAAACGTTATATCTCCTAAAGAAATAGGTATAGCAACAAAATTAAAATTACGTTTTAAACAGCTATAAAAATAAGCGGACAGGTGTTTGGTACTTTTTTGAAACTATGTCCGATAGGGGCTAAAAAATGGTGAAAATATTAGAAAGAAACTTTGTACTGCAGTCAATAAATGCGAAAGAAACAGTAAACACGTGTTTGGTACTTTTTTGATTTTGGGGCCAAAATGGATAAAAAGGGATAAAATGATAACTTAACATCTCAAAAAGTAATTTGAATAGGAACATTATGTTAACTGCGTTTTAATAAAATGTACCGAATTCAATTGGTAACAAAGAAGTACCATATATTCATATGGAATTTTTTGAAATTAGGGGATAAAAAGGGTAAACAATTAGTAATGTTATACCTTTTAAACAAATGAATGTTTGTCTGTATGTATGTTCTTTATAGAATAGTAAACTGTGAATTTGATCATATTATGCTCTTTAGCAAAGATGTTGCGGATAAGCCGGTGAAGGTTTTTAAGTAGGTAAGACTAATTTCCGTTAGGTGGCGCCACTGAAAATTACTAAAAATTAATTAAATCGTAAACTGTATATTTGATCATGCTATGATCTTTAGCAAAGTTGTAGTGCATGACTAATTTCCGATAGGTGGCGCTACTGAAAATTACTCAAAGACAATTTTATCGTAAGCTGTACATTTAATCATGCTATAATCTTTAGCAAAGTTGTTGCACATGAGCCGACGAAGGTTTCTTAATTGGTATGAGCAAAGTCCGAAAGCTGGCACCACAGAACATTACTCAAGGTGAATTAAATCGTTATTTATCGGTATTTATATAGAGTTTATTTTGCGCAAAATTAAGTAGCCATAGCTGTCACAGTTTATAATTCAACAGCTTTTAACTGGCGTTTACGGCATTTTAGTGGTTTCCGGGAGCGGGTTTTATCTGAAAGATATAGTCAAATATGGACCGATTCCTATAAAATTTAACATACTGACCAAAAATTGCATTAAACTTCTCTATTTTAAATTAAGTTGTCATAGATATTATAATTATATTTAATTTATCAGCATAAATGTGATTCCCGGGGCAGGCTTATATGCGAGCTCTAACTAAATGTGAACCTATTTCGCCCATTTTCAGTACACAACTTCTATAACATATCGAAAATAATTTTGTAAAATTTTATCTATCTAGTAGTTAAGGCGCTATCGCGCTTTTATCTGACGGACAGACGGGCATAAACCCCCTTTTCCTTTTGTATTTTTGTGTTTCCGTAAGTTTTTTATATGGGAGCTATGCTCAAATAATGACCGATTGTAACAAAATTTGAGACACTGGCTGGTATACATATAAAACTTTCTTATGCTAAATTTTGTGGCCATAGCTAGTACAATTTATTATTTATTGGCATTTAAGTGTATTTCATGTGGAATTTAGGCTGTTTCCGTAAGTTTTTTATATGGGAGCTATGGTTAAATGTAAACCGATAAAATTGTACATGCTGCCTAGTGCTTATATAAGACTTCTAGATACCAAATTTTGTCATCATAGCCGTTATAATTTGTCATTTATTAGGAAATAAGCGATTAGCCTAGACGTGGTTATACGGGAGCTATGGTCAAATGTGAACCGATTTTGCCCGATTTCAATACCAAATTTTTTCAAGAAATGAAGAACATTTGTGTCAAATTTCATTGACCTGTATCCTTTTGTTAAGGTTTTATCGTGCCGACAACAGACAGACAGACAGACGGACATCGCTCAATCGTTTTCATACGGATTCAGAATATACTTCAAAAATCAGGGAGCTTTTGGAAAGTTAAAGAATTAAATTAATATCGTTACTTTAATATAGAAAGGTCCTAAGTCGTTTTTCATTCAAATCGCTTCTAAAAACTTTATCTTATATAATTTTATAAAAGTTATTTAATTTTAAAAAACATTGTTAAAGCATTAAGTTCTTTAGAGAATTTAGTTAAAAACTGCGTTTAGAAAATTTCTATATCTTCAAAACTTAAGATTTTATTTAGTTTTTTTTTCTCACTCCTGTAATGTAAGAAAAATATTTGTTAGGGCTTTTCCATATTAAAGCAACGAAATGTTTATATAAAATAAACTGTAGTTGGAGTATAATTTGTAGGTCTGAAGTTAGAACAGAAGTTGTAGTATAAATCGGATATCTATACAAGTACTTAACTTACAAAGGAATTATTTACGAAAGTAAAGCAATACCACCCACAAATCGCTGTATATATTTGCTCAATAACTAACAACCTCACGCCATCAGGCAAAAGCTCTTTGAAATTTGATTCCTCTAATTTCCAAGTTTATTACATGGTCAATATATTTGAAAGTATGATAACGATAAATAACTCATTTAGACAATCCTTCAACACCCGCTTAATGTAATTTGATTCTTAAATTTTCATTATTCAATTAATTTTAATGCTCATAATGAATTAAATTACACAATATTTATTTACTTTCTTTAGAATTTACTCAAGGTATTTTACATAAAGATGTGGGGACATCTCTTGGTCTTCTATCCTCTATCATTTACATTTAATTTGAGTTTCGTAAACAACTTGTAAGTACCATAATTATATTATTTTACTCGTACTTAAGTTGTTTTGTATCGTTTTGTTTTGATTGTCTTTTGTATGAAATATTTCTTTGAATTTAATTTATTTGTTTATATTAAATGGTCGGCTTCGTCTGTCCGTAGCTCTATTATTCTATTCTATGAGTCTTTTGGTTTTGTCTGTCTGTCTGTCTTCCATTTTTCTGCTCTATTTGTTTTAATTCTCACCTACGCTTTTCTACATCGTCACACATTTAAATATTTACTAATACTATAAAATACTTACTCCTATAAGATTACAAACACAATTACGAGTAAATACGTCTTTATGCGGTTTATTTAAGTCGGTTTAATGTTTATCAGTCCGTCCGTTTTTCGGTTTGAGTCTTTCTATTTCAAAAATTTGTATATGAGTATTTGTTTACATAGATGGATGATTGTGATGCATTTGTATGTACATATGTATTTACATATGTGAGAGAGTGTGTGAATGTTTTATGCTAATGTGTTTTCAATAAAATTTTAACATTTGTTTTATTATGGTTGATATTCAACACCAACAATAAATACAAATGCAATGTCGACAATAATAACAAAATATCTCCACATCTTCATGGAGGACGTTTCAAAAGTTCTTTTGAGGTGAACTGGAACATAGCAGACCAACACGACGTCCAGAAGTCATGAAATGTGTAGCTTTCAAATGAGACCAATACTAACACGATGCACGTATTTAAATCTTTAAAATGGCTCTCCTGAACAAAATCCTTAGGTCCCTTTCAATTTTGCGCATCACATATTCGACATCCGGAATGTATTTTGTATATGAATCATGAAGACATCGAAACAGCGCATTAAACGTGCTCCATAATACACGTACACCTGCGATTAAAGGAGACACACAATAAAAAATCTAAAGGGTTTTAATCGACCTTCACGTGAGATTAATATCCAATATAGCAAGAGTTATATGCTATGTTGCGCAGTCCTATTGAAGCCAGATGTCGTTAGTGTCCAGGTCATCTAGTTAAAACTAAAAAACGTTAATATTCACCGACCTATAGCGCTCGATTGTGATGGCCTGGCCAACGTCGTTCTAAAAAATATGGACCAAAGGAAGTTTAAAATCCACACCACTTTTTGGAATGCATTGTACACTTTTGGAACATACATACATATGTGGAATACTGTCGTCTCTACTTCTACATTTTTGTTTAATCATGTGCCCATTAATCCAGAAAATGATTTTAAATAAAAATGTTAATGTTAGGAGAATTTGGCTGACTGGAAAGAGAAGTGAAAAACGAAAGGGATACTGTTAGAGAGAGACAGAGAGAGAGGGGGAGTAGTAAAAAAGAGGAGTGGTAGCTAAGACGTTACCATTGGAAGAGAGTCCTATCTAAGCCACCTGAGTCCCATTATAAAACCTACAACATCAGTCAGTTTGCACTGATGTATGTCACCTAGTTCCTCATGGAATCTGTTACCTAAAAATGTAAATCTTTGTTTTTGGAGCATAGGACAGTGTCAGGGGATGTGCTTGACAGTTTCGGATTAATCCCCATCCTAATGTAGTCTGCAAATGTCCTGGATTGCTACATCCCACTTATCTAGCCTAGAATTTAGGGCGTAGTGGCCGGTTAAAATATGCATTTCCTAAGACTGGTCCTGTTAAAACCCAGCAAGAACTTGGTTTTGCTTATATTTAGAACGGGCCATAAGGTCCTAGATATTGTACAAGTAGCCAGATGCTACTACAAAACGTGCAAAATGCAGAGAAAATGATAAGCCCTCGCTTGGGTGGAGCAATGAGAAATTAGTGCGATTCGTAACCGTCACTTTCTTCACAACATTAAGACAACTTCTACAGTTGTCGTTACTTTGAAGATTGTGCCCAGTAAGAAATGCGAAGTCTGTGGCAAAGGAAGTGCCGGATTTAGCAAGGCAATCCGCGATAGTGCTGCCGGGTAGATTGTTATGATATAAATGTTCATAAAAGTTAATGTATAGCTATTAAGGACAGTTGGAGTGTCAAAAAAAGCATTCAAGTGTCACTGTTTTTAAAAACGGTACATACTTCCCTCCATCTGATATTCTTTCTATTTATAAAGAATATTTTAAAAACGACTCGACCTAGGTCAGAAAAACTCGAATGTGCATATTGGTGACAATAGGGGTGACAATAGCTAGCTCTATTGATTGGGGGTTATGTTTTTCTGTTCTAATGAAATCTGGGACCTTGTTATTGAAACCCGAACTTCTGTACGTAAAACTCAAAATTAAAAATAAAAACTGCTCCTTCCCTAATGTTAGAAGAGGACGTCCGGACGGCTTACGAAATTGGAGAATATTCGCACAAGATCGAAGCGCATGGAATTCTAAAATATGCTCGGCCTTTGACCTTAACAGGTTGTAAATATAGGCCATTTTGTCTAGTTTCGTCACAAAGCAGTGCATGATAAGGGGTCAGCCCCTGAGTGATGATCCAGATAGATGGATACTACAATTATGTCTTTATAAAAGAAAAATTTGTGAAAATCGACTAGGCAAATGAAGTCTAAATGTAATAAGAAAGTTTGGGAACATTAGTAAAGCCTTAGAAACAAGAGCAAAGTCGAAGAAAGAACGAAGTCCGAGAAATAGACGGAAGTGTGACAAAAAGAAGAGTATTCGAAATCAATATCAAGGAATTCTATAGTTTAATTTAACAAGGGACTCGGACACAGAAAGTATCTCGTAGTAAATAAAGGAAAAGTGAGTCAGAAGAAACAAAAAGAAAGATGTTTGGGATTAATGTGACTGTAGATTAGCCACCTCCAAATTTCTTGTGCCAGTCGCCGCATCAAGGTTATTTCTCGAATGATTACCCCTTGGAGTAGTATATTCTGTAATGTTGTTTCTTTTCATACTGAAGGCATCGTAAGTGCTAAGTCTATCGGTGATGAGTCTAAAGACACTTGTCACATTTGTATAGCCAGCCGCTCGGTCAGAAACTGACGCCCGCTTGTAGCCGCTAACATATTAAACAGATATTCCATTCTTTACCAAATACAATTATCTTAGACCAAATATGTTGGAATGGCTCCAACATAACTCACTCTCACATTAGCCCCGACCTAGAATCCCATACGGGTTGCTTACTGCATCTTCAACTAGCTTGCTTAGGTTACCAAGATGTACCAAATGCTGTAAGATCGGTACAGGGGAACCTTGTGTCCCATACAAATGAAATACTTATTCGGTTGTTGGATCTCCTATGGTAAAGTCTTCACACTTTGATACATTGAAACTTGTAGGTTGGTCAAATATTAGCAGGATAGGAGCAGGGGGAGTTTATTCCAAATATAAATTATTAATCATAACGTATCTCTACAACAATTGAAGCCATTGATCTTAACAAAACCATCAAAGTAAACGGCAGTGAAATAAAAGATAAAGCAAATATACCACGTTCAGCTCATAGAGAACGCCACTCTATATTTCGGGCTTATGAGACCGAAGATCATAGAAATATTCGACTTTCGGAAGAACAGCAATACAGCTTTAATAGCTGCGGAGACGGAGGCGGAAACCAATTCATGGCGTTTTACCCAAAGAGGGCTGATGAGACCGAAGATCTTAAAAATAGTTTACTATTGACTATTAGGAAAACGGCAACGCCAGGCAGCTGTAATAGCTGCAGAGACGGAGGATGAAACCAATTTACGACGTATTGCTCAAAGATAACGACAGTCTAATTATACCCAAGATAATAGAAATATTCGACTGCTGGAAGAACGGTAATGACATAGATGTAGGATTAACAAATTCACGACGTATTACCCAATGTGAACGTCAATCTGTTTTGAGGGCTTATGAGACCAAAGATCATCGAAATAATCGACTATCATCGGGAGAACGGCAACGCAAGGCATCTTTAATAGCTGCTGAGACGGAGGATAAAACCAATTGACGACGTATTGCTCAAAGAAAATGCCAGTCTACTTTAAAGGCTCATGAGACTGATTATCATAGAAATATTAGACTATCGGAAGAACTGCAACGTCTGGAAGCTTTAATAGGAATTTACGACGAATTGCCTAAAGAGAACGCCAGTCTACTTTGAGGGCTTATGAGACCGAATTTTAAATTCGGTCTCATAAGCCCGAATTTAAAATTCAATAGCTGCGGAGACGGACGTTGAAAGCAATTCACGACTTATTAATCAAAGAGAACGCCATTCTCATTAGACTGAAGATCATAGGAATATTCGAATACGGTGAGAACGGTAACGTCAGGCAGCTTCAATTGCTGCGGCGAAGGAGGATGAAACAAATTCACGACGTATTGCCAAAAGAGAACGACAGTCTACTTTGATGACTCGTAAAACTTAATATCACAGAAATATTTAACTATCAGGGAGAACGGCAACTCCAGGCTACTTTAATATATGCGAAGACGAAGGATGAAATTAAATTTACGACACGTGGCTCAAGGAGGATTCATGAGACTGATGATCATAGAAATATTCGACTTTCGGAGAATAGCAGCTCAATATCAGAGACGGAGAAATAAACAAATTTACGACGTATTTGCCAGAGTCAAGTTGCCTTGAGAATTTAGAGACGGAAGAACAAGGTAGTATTCGACGAATTAGACAAAATCTACGTCAGTTTGCAAAAAAAAATTGAAAACCAAGAAGAAACACTGCAGAGACGAAATATTGCGTCAATAGCCGAACAATGCCGGGTACAACAAGCCAGTTTTATACATAGAATATATTTATAGCCTTCACCACCATAAATAGGTGGAAAGGGTATTATAAGTTTGTGCTGATGTATGTAAAGAATAGAATTATTTGTCTTAGACCCACCTTTTAGTATACCATTAGGCTTAGAATCACTTTCTGAGTCGATTTAGCGATGTCTGTCAGTCCGTCCGTCCGTCCGTCTGGACGGCTGGCTGGATGGACCCCCATGTAAACCATGTAATCAAAGTACAGGTCGCAATTCTAAAGATAATTTTATGAAATTCGGCACATCTCATTTCTTTAATAGTGGGACCATGGCTATTGAAATTTGTCAAAATCGGTCCATTATTTATGGTACCTCCCATAGGTCCCACTTCCCGGAATTGATATATTGGCCACAAATATGAATATTTTTGCATGAAATTTAAAACAAATACTGATTATGTAAACTAAAGTCACTGTACCAAATTTCGAAATTTGAAATCGGCCCATATTTGACCATAGCTCCCATACAAACTCTTCTGTCAAAACGCACTAAATGAGACAAAAATCACTTAAACGGTCGTAAATCTGAAGATAGTGGGAATTTTAAGTTAATTTTTTGCATACAAAACTTTTGACGGAAATAGCTTAGATATACAGTGGTGGTCACGTATTTAGCACAAATGGTACCTGTTATCTCTTATAGGAAATATTAAGTCCTAATTCAATTTTTTCACTACTTTTTTTCTTGTAATGTATTACACGTGATGAGAAGATGAATAGTATTCCTTTTATATACATATTTTTTTGAAAATTATATTTATTTTTGCAATTATTTAAAACTAACCCATAAAAAATAGTGGACATATTTTTAGCACAAATTAAAAACAATATTTATTAAAAATCAAAAACAAGTTATTAAATAAAATAAAAAAAAAACCTAATATTTTGTAGGATATCCTTTATTTTGTATAACTGCCGCACATCTTTTAGGCACACCCTTCACAAGAGCCAGGTATCGCTCATTTGGGATAGCGTGACATATTTTTTGGATTTCTGTCCATAAATCATTTAAGTTGTTAGGTTTTACGCTTGTTATATGCTTCTCTATATCATTCCAAAGATTCTCAATTGGATTGAGATCTGGCCATTTCAAAACATCTATTTGACTCTCCTCCAAGCAACACTTCACAGTACGTAAAGTGTGTTTAGGGTCATTGTCATGCATGAAGCGCCAGCTAGGTGGCATCTTTGCCTCTGCTTATGGTATAATGATATCGGCTAGAATATTTTTATAAAAGTGTTGATCCATACTTGTGTCAATTTTGTGTATTGGACCAACTCCATGCCCTAAGAATGCAAGCCACACCATCACATTTCCTCCTCCATGTGTTACAGTCTTTGACATATACTTTGGGTTGTGCTGCATGTTCGGAAGATACCATACATATCTCTTTCCATCAGATCCAAATCTGCAAAACTTTGATTCGTCGCTTCAAAGTATGTTTTTTCAAAAATCTAATGGCTTTTCCAAATGCTATCGGGCGAAAGAAATTCGGGATTTGAAATTCTTTTTTTGACACATGTGGCTTGTGTTGCACAATACAGCCACGCGAATTTTTTTCATTAAGGCGTCTTTGTATCGTTCTGTCGGAGACATCAATACCGTATTTTGATGACACTTCACTATTTATTTCACTGGAGCTCTAAAAAGGGTCGGCCACTGGCATTCTATGTATTAAATAATCCTCTTTTGTTATCGTTGTTCTTGGTCTAGGTGCCCGTGAACCCTTCTTAATTGTTCCGTGTGCTTTTATATGGCTCAAAGCATTATATACCATCTTTCTGGAGCAATTTAAAATACTTGCTATTTCACTTACAGGACATCCTCTCGAATTTATTTCACAAATCACCTGTCGTTGCGTATCTGTGCACTATTTAATTTTGGCCATGTCTAATAAATATTTTATTTCTGAAAAACCTTCAACTGTACACAATTGATGAAAAACTTACCAAAAATTAATTAAAAATTCAAAAAATAACAGAAATGTAAAATGTTTAATATTTGTGCTAAATTTGTGTCCAGCTCCAATTACCAACAAATAAATTATATATGAAGCAATTGAAGAAAGGGAATAACAAAAAGAGTAACGGGACTTGTCGATCACACCATAAGCTACACATCGTGTCAAAAAAAAAAGAAAATTATTACTCCAACAGAAAAATATACAGTTTTGAAAAAAACGCATAACTAGTGTGCTAAATATGTGACCACCACTGTATATGTTTTTAGAAAATGTTTGTATGATGTCAAAATTAAGCAAATATTTGGTTTATACACGAAAAACAACAAATTTGACATTAGGCTTGACCGACTATAGCACTTTCTTACTTGTTTTAAAGTGAATCAAACTCCAGCAGTTTTAGGAAATCAGAGTACTTTATTCTGAATACAAGGAAGAATCGTAAATGCTCAGAGGTTCCAAAGAACATTTCAGTCCCCCCTTCGTATACAAATTTATTTTATTTATCTGTATGCACTTATTATTACATTTATTGTTCTTGTTATTTTCTTAACATTTAATACAATTTATTTCTGAGAGTTTGAGTGAAAAGAAACCCCAATAACAACAACAAAACTGACCACCAACAGAGTTTTGTGACATTTTTGGTTCGTTGGAGGTAAATTTATATACAATTTCACACAAAAAAACCAAAAACAAATAAAACTCATCTAAACTCGGGTTCTTAACATTTGTATATGACGTTTTTGTGTTGTTCATTTAGCAGCAATGAAAATTCTGTTGATGTTGCTCATAATCGTATGTGAACAAGATTTGATCATTGCGATAAAAATGTATTGAATTACACCCGCTTGAGTTTATTATTCAAAAATACAAAATAAAATGTGCATAACTAAAAAATTTTAAAATGTAGATTATTCGGTTGGAGTGATGATGATTAGACAGTCGTTGTATATGGAATCCAAACACATTATACAAGTGTCAACAATATAACGGCCAACATAAAGAAATTTCACCTGAATACAAAAAAACTGTATTTTTATGATTCAAAACATTTGATTTTTAAATGAATTTTTGAATAAGCAATTCTAACATGTTTTTCAAATGAGTCACATTTTATATGTATTTAGATCAACAAATGATAAATTTTATTATTGTTCGCATTCCATTGACAAGTGGGACATGTTTTTCGGATTTGAAATTCTATATCAAGTCGGAGGTAACTAGAGTCAGTGAAACTCTTATCCAAAATCAATCAAATTTAGCTTAGTAAATTATAAAAAATCAAAGTTATCAAAAATTATTTAAAGTTATACAACAAGAATTAAGCCTCTAGTAAGGGTTTCAATTTAAACGCCTAAAATTGTATCCTTTATTCCTAAAGCAGGACAACCTTCTCATGCGGAACCTAAAATAAATAATTAATTTTAAATAACATATTTATAATTATACAAAATATCAGTGGGTACTTACCTTCAATTGTTAGTCTCATTTTCATATGCAGCCAACTTCACTACCTAACGCCTTGTCAAAATCGGATTATACAACCGCTTAGCATTGCTGCTGCGTTGTTTTGGTTTGTTTCATACAAAGTGTATGTACATAAGACGTTTCGACATTTAAACAAAGCTCAACGCTTTTATTTAGGTTTGGGTGTAGCTATGGAACCTCCAATTGAGGTTTCAGTTCAAAAGCCGGCGTTTTATCTCTTTTAAATTAGGATTTTAGTTTAAAAGTTAAAAATTTGATCCTTTATTCCTGAATCGGGTGAACCTTCTCATAAAATTTTAGAACTATCAGCCTCTGTTCGTTTCTTCTGTCTCTCAAATATCTTGACAAATATCCCAGGAAAAATATTGACCAGAAGCTGCTGTCAAATAGCTATAACCTTAAGTCGATGTTCATTCTCCCTTACTATGAAACTTCGCTAGGAACAATATTCTTGAACCACTAGAGGAGATTGATGTAAAGTTTGTTACATTGGCAGATGTAAGCAATAGCGATCATGCGCAAGCTTCATGCGCAAGCTTCTGTGTAGCCTTAGAGAAATCCATTAGAAATACGAAGGATCTGTGACTGTAGGAAGGCTTTTTCGGCAACTTCCTCGTCTATGTTCTCACCCATTTATCCAAAAAATTAAGGATCATCTTTTTGTTATAATCCAACGCATTGTCATCCCCATTGCCAAGACGGAGCTCATTTATCTTTATAAGCTTCTCGTTTGTTGAGTTTGATCAATCTTTATCATATCCGGTAATTGGAACGACTGTGATGTTAAAATCATCCTGATCAAGATTTGAGCTTAGGAAGACTTTCTCGTCAACTTCCCCGTCTATAATCTCATTCTTTGATCTGAGTCGAGGCTCTTCTAGGACTGCTGATATATGACTGCAGAAAGGCTTAATAGTCAACCTCCACATCTACACGTTTTTCCAAAAGAATCGAGGCTCTTTTTTTGTTAAGATCCAAAGCACTGTCATCCTATAGTAGGTATTTAAGACAATTACCTCGAAACCATAGAAAATTATCCCGCACATCTCCCGTAGTATTTCCAAGAACTATGTGTCCAGACCACAGTGTTCCTTCTTAGAGAATCTTGAACAATCTTGAAGACAACCACTTTCACGCCAATGTTCTTACCCGTTATTCAAAAAGAATCGAGACTCTTCTTTTTATTAAGATCAAAAGCAGTGTCATCCTGTTTTCTGGTACCCTTGGCAATACTATGGTAGGTATTCAGGACAATTACCTCGAAAACTTATTAAATCATCTCACACATCTCCCGTAGTGGTTCCAAGAACACTGTGTCCAGACCATAGTAATCCTTTTTAGGAAATACATATGTAGGCTTTAAAACTTTTACTACCTTCCAATCTTAAACATGAGGTCTGGGACTAAAGTAAGGTTTGCTCGCCAACTTTTACGTCCATGTTCTCACCCGCTATTCCAAAATAATCAAGGCTTTTCTTTTTGTGAAGATCCAACGCATTGTTATTCTATTTTCTGGCCCCCTTACCATCACCACAATGAGCATGTAGGACCATTATCTATAAACCGTAGAAAATCATCCCGGCCATCTGTCGTTAATTAGTTGGGCTACTCCAAAGCTCACACTTACTAGCTAAAGCGATTCCAATGGATTGGGAGTTAATCCCACCAAAAACGGAACTTATGTTATTTTATAGAAAATGTAAGAATCTTCACTCTCCCAAGGTTAGACGGAATTGAACTTGTGCTCACTGACCACGCCAAGTATTTGGGGGTCATTGTGGAATCCCAGCTGTCCTGAAGCTTAAACTCACTGTAACATTTAGGGTGTCCTGAAGCTTAAACCTACTGCAACATTTAGGGTGTCTATAACAGCCATTACACTCCATTCGTGAAGAAAAGCCTTAGGCAACAAATAGGGCCTTGTCTCTGCAAATACTGCCGGTCTCTTAGAAATGGTTGTAAAACCAATACTAATGTATGGTGGTCTGCTCTATATAAGGCTAATCAGCGGAGATCTTTTGTTAAAATCAGATTCACTGCCCTTAAGTACTACGCCTTCAGAGGCACTCTTTACTATGCTTAAATGGCTACCGGCTGAGCTTATGGCTCAAAACGTAGCCCTTAACTCAGCCATTAGGTTAAGTACCACTGGAGAACGGTCAGCTTCATCTAACTATTTTGGATAAATTAACAAATATCCACAAAAACATCGATTACTGTATTTCTATCCTGTTCTTTGATCGCTCTTTCACTGTAGATATCTCTGGAGCTCAAATCTATTCAAGAGTTTTGACCCTTGAGATTTACACGAAAAGATTTAAATCGAAAAATGGAGTAGGTGGGGGCTTTTTCGTCCCACTATTAAGAACGAAAATCAATGTTAGGCTCCCAAAACTCTTCAGGATTCTACATTCTGAGATTTTAGCGAGTCATTCAGAGATGACTTATTTTATATAGAAAACTTTCTCAAAGATTACTGTCACTATTAATAACTGCAAAAAGATTATTTCAAATATGTATATGGTTACGTACTTTATGATACTAAGGACCACAGAGGGTCCCTAGGCTATTCTTATAAGCAACTACAATTTGTCTAAGTGATATCTCCAAGGTTCTCAATTTCTGTGAATCAATATCACTTATGGCAGATAAAGATTATAATGCAAAGCACTTGTTCTCGGGATCACGACTGATTACTCCTAAAGGTTATATGTTGTTTGATTCTATCATTTATTAGCCTAGTGACCCATACAAAATCCCGGATGTTATCGATTTTGGAGTAAAGAAAAGTATCAGAAGGAAAGTGATCCAAGTTGAATCTTCTTTGGAAATTTCCTCAGACAATTCACCAACTATCATTACCCTCTTAAAACGTATCCCCGCATATAGACGTAGCAATGGCAGGAACAAAAATAAATTGGCTTAAATATAAGAAATAACTCAGCACTCACTGCACAGAAAACATATCGCTACAAATACCGGAAGATATAGATCTCTCTTTTAGATATCTTGAAAATAATCTCAAATTGGATGCTAAACATGCTACAGTACTCTCCAGTCAACATGTAGTGAGAAGTGGTAGTCCATCTTTTCTTACCTAGACCTAACCGATCTAGCTGACATAAATAATGGCGGTTCAACCGGGAGACCCAGTTAAATAATTCCTTGTAGCATTCGTGGTTTCATGGTATAATGAGTCTGATTACCGAAATGCCTCAATAACCTAATCTGTAGCTTTGTCTTTGGTTTAACTTAACAACAGACTTAAAATGACTTCATCGAAGACTTGAATCGCTTGCCTCCCAATCTTGCTAACATTAGTAATTAATCAAATCAATCAAATTTATCATCACATGTAAATATTTTCTAAAATAATAATTTTAATTTTTCAGCTTGAAGAAAAACTTAGAAATGAATGAAAAACTCTTGCAAATAACAATAATTTGCAAATAACCTACTGTAACATTTTATTTCGATTTTTCAATTTAATTCCAGGCAATTTATTTCAATTATATGTTAGACTATGTTTTATTACTTCATCATTTTGTCTATTAATTACATGTTTTTCTAATAAATATTGTTATGATCATTATCATCAGCAGCAAGATCGCCATTAGCCATCTAATGTTCAATAGATCACCAGCCACAACAAATGAACAAGCAGACAAACAACTGATCTAACATAAATACAAACAATAATGTCAACTTCAAATAGAGCGAAAATTTAGTGCATAATAAAAAATAATAATAGTTAAAGATACTCGCGTACTTCAATCTATTGTTCAAATAAATTTGTACTCGTTTAAAGTTGGAAACGTAAAACGCAAAAAAAAAAACAAAAATATTGCAAAGAAACACAAGGCCATTAAGCCGGCCCGGTCGTCTACGAGTTTAATGTGTGTTTTGTTTTTTTATTCAGCTTCACTTTCCGTCTAAAGTAGTCAATAGATTTTGCAACATATTTATCTGCTTGGGTTACGTAGGTACGAGGGTAGTCAGGAAATGATCTTTCAACGGATTCTGCAGAAGTTCGGAAGTCTAAATATCAATAAATACTACAATAATGGTGGGTACATAAAGAATTTGTAAGTAAAAGTAGGTAAGACTAGGTACCTTTACCTAGTCTTTATAGACTTTAAGAAAGCGTTTGATACAATCAAGCGTCAAGCTATATGGAATGCGCTTAGGGCAAAATGCGTGCCCGAAAAGTTAATAAAGATAATTCGTGCCATGTACACAAACTCTACTGTTCATGTTCGACATAAAGGAATGACCAGTGAACCCTTCAGTACTAATGCCGGTGTTAAACAGGGATGCCCACTCTCTCCACTATTATTTGCGGTAGTGCTAGATCAAATCATGCTAAAACTAGAAGAGGTTAATGCATTAAACACATAGACAACAGCAGGCTACGGGCTACAACCTGTCAAAATTAGAATACATGCATTCAAATAGAAATACATTTTTTAGAGTCGACACGGCTACACGACTACCGACCACCGTTGTAGCTGTAGCCAAAATTAAACTATTTTCTATTTTTGTTGGCGACAATAAAAGATTTAGTGCTGTCAACACCACATAATATTAAAATAAATGAGCGATTTAAACCACTTGAATTTATTTACCACAAATACAATGGGGAGAATTTATGTAAACAATTTACATACTTATAAAATATTTATATATTTAATGTATATAATAATATCTAATAAAATATTATGTAAAAATTTATATTTATATAACTCTAACTCAATAGAAGTAAAATTTTAAAAAGTTATTTTTTAAACTGTCTAACTCACACGCTACGTGTGCTAGAGCTACGTAGTTTATGTTATATAAAAGCCCAGTATGTCCTTTATAAAATTCATTATATAAAAGAGCATACTTATATCTATATTGTTTTAAGATATACGAATTTTTATAAAAAAAAGTCGGTTGCAGAAATAAGTTTATAGTATATTAGCTCCTTATCCATTATAAAGAATATTATATAGAATATAAAAGATATTTTCAGTAGCTTTTGTTTGATACCAAAAAAGTTAATATCGGATATAAACTTCTAAAGTTATACCGTATTATTCATGAAATTTAAAAAGCCCATAACTTTTAAACTATTAGAGATCACACCAAAATCTTTCTATTTTTTTTTTTTTTGATATAGACATACCAGGTACAGGAAAACCGTTGATTTCGGAGGTTAATTAATAAAATGAATTTATGTCGTTTTTATCAAAATTTAAATTGTTATTTTGTCCATCTTATAAACGCGATATTGGCACCACTCATAAACAGGTGTTTCGAAATGTAGCTGCCATCTTAAAAGTAGCTGCCGTCCCCAATATAATTAAGTAGCTGACTACGAGGCGACGATTGCAGCCAACGTCTTTTGTAGTCGGTGTTTATGTAGCCTGCTGTTGTCTATGTGTTTAATGCATAAAAGAGGAATCGTGTTTTCTTTTAAGAAAAGACTTGAAGATCTAGATTTTGCAGATGACATCTGTCTATTAACACATAATTTCCACGACATGCAAAATAAACTCACTGATTTAACTGCACTGGCAAATAACGTTGGTCTGGAAATAAATATAGAAAAAAACCAAAGCAATGCGTATTAACAATAATAATGACAACCATTTTATGATCGGCAGTAAGCATATAGAAAATGTACAAAAGTTTTGTTATCTTGGATGCATAATGTCTATAGAAAACGGTGTGGAGGATGATGTGTCCAATAGGCTAAAGAAAGTCAGATCTGCGTTTGGTCGATTAAATAAAACATGGCGCTCAACACGTATATCACAAAACACAAAAATGCGCATATTTAACGCCTGCGTAAAATCAATGCTACTGTACGGAAGTGAAACTTGGCTGATGACGAATAACATAGCACAAAAGCTACAAGATTTATAAACAAATGCCTTCGAATAATATGTAGAATAATATTTTGGCCAAACAAAATATCGAATGAGGATCTAATGGCACTAACTGAAGAAGAGCCCATCATACGTCAAATAGCAAGACGGAAATGGAAATGGATCGGGCACACTCTTCGAAAAGATGAAGAAAGTATCGCTAGAATGGTTCTGGAATGGAATCCCCAAGGAAGCAGGAGACCAGGCCGCCCGAGGATGACATGGCGTAGAACAATATTAAATGAATTAAAAAATATAAACAAATCTTTTGATGATATTAAAATACTTTGTAATGATAGAATAGGTTGGAATATTGTTGTAGAAGCACTATGTTCCCATGTGGAATAAATAAAGTAACAAAAAAAAAAAAAAAAAAAGTAAAAGTAGGAAGAAAGTTGGTTTAAGAAGGAAGTCTAAACACAAGAATGAAGTCTGAGTAGAATGAAGTCTGGGTACTGAAAAGTAATTTGAGTACTAATAAAGAAGATTTTTGAAGACATAAAGGCTAATGACATCGTCAGCCCTTAAAGCGTACCAAACAGCAACTTTGGTTATAATGGTGTTTCGACAAAAGCTTGTGGATTCTTAATCCAAATGCGGCAACACTGCTTTTTAACCAAGAAATGGGCTTAATCGGAAAATAAAACTTTTAATGGGAATTCAAAATCAATATGTGCTTCAGCACATTCGCCGAATTGGCCACGCATACGGCGGTCGTTTTTCTTAAATTCCTGCAAAAGTTAAATCTTGGAAGCTTGTAAGCCACATTTTCCATATAGTGAAAGGATGCGAGATCTATCGTATTGTTTCAGGTGTTTCGAATATTTGGAAACCAGGAAATATTCACACAACACTTTGGAGTTAACCCATTCTGAGATGAAATTCACAACGGAAGTTTATACCAGAATTTAACCAACTTTCTAAAGGTGACCCGTTGTCAAAGGGAAGTAATTTACTTACACTTACACAGAATAAATGGTCGACTAGTTCGGTCACCAGGTTTGACATATAATGAACGTTATCCAAAAATATTTACCCGCTTTACCCGTTTATGGCACATGTTCATAAAAGCTCTGCTCATGGTGGACATTCTTTAATGCTCCGACTAGTAAGTTTTAGGTCCCGAAATTGAATAACTTGATTCGTGCAGTAATTCGAAACTGTAAGGAATGCACCGTATATCGAAAACAGTCCAGTCAGCAAATTATGGCCGCATTACCGCCTGAACGTTCGTCTCTGTCGAGACCGTTTACCCACACCGGACTAGATTTTGCAGATCAGTTCGACATAAAATCATACGCTGGTAGAGGTTGTCGAATTGAAGCATGTCTTAATTCGAGACCTTCAACGGCAATGAGTGACATTCCAACAGATTTAGTTCCATTAACCCCAGAACATTTTTTGGTAGGAGCACCACTTTTGACACCCCTGAACCCGTCCATTCTAATCTTCGTTTGAGTATTGCTAATAGGCAATTGCTAAGAACGGCGGCGAATTGGGAATTCAAAATCGATATCAATTTGTGCTTCAACAAATTCGCCGAATTGGTCGCCCATACGATGGTCGTTTTTCTTAAATTCCTGCACAAGTTTAATCTTGGAAGCTTGTAAGCCACATTTTTCATATAGTAAAAGGACGCGAGTTCTATTGTATTGTTTCAGGTATTTCGAATACTTGCAAACCAGGAAATATTCGCACAACGCTTTAGAGTTAACCCATTCTGAGATGAAATTCACTCGAGATCGTTTAGTTCTAACATGTCAACGGAAGTTTATCCCAGAATATAACCAGCTTTCTGAAAGGTAACCCGTTGTCAAAGAGAAGTAAATAATTTGCTTACACTTAACCAATTTATCGACTCAAAAGGATATGTCAGAATAAATGGTCAACTAGTTCGGTCACCGTATCTCGATTCGAAAGGAATTCTTTTCGAAACACAATGCTTTAAGAATACAAATTCGAACAATTTTCGAATCGAAATACAGAGTAACCCCCCAGGTTTGACATATGATGAACGTTATCCAAAAATTCTACACGCTTTACCCGTTTATTCGTGGAACATGTTCATAAATGCTCTGCTCATGGTGGACATTCTTTAATGCTCCGACTAGTAAGTTTTATGTTCCGAAATTGAATAACTTTATTCGTGCAGTAATTCGAAACTATAAGTAATGCACTATGTATCGAAAACAGTCCGGTCAGCAAATTATGGCTGCATTACCCCCTGAACGTTTGTCTCTGTCGAGACCGTTTACCCACACCGGACTAGATTTTGCAGGTGTGTTCGACATAAAATCATATGCTGGTAGAGGTTGTCGAATCACCAAAGGCTATGTTTTGGTTTTCGTATGTTTTGCAACGAAAACAATACATTCCTAGCGGCTTTCGCGCATTTGTACTCCGACAACGGAACCGCATTCGTCGGGGCAGCTAATTTATTCGAGGTTGTCCGAAAGCTGTTCTTAAGCGATATGCGAAATAGACTACAGTTTTCGGCCAGTTGAATGGCATTTTAACCCCCGGAGCTCCTCATATGGGCGGCTTGTGGGAAGACGGCGTAAAAAGTGCAAAAACTCACCTACGTAAAATTTCTGGTGTGCAGAAATTCACATTTGAGGAGTTTGTATCAATGTTAACCCGCATTGAAGCATGTCTTAACTCGAGACCTTTTAACGGCAATAACTGACGATTCCATTAACCTCCGGACATTGTTTGGTAGCAGCACCACTTTTGACACCCCCTAAACCCGATCATTCTGATCTTCGTTTGAGTATTGCTAATAGGCAGTTGCTGAGAACAGCGGCGACTAATGGTATTCTTCCAATGATGCAATACTATCTAAGAAAAAGATCGATAAGAAGGAACAATATCGTCTGAAAGTTTCGGACTGAAACAATGAATTTCTAAAGAAATAACTCCAATAATCCGAATCAATAATGTTCTAAAGAACAATTTCGACCGAAATTGATACTGTTCTAGACAAAGGGTACTATCGATCTGAATCGATACTATTCTAAAAACAGAAGACTGACAATCGACCGGAATTGATAATGTTCTAAAGAAAGAGCGCTATCGATCCGAATTGAAGCTATTCTGAAAAAAGAACACTATCGAACCGAATCGATGCAGTTCTTAAAAAAGAACTCCATTGAGTAGAATCAATGCTATTGCAAAGAAAGAACCGAGTCGATGCAGTTCTAAGGTTAGGTTAGGTTAGGCTGGAGGAGGTCCGTGTCACTTGGGTCCAAGATGAGGTCGGTTTGTAATTTCTGCAAGGGAAAGAGAAAAGTAAAATTCCTAATATACCCTTTTATAAGAGGCTCAGTTAGAGCCAGCCTATTTTACGAATGTTGATGTTCGAGATCTCTGATAGATCGTGCAAAAATGGGAATCCCAGATGGAGGGTCCTAATATCAGCAAGGTCTGGGCAGTGACAGAGGAGATGAGTGATGGTTTCTTCCTCCTCAAAGTTGTGGCAACTTTTGCAGTAGTCGTTGCTTTGGAGATTAAGTGTTGTAGCATGTACACGTATTATACAGTGTCATGTGAGTACTGAGATAAAGGTGCGAAGTCTATGGCGCGGAAAGCTGACCAAGATTGCAGGACACTTACTCTCGTAAGTTGGCCATGTATGTCTAGAGATCGAACAGTTCGTTTCTGTGGACCAGTTGGCCTGTGCGGACCTAAATAAAAACCGCTTGATGAGCAGTTTACATGCTGATAGCGGTATGCCTATGAATTGGTCAATGTTCTCCTGACCAAGGAGAGCAACAGCTTTTTCTAGATTGTCTGCAGTGATGTTGCCTGGTATATTACTATGACTGCGTACCCAAAAAAGTTCAATGTTGAAACTTCTCGCCATTTAATTTAGGGATGTCCGGCATTCGCGGATAAAAACGGATGTCGTGTAGACCAATGATAATGAATGAAAGGCGCCAAGACTGTCCGAACAGAAACGAATATCGTTAGAGTGTATTCGGTGGTACATGAGCCACTTGCTCGTCCAATAAATAGTTGAGATCAGCTTGAAGAATACTGCATTGTTTTGGGAGATTGAATTATACTTTTTTCCCAAAAAATGGGATGAAGAATCCCACACCACGTACCGAGTAGATTTCCAGGGTCCCATCTCCGGAAACGATTTGACCCTGGAAATCTACTCAAACTGATCCAAATCGGTACGTGGTGTGGGTGGGGGCTTTTTCGTGCATTTCTTAAAAAAGAATACTATCGTTCTGAACTTATGCTGTTTAAAATAAAAACCTATCGATCCGAATCGCTGATATTTCTAAAAAGACAAGAATCGATACTATCCTTAAGAAATAACTCTTTCGATCAGGTTTAATGCGATTTTTAAAAAGATAACTATCAATCTGAACAGATGTTTTTCTTTAAAAAAAAGAATCGTTATCATCAATCCAGCAGTTTTTAAGAAAAATGGTTTTCGACCCGAGTTAATGAAATTCTAAAGAGAGATCTCGATCGTTCGGAATTAATGCATGAATTCATGCATTTATAAAGAAAAAACTCTGTCGATTTTGATATCAATCTTAACTGATGTTTTACTTTAACAAAAGAATCGTTATCATCAATCCAGCAGTTTTCAAGAAAGAAGACTTTCGACCAGAGGTAATGAAGTTCTAAAGAGTGATATCGATCGTTCGGAATTAATGCATCCATCCAAGATCTGAATTCATGCATTTATAAAGAAAAAACTCTGTCGATTTTGATATCAATCTTAACTGATGTTTTACTTTAACAAAAGAATCGATATTATCAATCCATCAGTTTTCAAGAAAGAAGACTTTCGACCAGAGGTAATGAAGTTCTAAAGAGTGATATCGATCGTTCGGAATTAATGCATCCATCCAAGATCTGAATTCATGCATTTATAAAGAAAAAACTCTCTCGATTTTGATATCAATCTTAACTGATGTTTTACTTTAACAAAAGAATCGTTATCATCAATCCAGCAGTTTTCAAGAAAGAAGACTTTCGACCAGAGGTAATGAAGTTCTAAAGAGTGATATCGATCGTTCGGAATTAATGCATCCATCCAAGATCTGAATTCATGCATTTATAAAGAAAAAACTCTGTCGATTTTGATATCAATCTTAACTGATGTTTTACTTTAACAAAAGAATCGTTATCATCAATCCAGCAGTTTTCAAGAAAGAAGACTTTCGACCAGAGGTAATGAAGTTCTAAAGAGTGATATCGATCGTTCGGAATTAATGCATCCATCCAAGAATTGAATCCATACATTTATAAAGAAAGAACTCTGTCGATCTGAATCAAAGCAGCTCTAGAGAAAGAACACTAACTATCCGTATCAATGCTATTCTATCGATGCTGTCCTACAGAAAGAACTCTAACGGTCCCAAATGCTTCTGTTGAAACATAACTTGACCGATCACTATCGCTGCTGTTCTAATAAACTTTTAAATTCCTTAACCACCCTCGTGCTTCCTCACAACACACAGACAACTACCAAACATACATCTTTCAAACTCTCATTGCCTCAGTCGCCTGCCTATGCTATGAACTCTATTCTTGCCACAAACGTTCTTGTTGTTAATATCGTGTTTGGCATTTATACGACCAATAAGACGGAGACTTATTGTGTTTTTGGCTTTTAAACTTTAGTTTAGTTTATTGCTCTAAAGTGAATAATGTTTGTTTACCGATTACAATTCGTATGTGTAATCTTTAACACCTACTTGGCTTTTAACTAAAGAAATTTGTTGCACGAATAATGTGGCATGTCTGAATGTCAGTCGGAGTGTGTGTGTGCGTCGGTTTCCTTCAAATTAAGTGCTTGTATGTACAACAATTTCGGAACAAGATATCAAATGAATGAATGATTTGGAAGCAACAAAAAAATTGTTTGGAATTAAAAATTTGAAAAGCGAGGGTGGACACTGAGAGAATTTAAGGGGCATAATTTGACTATATTTTTTTTTTTTTTTTTCGTTTGGGACCAGCGCCCAGGGGATGACCCGTACTTATGCAATGTACTGTGTTGGAACTAGTAAAATAGGTTATGGGAGGGGGAAGAGGTGGAGTTTGGTGTTTGTAGACATTAGATTTGAACTTTCCCATATTGCAGCTGACTGGGAAAACTTCTACGGGAAGCAAATACCACATACGAACTGTACGGTACCTTCTTCTGATATCCTTACCTCCCATTGGAGCATAGGGCCTCTACCATCCTTTTATACCAAACTCTATTGCGAGATGTTAGGCATACGTCATTCCATGAATAGTTTGCTGCTTGTAACTCCGCATTAATTTACCTTTTTACACGTTCTAGCAGGTGCACCAACACGACGGCCGCTTTCTTGTGGCTTCTAACGAAGCGCTTGTCGAGTAATGTTAGTATTTGACCATCGAAGTGTGTGGTCTATCCACATTAGAAGACATACCTCTATAGAAGCAGGGATTTGGTTTGTAGCGTTTAGTAGATTTTCATTTCTTATGCGATTCGACCATCATACATTAAGGATTTACCGCAAGCATTTGTTTGGAAAGGTTTGTAGGTCCTTATCGATGGAATTTGTACGTTTCCAAGTTTTGCAACCGTAATAGTAGATGGACTTGACATTCGAGTTATATATTCGTAACTTAGTTGTTGTTGATATTTGACGAGAATTCCAAATAGCTCGGAGAATGCCGAATGCAGATTTTGCCTTATTAATACGGGATTCAATATACTCGTCGGCGTCATCTTTTGTAGACATCAAACTACCAAGATAATTAAAGGTACCTACACATTCAATAACCTCGTTATCCATATTAATGTGTGTCGACGTGCTTGCGGCATAGCCTCCAGGCTTAATCTTTGTCTTGGATATATTGATTTCCAGCCCAGCTGCCTGAGGGAACTCGTAGAAGATGGAACTCGTAGAAGAGGGAACTTCGATGGAAAGACCAAGTAGAAGAAAATCTTTCAAAACTTGGCATAAGAAATTGGAGAGGCCCAGCTGCCCGAGATTCAACAGTGATAGCGCTAGGTGTCCATTGAATACCACGTCTACCATTCAGTGCCGTGCGCACTCCATAGATAACTCTTATAGACACTGTCGAAGGCCTTTATAAAGTCGATAAACGCTATGCAAGTGGGGTACGAAATTCATTACATTGCTCCAGTACTATTCTTACTGTGTTGATTAGATCAACACAAGATCGATTCTCTCGGAACTCAAACTGATTTTCGCGGAGTGTAGCGGAAACTGTGTCGGACGTTCTATTTAAAATAACTTGACTTAGTATTTTGCTCGGTATTAAACAGTACGACTAAAGAAAATTTTTTTTCTGTAGTGAGTTGTTCTGTCTACTGGCCAATCTACTACGGAAGGATGAGCTCTAGCTGATAGACGTGTATTGCGTAACAAAGTTGGAGCATCGGGAACGAATTCCCTGATTTCGTTAGAGCACATTCCAAAGAAGAAACGATAGAACAGTGTGACAGTGCTCTAGTGGATCAATAGAATTGAATACCGATGAGCACTTTCGCTCTCTTCTTCACTTGGTCGAGAAGCTTCTAAATAGACTTTGAAGCGCCGGCCCATACATGAGAGTTGTATTCAATTTTCGGTCGGATATGGATATGGTGTAAATAGTACTGAAATCAGATGAAGTGAAGTATCTCGTACACCGTTTTAGAAAGCCGAGGCAATAGCACGTACAGAACTTTTTCACTTCTGAATATTTTGGCACATGTACGTCTTGCCAGCTTGCGTTGCAAATCAGTAACTGGATTTGGGTTATTACGCCAGTTTCTGAAGGCAACCTCTCGGGATGTGTTTGCATATTTGCACGTCTAATTGAACCAAGTTTTCTACTTAGGTTTAATCAAAATATTCTTCACTGGGATGAACATTTTCATTCCCAGCATAATAACATTGGAAACCATTACCGCCGAGGCACAGACATTGATATTGAATAAGAAAAGGCATCAAGACCGGATAACTTTGTGTCCCTAACCTCATTTGGGCTTCTGTAAAGAACCCAAAGTGCAAAAGAGGCATCGATCATGATCGATAGTGTTCTCTTTAAAACAACACATCGATCATGACCGTTAGTGTTGTCACTAGAACCGCATCGATCATGATCGCTTGTGTTTTCTTTAGAACTGCATCGATCATGTTCAAAAGTGCTCTCTTTAGAACAGCATCGGTCATGATCGATAGTGTTCTCTTAAGAACAGCATCGATCATGATCAATGGAACAGTATCGCTCATGATCGATAGTGTTCTCTTTAGAACAGCATCGATCTTTATCGATAGTGTTCGCTTAAGAACAGCATCGATCATGATCATTAGTGTTCTCGTTAGAACAGCATCGATCAAGATCGATAATGCTGTCTTTGGAACAGCATCGATTATGATCGATAGTGTTCTTTTTAGAAAAGCGTCGATCATGATCGATAGTGTTCTCTCTAGAACAGTATTGATTATGATCGATACTGTTCTCTATAGAACAGCATCGATCATGATCGATAGTGTTCTCTTTAGAACAGCATTGATCATAATCATTAGTGTTATCTTTAGAATGGCATCGATCATGATCGAGAGTTTTCTCTTTAGAGGAGCACCTATCATGATCGAGAGGATTCTCTTTTGAATAGCATCGATCATAATCGTTAGTGTTATCTTTAGAATAGCATCGATCATGATCGAGAGTTTTCTCTTTAGAAGAGCACCTATCATGATAGAGAGAATTCTCTTTAGAACAGCATGATCGATAGTAACTAGAGCAGCATCGATCATGATCGTTTTTTTTCAGAACAGCATCGATCATGATCGATATTGTTATCTTTAGAACAGCATCGCTCGTGATCGATAGCGTTCACTAAAGACTATTATGTGTAATGTCATTTATTACATTAACTTCAGTATTTAATGCAATTAATTCCAATTAAATTAAAAAAAATTGCAATTTAAATCTTCTGACAAAAACCAAAGAATGGAATATGGAACAACAAAGTATTCAACGAGATATTGTGATAGAATGCCATCAATGTCTTAAGCAGTCATAAATGAGCCACAGATCACAACCAAACCAAGCAACCAAACGACAAACATCAAGCCATTAAACCAGGCTACCAAACATTAAACAGTTGCCTTTAAAATGCCTAAAGAGCGGGTGAATTTCAAGAAGCAGTCCATCTCCAGATGATGAACAAATGTTTGAAGTATTGAATGTAATTCTTGAGAAAAACCTGTCATAAACATATTTTACGAGTTTGCTTGCAACTGCAAAATGTTGTTGAAAGTGGTCACAGCTTTTTCGTTTGATCCTTAATGCAATTGTATAGATTTATTGGATGGATTTTGTGGGGAAAGATGAAAAGAATGATGATGATGATGGTGAAAAAGCGAAACAAAGCTTTTAGAACCTTATATGGCTTAAGGAATGATGAAGTAATGATTATAAACAATCTTTGGTACTTAATATCCAACTACAAACCCACTAAGTATCCGAGTCATGTTCCAAAACAATTCACAGAAGCAGTTTCAAAACAAAACCAGAAGTTGTTGAAAATGAGGCAACTTTAAGTAACAACATTTTAACGAAGATGATGATGATGGTGGTTATATGACGTTATGAAGGTAAAGTTGGAGTTGGACTTAAGAAAACAAAAAAACAATTTATTTGAACTTAAACAACTGTGTGAATTCTTTCGGTTTTTAATGAACGTGTTTGAAATTTAGATGAGCTTTTTCTTAGCATTTGTATTCTTAAAACATTCAGATTGACATTTAATGTCATAAAAATTTTGTTTTATTTATCTTAAGGCTAATTACATACTCGTACGAGTAACTGCAACTTGAAAAAAAGAACTTAACAAAACGAAATATTTGCGAAAATTACAATTTAATTTCTTTCGAATTTTTTGGAATTTTTATTTTTTCTCGTTTCAGTTCAGCCATTAAAATATTTATTACCTCCAGAATGTAAATGCTCGGTTTTTTGTTTTGATTATATTTGTTCATTTTGTTATTTTTAAGTTGTCCCCAATTTTTTCGTATTATTTTGAATTTTATTATTTTACGCTGTTATTTTCGTACGTTTTGCGAAAAGGAACATATGTTAACAACGTGTGTGATTTTTACTGAAGCCAGACGGACGTCTGGTTTAATAGACATCGAGACTTTTGAGTGCGCTCAAAGTATATTGGGAGTTTTTTTTCGTTCATTCTTAATATACGCTAGGCATTTTAGCGATATTGTTTTGTGAACTAAATATTTATTATTTATTGAATTCATTAGCTAGTGCATTGATACTCTACTACCAATCCTATCAACACAATACACTAACGTTTATTATCGAAGCTGTTCTAAAGAGATTATCAATCGTTGCTTTTCAAAAGAGAACACTATCGTTTGTAATCGATGCTGTTGTAAAGAGAACTCTATCACTTAGGATATAGCTTTTGTAAAGAGAATAAATTTAATTATCGAAACTGTTTTTAAAATAGATTAGTCACGATGCTGTTCTCATAAGTTCTAAAGAAAACTCTATCGATCATAATCGAAGCTGTTGCAAAGAGAACGTTTACCATAGATGCTAAAGAGAACACTTTTATTTAGTAACGATGCTTTTCTTAAGTAAACTTTTATAAAAAAAAAACAAATTTGATTGAAAACTGTTCTTAAGAAAACAACTTTAATTACAAAAGTTTACAAATTACGGTCATCTTTTGGATCAGATCAGATGAGAACAAATCCTGATGTTATTCCAGGTTTCATACGCTAACGTTTATTATCGAAGCTGTTCTAAAGAGATTATCAATCGTTGCTTTTCTAAAGAGAACACTATCGTTTGTAATCGATGCTGTTGTAAAGAGAACTCTATCACTTAGGATATAGCTTTTGTAAAGAGAATAACTTTAATTATCGAAACTGTTTTTAAAATAGATTAGTCACGATGCTGTTCTCAATAAGTTCTAAAGAAAACTCTATCTATCATAATCGAAGCTGTTTCAAAGAGAACGTTTACCATAGATGCTAAAGAGAACACTTTTATTTAGTAACGATGCTTTTCTTAAGAAAACTTTTATAAAAAAAACAAATTTGATTGAAAACTGTTCTGAAGAAAACAACTTTAATTACACAAGTTTACAGATTACGATCATCTTTTGGATCAGATCAGATGAGAACAAATCTTGATGTTATTCCAGGTTTCGTTTTTCAAAATTGGTTCTAGTTTGTAAGTTCGCACATGTTGGAAGCCCTACTTTAGCACAATGACAGTCAACTGTTGGAGTCTTCCTTACTTAAAAGGCCGTTTAGTTCAAAGGCCGAGCATATTTTAGAACTCCATGAGCTTCGATCTTTTTCATAGCCCAATTTTTGAAAGATTTTTCTCTACTTGGTCTTTCCGCGGAGGTTTCGGACGCCTTCTTCTTACAATCTGATGTTAGCTTTTACATAGTAATTGTTTTTCTTTCGGGAGTGGGTTACTAGCCCGACGTCCTAACCCATATTTTTATTGTTCTTATGGAAGAACTCGCGGCACATGTTAGCTCACTACATTAACCGGTGAAGCCCTACTTTGGCACAATGACAGTCAACTGTTGGAGTCCTTCTTACTTAAATGGCCGAACATATTTTAGAACTCCATGAGCTTCGATCTTGTGCTAATATTCTCCAATTTCATAGCCCAATTTTTGAAAGATTTTTCTCTACTTGGTCTTTCCGCGGAGGTTTTGGACGCCCTCTTCTAACATTCTAATGTTAGCTTCTTCATAGTAATTGTTTCATTTTTTTCGGGAGTGGTTACTAGCCCGACGTCCTAACCCATATTTTTATTGTTCTTATGGGAGACCTCGCGGCACATGTTAGCTCACTACATTAACCCGTGTTTACGTAGTTCCCCGGGTGATACCACGAGGTACCACAGTTTAGGCAAAGTTTCTCTAATATATCTCTCTCGTGCTGCTGTAGCTGGTCTTCAGATAAACATCAAAAAAACTAAGTCAATGCGAATAAACTCACTAAATGACACCAAATTGTATCTTCCTGGGCAAGCCATTAATGAAACTTTCTGCTACCTTAAGAGTATTATTTCAAAAAGCGCAGACAGCAAAGAAGATATCCAAAACAGATTATGCAAAGCAAAGCAAGCTTTTGGAATTCTAAACAAATTCTGGAGATCTTAAAATATCTCAACCGCCACCAAAATTAAAGTTTTTAACACCAATGTCAAAGCCGTGCTTTTATACGGCTGTGAGACTTGAAATATCTCGAGCCGTGAGATAAACAGTCTGCAAGCCTTTGTTAATCGGTGCCTTAGACGTATACTCAAAATTTTCTGGCCCTGTACAATCTCTAATCAAGACCACTGATACTACTCGGCAAACTGTCGAATATAATCCTCAAGGTTCCAGGAGGTCTGGTAGACCCGCAAATACATGGAGACGACAAACAGAGAACGAGTTGAGGGAGTTTGGTGTGTCATGGAGCGAGATGAAAGTGCTGACTACCGATAAACCTTCATGGAAAACATTTGTTAAGGCCCTATGTTTCACCAGGAATTAAAGGACTAAATATATCTCTAATATACAAAATCAGAGAGACTTTGTCCAACTTTGATTTAAACCGACAGAAGAAGACAGAAACTTTACAAAATATTTAACGCAATAAGGCAGAAATATAAATTTAATTTTAAGATGTTGTTCACAACTTTCTAGGTAACTGCAAATCCCCGGATTTTAAGCAGATTGAAAAATTATTGCAAAAATGGAACTCAAATGTCTTTTAAAACACATTTGCTGCAGTCCCATCTAGAATTTTTTCTCGAAAAGTTGGGTGATGAAAGCGACTTAACCCAGATTTGGCAAAAATCAAAAACGATCCCAAGCATTTTGGGATGAGAGCATAGTGAGCGACTACTGTTGGACTTCAATGCGTAAAACAGATCCCAAACAGTGGAAGCGACTGAGTTAGACTGCTCTTCATTTCTAATTTAAAACTTTTTAATGAAAAAATGAAAATTAATTGACAAAAAATTAAAAATATGCCTATGTTATATCTCGAAAACTAGACCCAATATGAAAAAACGGTGTGCAGATTCTGATCGAACGCCCCAAGACACACTTTTATTAATTTATTTAAAAAAGAGCTCTACTAATTTTGGTTGAAGTTAGTCCACTCCTTGGGTTACCCGTTTTGGAACCCCTAATTTTCACCTATTTTTCTTCTTAATGTACAATCCGCAATTCTCAACAGAATTTGTTGAAATTCGACATTCGTCTATTAGTAGATCTAAAAAAGAGGTAGTTGAAATCAGTTGACTCCTTGGACCCCAATTTTTCACCAATTTTTTTTTAGTGTATAAGCCGCAATTCTCAACATAATTTGAAAAAAATTGGCATACGTCTATAATTAATCCATGAAAGATTTTTACTAATTTTGGTTAAGATCCCTTCACTATTTTAGGTACTTGCCTTCGACCTCATTTTTTCACTTTAGTTCTCAATGTATAAGGCGGAGTTCTTAACAGAATTTGATGAAATTCGGCAAACGTCTATTAGTTTACCCCAATTAGTGCTCTACTAATTCTCATTGAAATTCGTCGACTCCTCCAAAGCTTGGCCTGCGAAATTGGAGAATATGAGCACAAGATCAAAGCCCATGGAATTCTAAAATATGATCAGCCTTTGACCTAAACGGGTCATTTAAGTAAATAAGTAAGTAAGTAAATATATATAAAATTGTAAATATAATGGGCCAAAATCTCTATTCTAAGAAGGTACTTTAAATAACACAGGTCAACAGCAAAAATGTGCTCGAGTAACCACTATATAAATTTGATGTATCATGGCAACCTTAGTACAAAAATGGTAAAATTTTTAAATTCTGTGGCAAGATTTTTAAAAAAAATTTTTTTTTTTTAAATTGCAATTTTTTTTAGACGTTTCTTCAAATAATTAATGATAACTCAAAAACTACTAGTCCGATATTATTAAAATAAAATTATAAAAATTAAGATTTACATAGCCTTTAATTCGTCCATATATCGCGTTTCAATCGGATCAATAGTATCGGAGTTATAATAAAAAACGTAAGAAAAAAATATATTTTTTACATAAAAATTTCAAGAATTTTCGTTTTAAAAAAATCATGAAAAATCGAAAACGGCAAAAAACTTCCAGATTTATTATTTTATCACATAGCGACATACAATAGCAACAAAATGAGATATCGACCATAAAAATCGATTGATTTTTTTTCGAATTTATTCACAATTTAATGAATTCGCTCATTTTCACAAAATTTTAGTTTTTTGCTTGATATACGCATTATAGCGGGTTTTCAAATGTAAGAAAAAAATAAATTTTCCAATTTCAAGGGGTGAATGTCGGATTATTGTGAGATTTGGTGAGAAACTTCCACCCACAAAATTTTTGTCGAATCGGACAACGTTAACAAGTAGCGCATAGGCCCCAAATCTGAAAAATAGCGTTTAAATCGAAAAAAAATGATAAATTTTCAAATTAAAGCTTTTGCAAAAAAGTGGATTCTAGTCTGAGTTTTCGATCGATATCGAATGCGGTAATTTGGGCCCTGGGGCCAAATTACGGCATTCGATATCGATCGAAGTCTTAGACATTTTCAAAATTTTTGTATAGCATACTTTAAGGATAATCAAAATTATTTAAAAGATGCACAGTTTACCATATTTTTTTGGAGTTATTTGCCAAAAAATGAACAATAGTTAAAAAGTTTTAATTGAAAAATATATATTTTTAAAAACGAATCAAAATGGATACCAAATTTCAATAAACTTTATTTCATCGAAGTAACTTTGAACATCCCTAAAGTATACTTCACAATATTCGCTTAAAAGTCTGAGTTTTCGATCGATATCGAATGCGGTAATTTGACCCCTGGTTTTAAGAAAGGTTATCAATTATCTATTGAATATCAAAACTGTAGCATATTTTAAGGCCGGTTTTAACCAGTTTTTAAATATAAGTATTAGTACGTCCTAATATTTTGTCTCTTATTTTATTTATATAAATATTTTCTTAATTTTTATTCTTTTTAGCAATTTTTTTTTTTATTATTTTTTGCAATTGACTTTTGGGTTAATTGTCTCTATTAAAAAGTATGATTTTTTAATTTATACAAATAAAATATTTATGTTTTTTTAAAACAATTTATCGTTTTCATTAGAAATATTTATTGTTCATTCATTTGGTATCAAATCAGTAGTAGATGGTTTTTATTGTTTTATTTTAGAAAAAAATTCTTTATATCACGATTGTCTTAATATTTTCTTGGTGTTGCCGAGTAGATATTAGAAACAAAAAAGCGTGTGACAAATATTAATTAACAACAATTAAGGCTTTTTTGACACAAATTCGTAATGGTCTTGTTTATGAATTATTCAATCAATCTGACTGTCAGTCAGTCATTCATTTAGTCAGTCTGTCTGTCGGTGATAATGTGTGTTAGTTAAACAAAATTGTAAATTTTTTACAAACTTTTGTAGTTTGTCATGCAATTAAAGAATTATTGTCAATTTATTATTTTTTATAAATTTTTTTTGCTAAAATTTTATCTTAAATAAAATTTTTATTCACAGCTTAAGTGGGTCAGTTAAATGTTATTAATTTATTTAAGTTTCTTAGAAATAAGTTATATTTGCAAGATCTTAATTGTTTATTTGCAAAATATTGTTGTAAATATGTTAGGAAAAACAATAGAAGAAAATATAGTTTTCTATTTTAAATTTAGCTCCCTAAAGTATGCAATATTTTATAATAAATACATTTTTTTAAAATTTCCTATAAAAAGTAAATTTTTCAAAAATTTCCTATAAAAAGTAAATTTTTGAAAATTTTACTATAAAAAGTAAATTTTTGAAAAATTTCCTATAAAAAGTAAGTTTTTGAAAAATTTCCTATAAAAAGAAAAATTTTGAAAAATTTCCTATAAGAAGAAAATTTTTGAAAAATTTCTGATAAAAAGTAAATTTTTCAAAAATTTCCTTTAAATAGTAAATTTTTCAAAAATTTCCTTTAAAAAGTAAATTTTTCAAAAATTTCCTTTAAAAAGTAAATTTTTCAAAAATTTCCTTTAAATAGTAAATTTTTCAAAAATTTCCTTTAAAAAGTAAATTTTTCAAAAATTTCCTTTAAAAAGTAAATTTTTCAAAAATTTCCTTTAAAAAGTAAATTTTTCAAAAATTTCCTTTAAAAAGTAAATTTTTCAAAAATTTCCTTTAAAAAGTAAATTTTTCAAAAATTTCCTTTAAAAAGTAAATTTTTGAAAAATTTCCTATTAAAAGTTAATTTTTGAAAAATTTAATATAAAAAATAAATTTTTGAAAAATTTCCTATAAAAAGTAAGTTTTTGAAAAATTTCCTATAAAAAGAAAAATTTTGAAAAATTTCCTATAAGAAGAAAATTTTTGAAAATTTTCCTATAAAAAGTAAATTTTTGAAAAACTTCCTATAAAAAGTAAATTTTTGAAAATTTTTTTTTATAACAAGTAAATTTTTGAAAAATTTCCTATAAAAACAAATTTTTGAAAAATTTCCTATAAAAAGTGAATTTTTGAAAAATTTCTTATGAAAAGTAAATTTTTGAAAAATTTCCTATAAAAAATAAATTTTTGAAAAATTTCATATAAAAAGTAAATTTTTGAAAAATTTCCTATAAAAAGTAAATTTTTGAAAAATTTCCTATAAAAAGTAAATTTTTAAAAAATTTCATATAAAAAGTAAATTTTTGAAAAATTTACTATAAAAAGTAAATTTCTGAAAAATTTACTATAAAAAGTAAAATTTCCTATAAAAAATAAATTTTTAAAAAATTTACTTTTAATAGGAAGTTTCCTATAAAAAGCAAAATTTTTCAAAATTTCCTTTAAAAAGTAAATTTCTGAAAAATTTCCTACAAAATGTAAATTTTTGAAAAATTTCCTATAAAAAATAAATTTTTGAAAAATTTCCTATAAAAAGTAAAATTTTGAAAAATTGTGAAAAAATGTTCTATAAAAAGTAAATTTCTGAAAAATTTCCTATAAAAAGTTAATTTTTGAAAAATTTTTGAAAAATTTCCTATAAAAAGTAAATTTTTGAAAAATTTCCTATAAAAAGTAAATTTTTGAAAAATTTCCTTTAAAAAGTAAATTTTTGAAAAATTTTCTATAAAAAGTAAATTTTTAAAAAATTTTCTATTAAAAGTAAATTTTTGAAAAATTTCCTATTAAAAGTAAATTTTTGAAAAATTTTCTATAAAAAGTAAATTTTTAAAAAATTTTCTATTAAAAGTAAATTTTTGAAAAATTTCCTAAAAAAAATAAATTTTTGAAAAATTTCCTTAAAAAAGTAAATTTTTAAAAAATTTCCTATAAAAAGTAAATTTTTGAAAAATTTCCTATCAAAAGTAAATTTTTGAAAATTTTCCTTTAAAAAGTAAATTTTTGAAAAATTTCCTTTAAAAAGTAAATTTTTGAAAAATTTCCTTTAAAAAGTAAATTTTTGAAAAATTTCCTACAAAAAGTAAATTTTTGAAAAATTTTCTATAAAAAAAAAATTTTGAAAAATTAACTATAAAAAAGTAAATTTTTGAAAAATTTCCTATAAAAAGTAAATTTTTAAAAAATTGTCTATTAAAAGTAAATATTTGAAAAATTTCCTACAAAAAGTAAATTTTTGAAAAATTTTCTATAAAAAGTAAATTTTTAAAAAATTTTCTATTAAAAGTAAATTTTTGAAAAATTTCCTTTAAAAAGTAAATTTTTAAAAAATTTCCTACAAAAAGTAAATTTTTGAAAAATTTCCTATAAAAAGTAAATTTTTGAAAAATTTCCTATAAAAAGTAAATTTTTGAAAAATTTCCTATAAAAAGTAAATTTTTGAAAAATTTCCTATCAAAAGTAAATTTTTGAAAAATTTCCTATCAAAAGTAAATTTTTGAAAAATTTCCTATAAAAAGTAAATTTTTGAAAAATTTCCTATAAAAAGTAAATTTTTGAAAAATTTCCTATAAAAAGTAAATTTTTGAAAAATTTCCTATCAAAAGTAAATTTTTGAAAAATTTCCTATAAAAAGAAAATTTTTGAAAAATTTCCTATAAAAAGAAAATTTTTGAAAAATTTCCTATAAAAAGTAAATATTTGAAAAATTTCCTATAAAAAGTAAATTTTTGAAAAATTTCCTATCAAAAGTAAATTTTTGAAAAATTTCCTATAAAAAGTAAATTTTTGAAAAATTTCCTATAAAAAGTAAATTTTTGAAAAATTTCCTATAAAAAGTAAATTTTTGAAAAATTTCCTATAAAAAGTAAATTTTTGAAAAATTTACTATAAAAAGTAAATTTTTGAAAAATTTACTATAAAAAGTAAATTTTTGAAAAATTTACTATAAAAAGTAAATTTTTGAAAAATTTACTATAAAAAGTAAATTTTTGAAAAATTTACTATAAAAAGTAAATTTTTGAAAAATTTACTATAAAAAGTAAATTTTTGAAAAATTTACTATAAAAAGTAAATTTTTGAAAAATTTACTATAAAAAGTAAATTTTTGAAAAATTTACTATAAAAAGTAAATTTTTGAAAAATTTACTATAAAAAGTAAATTTTTGAAAAATTTACTATAAAAAGTAAATTTTTGAAAAATTTACTATAAAAAGTAAATTTTTGAAAAATTTACTATAAAAAGTAAATTTTTGAAAAATTTACTATAAAAAGTAAATTTTTGAAAAATTTACTATAAAAAGTAAATTTTTGAAAAATTTACTATAAAAAGTAAATTTTTGAAAAATTTACTATAAAAAGTAAATTTTTGAAAAATTTACTATAAAAAGTAAATTTTTGAAAAATTTACTATAAAAAGTAAATTTTTGAAAAATTTACTATAAAAAGTAAATTTTTGAAAAATTTACTATAAAAAGTAAATTTTTGAAAAATTTACTATAAAAAGTAAATTTTTGAAAAATTTACTATAAAAAGTAAATTTTTGAAAAATTTACTATAAAAAGTAAATTTTTGAAAAATTTACTATAAAAAGTAAATTTTTGAAAAATTTACTATAAAAAGTAAATTTTTGAAAAATTTACTATAAAAAGTAAATTTTTGAAAAATTTACTATAAAAAGTAAATTTTTGAAAAATTTACTATAAAAAGTAAATTTTTGAAAAATTTACTATAAAAAGTAAATTTTTGAAAAATTTACTATAAAAAGTAAATTTTTGAAAAATTTACTATAAAAAGTAAATTTTTGAAAAATTTACTATAAAAAGTAAATTTTTGAAAAATTTACTATAAAAAGTAAATTTTTGAAAAATTTACTATAAAAAGTAAATTTTTGAAAAATTTACTATAAAAAGTAAATTTTTGAAAAATTTACTATAAAAAGTAAATTTTTGAAAAATTTACTATAAAAAGTAAATTTTTGAAAAATTTACTATAAAAAGTAAATTTTTGAAAAATTTACTATAAAAAGTAAATTTTTGAAAAACTTACTATAAAAAGTAAATTTTTGAAAAATTTACTATAAAAAGTAAATTTTTGAAAAATTTACTATAAAAAGTAAATTTTTGAAAAATTTTCTTTAAAAAAGTAAATTTTTTTAAAATTTTCTTTAAAAAGTAAATTTTTTAAAAATTTTCTTTAAAAAGTAAATTTTTGAAAAATTTTCTTTAAAAAGTAAATTTTTGAAAAATTTCCTATAAAAAGTAAATTTTTGAAAAATTTCCTATAAAAAGTAAATTTTTGAAAAATTTACTATAAAAAGTAAATTTTTGAAAAATTTACTATAAAAAGTAAATTTTTGAAAAATTTTCTTTAAAAAAGTAAATTTTTGAAAAATTTTCTTTAAAAAAGTAAATTTTTTAAAAATTTTCTTTAAAAAGTAAATTTTTGAAAAATTTTCTTTAAAAAGTAAATTTTTGAAAAATTTCCTATAAAAAGTAAATTTTTGAAAAATTTCCTATAAAAAGTAAATTTTTGAAAATTTTCCTATAAAAAGTAAATTTTTGAAAAATTTCCTATAAAAAGTAAATTTTTGAAAAATTTCCTATAAAAAATAAATTTTTGAAAAATTTCCTATAAAAAGTAAATTTTTGAAAAATTTTCTATAAAAAGTAAATTTTTGAAAAATTTACTATAAAAAGTAAATTTTTGAAAAATTTACTATAAAAAGTAAATTTTTGAAAAATTTACTATAAAAAGTAAATTTTTGAAAAATTTACTATAAAAAGTAAATTTTTGAAAAATTTACTATAAAAAGTAAATTTTTGAAAAATTTACTATAAAAAGTAAATTTTTGAAAAATTTACTATAAAAAGTAAATTTTTGAAAAATTTCCTATAAAAGTAAATTTTTGAAAAATTTCCTATAAAGGGTAAAGTTTTGAAAAATTTACTATAAAAAGTAAATTTTTAAAAAATTTTCTATTAAAAGTAAATTTTTGAAAAATTTCCTATTAAGAATAAATTTTTGAAAAATTCCTATAAAAAGTAAATTTTTGAAAAATTTCCTATAAGAAGAAAATTTTTTTTAAATTTTCCTTAAAAAGTAAATTTTTTAAAAATGTTCTTTAAAAAGTAAATTTTTGAAAAATTTCCTATAAAAAGTAAATTTTTGAAAAATTTCCTATAAAAAGTAAATTTTTGAAAAATTTCCTATAAAAAGTAAATTTTTGAAAAATTTCCTCTGAAAAGTAAATTTTTGAAAAATTTCCTAAGCAAAGTAAATTTTTGAAAAATTTCCTATAAAAAGTAAATTTTTGAAAAATTTCCTATAAAAAGTAAATTTTTGAAAAATTTACTATAAAAAGTAAATTTTTGAAAAATTTACTATAAAAAGTAAATTTTTGAAAAATTTTCTTTAAAAAAGTAAATTTTTGAAAAATTTTCTTTAAAAAAGTAAATTTTTTAAAAATTTTCTTTAAAAAGTAAATTTTTGAAAAATTTTCTTTAAAAAGTAAATTTTTGAAAAATTTCCTATAAAAAGTAAATTTTTGAAAAATTTACTATAAAAAGTAAATTTTTGAAAATTTTCCTATAAAAAGTAAATTTTTGAAAAATTTCCTATAAAAAGTAAATTTTTGAAAAATTTCCTATAAAAAATAAATTTTTGAAAAATTTCCTATAAAAAGTAAATTTTTGAAAAATTTTCTATAAAAAGTAAATTTTTGAAAAATTTACTATAAAAAGTAAATTTTTGAAAAATTTACTATAAAAAGTAAATTTTTGAAAAATTTACTATAAAAAGTAAATTTTTGAAAAATTTACTATAAAAAGTAAATTTTTGAAAAATTTACTATAAAAAGTAAATTTTTGAAAAATTTACTATAAAAAGTAAATTTTTGAAAAATTTACTATAAAAAGTAAATTTTTGAAAAATTTCCTATAAAAGTAAATTTTTGAAAAATTTCCTATAAAGGGTAAAGTTTTGAAAAATTTACTATAAAAAGTAAATTTTTAAAAAATTTTCTATTAAAAGTAAATTTTTGAAAAATTTCCTATTAAGAATAAATTTTTGAAAAATTCCTATAAAAAGTAAATTTTTGAAAAATTTCCTATAAGAAGAAAATTTTTTTTAAATTTTCCTTAAAAAGTAAATTTTTTAAAAATGTTCTTTAAAAAGTAAATTTTTGAAAAATTTCCTATAAAAAGTAAATTTTTGAAAAATTTCCTATAAAAAGTAAATTTTTGAAAAATTTCCTATAAAAAGTAAATTTTTGAAAAATTTCCTCTGAAAAGTAAATTTTTGAAAAATTTCCTAAGCAAAGTAAATTTTTGAAAAATTTCCTATAAAAAGTAAATTTTTGAAAAATTTCCTATAAAAAGTAAATTTTTGAAAAATTTACTATAAAAAGTAAATTTTTGAAAAATTTACTATAAAAAGTAAATTTTTGAAAAATTTTCTTTAAAAAAGTAAATTTTTGAAAAATTTTCTTTAAAAAAGTAAATTTTTTAAAAATTTTCTTTAAAAAGTAAATTTTTGAAAAATTTTCTTTAAAAAGTAAATTTTTGAAAAATTTCCTATAAAAAGTAAATTTTTGAAAAATTTCCTATAAAAAGTAAATTTTTGAAAATTTTCCTATAAAAAGTAAATTTTTGAAAAATTTCCTATAAAAAGTAAATTTTTGAAAAATTTCCTATAAAAAATAAATTTTTGAAAAATTTCCTATAAAAAGTAAATTTTTGAAAAATTTTCTATAAAAAGTAAATTTTTGAAAAATTTACTATAAAAAGTAAATTTTTGAAAAATTTACTATAAAAAGTAAATTTTTGAAAAATTTACTATAAAAAGTAAATTTTTGAAAAATTTACTATAAAAAGTAAATTTTTGAAAAATTTACTATAAAAAGTAAATTTTTGAAAAATTTACTATAAAAAGTAAATTTTTGAAAAATTTACTATAAAAAGTAAATTTTTAAAAAATTTTCTATTAAAAGTAAATTTTTGAAAAATTTCCTATTAAGAATAAATTTTTGAAAAATTCCTATAAAAAGTAAATTTTTGAAAAATTTCCTATAAGAAGAAAATTTTTTTTAAATTTTCCTTAAAAAGTAAATTTTTTAAAAATGTTCTTTAAAAAGTAAATTTTTGAAAAATTTCCTATAAAAAGTAAATTTTTGAAAAATTTCCTATAAAAAGTAAATTTTTGAAAAATTTCCTCTGAAAAGTAAATTTTTGAAAAATTTCCTAAGCAAAGTAAATTTTTGAAAAATTTCCTATAAAAAGTAAATTTTTGAAAAATTTCCTAAACAAAGTAAATTTTTGAAAAATTTCCTATAAAAAGTAAATTTTTGAAAAATTTCCTAAACAAAGTAAATTTTTCAAAAATTTCCTATAAAAAGTAAGTTTTTGAAAAATTTCCTATAAAATGTAAATATTTCGAAAAATTTCCTATATTGTTATTGCTCATTTAAAGATATAGGAATTGCTCCTAACAGTAGACCCTTGTCATATTTGCTTTTTAAAGGTTCAATGTTAATTATTTCCAAGTTTTTGGTTTAATTTATATTTTCTTCATATGTTTCTATCTTAGTCATTTTGCCATCCATCCATTCCTTCAATTTCCCCATCTTAACACTTCAAAAGCACATGCCTACCATATTTGTTTCAGAAACAATTTGTCCATTTTATACCAGATCCAACATTTTAGTCTTTCGATTTGTTTGTTTATGATTAAATATCTTTTGAATCTTTATAAAAGAAACTAGATATTCTTTATTTTTCTTTATAATCGAATTCTGTTTTTGGCTTTAAACTGCATTTGCTATTGAATTTCCATGTTTTTTTTTCTTCTATTTTATTTAGTTTTTTAAAGCATATTTGGTAATACTGCATGTTTTAGTTGTTAGTTTTTAAATAGAAAAATCTTCATAGTTTAACAGACATTGGTGATAGACAGACAGACAGACATTCTGATAAACGACACAATCCATATAATAGGAAAAATAGGCAACAAACATCTCTGGTTTGGTATTTTATTTCGTACCAAAATCGTTTTGTTGCTTTGGCCAAAAATGGTCAGAGCTTTGCAAAAGGAAAACTTTTTATTTAGAAGTCTGTCATGTCAGTCCATTGGAGGCTAAAAATAGACACAATCAGTTTTTTTTTTGCTAAAGCATTTAACGGATTTCGTGGAAGGGGAGATAGAAAAAAATGTCAATATATTCAATTTGGATGACGTCTTAAAGCATTGAAAACAAACATTAAATTATAATTATTTATATTGAATTCAAATGATTTTCAAGACAGGACTAATGTAGCTTTTTACTATAAAACAAACTCAACCAGATGCCAAGGTACTCTAAATAGATGGCCTAAATTTAAAGATCCTCATTTCTGTTTAAAAATGGCACAATCAATCATAGGTGTCTTTAAATGATCGTCACAGAGGTGTTAAAATACCAATATCTATATTTGGATCGTTTTGGTGTTAAAGGGCACCAAAACAATACCCACGACCTGTTTTTAACTTCGCACCCTGACAAGTACGAAGTTGGATATCCTTGCATCTGTCGGTAACTCGGATCACTATACCGTTTCTGCCTCCTTTTCGTTCTCCAAACTTCATATCACTTCTCGACCAGCTACGAAGCGGATTCGAATTATTTACGGAAAAGCTCGTTGGGTTAAGCTCAACGATTTCTTTAGGAAGCTTTTCAATTGGAAGCTTTGTTTTCTGGACAGTATTGACAATGCCATAGCAAAATGTGATAATGCTGGAAATGAAAGCCTTCATTCCTTCGTAAAGGGCATCAAAACAATACCCACGACCTGTTTTTAACTTCGCACCCTGACAAGTACGAAGTTGATATCCTTGCATCTCTCGGTAACTCGGATCACTGTACCGTTTCTGCCTCCTTTTCGTTCTCCAAACTTCATATCACTTCTCGACCAGCTACGAAGCGGATTCGAATTATTTACGGAAAAGCTCGTTGGGTTAAGCTCAACGATTTCTTTAGGAAGCTTTTCAATTGGAAGCTTTGTTTTCTGGACAGTATTGACAATGCCATAGCAAAATGTGATAATGCTGGAAATGAAAGCCTTCATTCCAGGCAAAAATTTTGCCATTAAACCCAGCAGACATTTTGATTTAATAGGATGTGCAAAAATGAAGTCAGATCCAGAGAGAAAGCGTTCAGGATCTGGCGTATTAATGTTATAAACAACAACGACGCATGTATTAATGAAATCTCCAGATGTGTCACTCTAACAAACAAAGAGGTCGGTCAAACACTAGGATTTAAAGACCATAAAAGAAAAATTTGACTAACATAAGCAACATGGGACTTAGAACAACGGAAAATTTTAAAAATACAATTTTAAATTAAAACGGACTTGCTGAAGTCCTCCGTACAACATATCGCGATCTCTGCAATAAAATAATAAAGTCTGCAAGGAGGGACAAGAGAATGTGGATAGATGAACAAGCAAGCCCAGCTGAATCAGCTGGAAGTAAAGGCGACATGAAGACATTATACAATATATCAAGGGCGTTGTGTGGCAAACCTGTCTACACCAAAAGTGCCATCTTGAGTAGTAGCGTTAAACATCTCTCAACCCCGGATGAGCAATTAATACGCTGGATGGAACATTTCAAGTCAACATTAAACAATTCTATTGGTTTAGAACCAATAACGGAAATGATGCATAATGAAGCCATAACTTGTCAGTATATTCAATGGAATTTCAGACAATCCACAAACAATACTAGAAGTGAAGAACGCCATTAAAGGCCTTAAACGTAACAAGGCCCTTTGCAATGACAATCTTATCTGTTATCCTTGACTCCCAGTGGAGCATAGGGCCTCAACCATCCTTTTATATCGAACTCTATTGCGAGATGTTAGGCATACATCATTCGATGAATAGTTTGAGACAATATCTCAAAGGAAATACTTTTATGCGATATTGAAGGATCGTCGAGACTGTGGCACATATTTGTGAGTAAAATATGGAAGAAAGAATTAAGGTATACTAGTCAAAATGCCAAAAAAGGATGACTCCAAAGACTGCAATAACTACAGGGGTATAACACTTCTTCCAATACCGAGCAAACTACTATGTCAAGAAAACAAGTTTGTCTGTCTGTCTGCCTGTCTGTCTACATGTTAGCGTCCCTATCTGTCTGCAAAATCGGTTCACATAGCTTCCGTATAAACATAAGGGAAGTTTCTGTCTGAAAGCGCGATTACGCCTAAACAAAAAGAGAAAGAGAAAACCAATTCGCAGTAGTATTCCTTCCTTTTAAATTTGTCATTTAAATTGGTCGAAACCGGTTAATATTAGATAATAACTTCCATATAACCTAGCCCGGGAATCGCTTTAATGCTCATAAATTAAATCGAATTAGAATAGCTCTGAGAACTTTAT